>LT934124.1:698232375-698267885 GCA_900231445.1 Triticum turgidum subsp. durum | reverse complement strand
CTCACCGACGTTGTGACTGGTCCGGAAGTTGAAGAAGACGCTCGTCGGCAATCCTTTGGTGAAGATGTCCGCGAACTGGGATGTCGTCGGTATGTGGAGAACACGCACCTCGCCGAGGGAGACTCGTCCGAGAACGAAGTGAAGATCAATCTCGATGTGCTTGGTATGCTGGTGCTGCACGGGATTACCGGACATATACAGGGCGCTGACGTTGTTGCAGTAGACGATGGTGGCACGTGGCGGGGGACGACGTAGCTCGGTGAGGAGTTCCGAAGCCAGCATGACTCGGCGACAGCATTGGAGATGTCTCTGTACTCGGCCTCCGCACTGGACCGAGACACGGTGTTCTGGCGCTTCGAGGACCAGCTGGCGAGGTTGGCGCCGAGGAAAACCGCAAAGCCCGAGGTGGACTTACGGGTGTCTGGGCAGCCAGCCCAATCCGCGTCGGAGTACGCGGTAAGATCACCGGTAGTGGATCGGTGGAAGTGCAGCCCGAGATGACCCATGCCACGAACGTATCGTAGAACCCGCTTAACCAGCTGGAAGTGACTATCCCGGGGATCATGCATGAATAGACATCACTGCTGTATGGCGTAGGACAAATCGGGCCGTGTGAGAGTGAGATACTGCAATGCTCCAGCAAGACTCCGGTATAGAGATGGGTCGTGAAAGGCAGGGCCTTCAGTGGCGGAAAGCTTGGTGGTGGTGTCGACGGGAGTGGACACGGGATGTCAATTTAGCATGCCCGCGCGGTCGAGGATCTCGAGCGCATACTGCTCTTGGGAGCGATGGAGACCGCTAGTGGTGTGATGGACGTTAATGCCCAAGAAGTGGTGGAGAGGACCCATGTCTGTCATGGAAAACTCGCGATGAAGTGAGTTCATGATCGACCAGAGGAAGGTGGGATTACTGGCAGTGAGAATAATATCGTCGACGTAGAGAAGAAGATACGCAGTGTCTTGTCCGCGGTTGGAGAAAAGTGAGGAATCGGCCTTGGGGCGTGGAACCCAAGGGACAGCAGGAAGGAGGTGAACCGAGCAAACCAATCATGGGGCGCCTGCTTCAGCCCGTAGAGCGACCGGTTGAGACGACACACGTGCCCAGGTCGCGTGGGGTTGATGAAGCCGGCAGGTAGCGTGTTGTACACCGTCTCGGCGAGATGCCCGTGGAGGAAGGCATTCATGACGTCGAGCTGGTGAATAGGCGACGAGCTGCCAGTGGCGAGGCTGAGGACGACCCGAATCATGGCAGGCTTGGCCACGGGACTGAATGTCTCCCCGTAGTCCACGCCGGCCTGCTGCGTGAAGCCGCGGAGCACCCACCGCGCCTTGTACCGTGCCAACGAGCCATCCGGATGGAACTTGTGGTGAAAGATCCATTTGCCGCTCACCACGTTTGCACCTGCAGGACGGGAAACCAACGACCAAGTGTCATTCCGCAACAATGTATTATACTCTTCTAGCATGGCATTGGCGCAGTTCGGATCCTTAAGCGCTGTGCGGTAGGGCGAGGGAATCGGGCTAATGCTGGTAGAAACAAAGAGAGTGAACTTGGGGTTGGGCAAGACGAAGCCTGATTTGCCCCGAGTGCGCATGGTGTGTTGGTTCTATGGTGGAGATACGGGTACTGCGCGAGGCAGGAGCAAGCGCGCGGTGGCGAGGAGGAAGGCGCAGTAGTAGAAGTGGGTGGAGTTCTGGGCCTTGCTGCATGGCTCGGCAGGGTAGGAGCGCTGGGGGAGGCCGCTGCATGGTGTGGTGGGACCGCTGCATGTGGTGTGCGGGAGGGGATGCTGCATGGAGGGGGGCGGGCGCTGCATGGCGGGGTGGTACCGGATTGGCCTGCATGGCTGGTTGCGTCGCGCGGGGATTGGCCTGCATGGCTGGATGCGGCGTGCGGGCCACAGGCGGGGTGGAGGGCATAGGCCAGTTGGGTGGAGCGGATCTGGTGGGGTCCGCGTACGAGGTAGGTGGGAACATGGGATGAGCGAGGATGGGCGGGGGATCCGGTGCGGTAGGTGGTGCTGGGGTTGGCTGTGAGGCATTTTCAGCGGAAGGAAATCTACGCTCGTCAAAAGTGACATGCCGGGAAAGGTAAACGCGACGGTGCATTGGTCGATGTAACGATACCCCTTGTGTTCAAGGGGGGAACCAAGAAGAACACTGGGTGTGGACCGGGCAACGAGTTTGTGTGGTGCAAGGTGTGTGAGATTGGGAAAGGAGAGGCAACCAAATACACGAAGTGGTCGTAGGTGGGGTGCCTGCAGTGAAGGAGGTAGTAGGGCGTGTTGTTGTTTACGGCGGATGAGGGACGCCGGTTGATGAGGTGATTGGTGGTGTGGAGGGCCTCAACCCAATACTCGGGGGGCATATGGGCATGGATGAGCAAGGTGCGGAGAACGGCGTTGGTGGTGCGGAGAAGGCGTTCGGCCTTGCCATTCTGGAGGGACGTATATGGGCATGAGAGGCGGAATATGACACCGTGGCAAGAGAAGTGGTCGCGGAGGGAGAAGGAGAGAAACTCGCCGCCATTATCACACTGCACACATTTAACAGAGAGGTTATATTGAGTGTGAACGTAGGAGAAGAAGTGTAGCAGGGTGGGTGCGGTGTCGGATTTGTGGCGTAGAGGAAACACCCAAGAATAATGAGTAAAATAATCAAGTACAACAAGATAATATTGAAAACCGGAAAAGCTACACACGGGTGAGGTCGACAAATCACAATGAATTATTTGGAAAGGAGTAGTAGTTTGCGAAGTAGAAGTAGAAAACGGTAATCGTGGTTGTTTGCCTATGTTACAAGATTCACACACCAAAGAACCTTGCACCTTATTACATGAATCTAAAAATTTGTTTGCTAAAAAGGAAAGGGAAGCACAACTAGGATGGCCTAGCCGCAAATGCCATATGTCGCTGGAGCTCGAAACAGAGAGAGCCATGGAGCCGCCTTTATTTGGAAGGAACGGATATAGGTCGCCGGAGCTACTGGACCTCATGATAACCTTCCCGGTTGCCATGTCCTTCACAGAGAAGCCAAAGGGATCAAAAGAGACAATACACCAATTATCGATAGCAAAGCGCCGAACGGAAATGAGGTTCTTAATTATGGATGGAGAGACTATTATGTGACTGAGATTGAATGGCGGGAGGGAGGTGGAGTCGGTAGCAACTACAGAAATTGACAAACCATCGCCAACAATTATACTAGAAGGAGAATGCACCGAGGAGGAAAGATTGGTGGGTTACCGGAGGAGTTGGCAACGTGGGAGCTGGCGCCTGTATCCATGAACCACTCGACATTGGAAGGCATCGACTGCAGCTGGAGATTGGTGAAGTGCGTCGTCAGGGCCTACTGCTGATCCCAGGTTGGTGCAGAGGGAGGTGGGCCAGCAGCCCCGGGTAGGCCTGGTGGTGAGCACTGGGGCGTGGCCCGAGCATGCCGGCCGAGTTGGCCGGAGCCCACGGCACACGCCACTGCTACGGCGTCGGAGCCGGCGAGCCCCACAGGGTGAAATAGCCCAACCAGGGCTGCTGGCCGTCGGTACCGCGCCCGGTGCTGAAGCTCGACGAGGCGCTGGGGGAGCTGCGGTCACGGCCGCAACCAGGGCCGCGCCCGCCGCGTTGACGGTCGCCGGAGGGGCTCCCAGTGGCGGGCCCCTTGCCCTTGTCATGTGGCGATAGAGGAGGCTGGTGATCCGTGGAGGACGAACCACCGGCGGAGGACGAGCCACTGGATGTGCCTCCGCCGTGGCCGATGGTGAGGGCGGATGCCCCGACGGCGCGCTCCCGCTCGGTGAAGCCGATCTCCTCGAGGAGCAGGCGCGAATGAGCGTGCACGAACATGGGGAAGGGCTGCTGCATGGGAAGGAGTGTAGCCATGACGTGGAAGTGCCGGCTCAGGTCGCGGTGAGCTGTAGCGTGAGAGAGCGGTCCATGACCGGCTCGCCCACGTCGGCCATGGCATTGGCCAGCTGTTGGAGGCAGCGGCAGTATTGGGCCACCGTCATGTCCCCTTGCACCGTCGTGCTAAACTCCGCGCCGATGTGGATGGCGCGGCCAGCGGCGTTGTCGCGGAGGAAGACCTCTAGCTGGGTCCAGAGTTGGTATGCCGTGCTCTCCGGTGACTGAATCACGTCGTAGAGTTCATCAAATATGGTGGCGTAGATCCAAAGAACGATCGTGATGTCATCGTTTCGCCAAACCAGATCCTCATGGAGTGGGTCGGCCTCTTCGAGCACATGCTCCTCGACGTGGTACTTGCAGAGGACGAACCAGAAGAGATGGCGCCACTTCGAATAGTTGTGTCGTCCAGGCTCAGCTTGAAGGGAATGAGAGACCCGATGTTAATATGATGCATCGAAGGAGCGGTATCGCGGGCACCTGGATGGGAGGAGGTGCAATGGCGAGGGCGTCGGTGTGGGGGCGCACGACGCGGAGAGGGGGCACCGCTGGGAGGGCACCAGGGCGGTGGAGAATCCGGGCGTTGGGGGAGGCAGGCACCGGCGCGAGGCGAGGAGGCGGCGCAGGGTTGGCGTCGGCAGCCAGCTCAGCCGGCTGGGGGCTGGGGGCGACGGGAGAGAGGATGAAGGGTGCGTCGGCGTCCCCGAAGGAGCGACTGCGGCGGAGCAGACGCCGGAAGCTCATGGCGGGAGCATGGACAGGAACGAGCGACGTCTGATACCAAGTTAGACGGGTGAACTATGTCTACATTCATTCATCATACATAGAGTGTTTAAATGCATGCGGAGGTACACCCGATAAGATCAGTTACAACAATATCGTGAGAGAAGGTGAGTATCACGACGTGGATGGAGTCGTGGGCGCGCATGCACGCGTGGGCGTTGTTCCTCCTGAGCGATCCGTGTGCGTGGGTGCCATCCCTCTCGAGCGCCCTGGGCGAGGCCATTGTCCTCCTGACAAATGAGGCCCAATGGCAGATGTGTTTGTCTTCCAACATACCATCCTAATTCCACGGAGAACTGTCAAACATGACAGTCCTTTCCTTGTACACCGCATGTATCATATGTATCTGTTGTAGTCCTTTCCTAGTTTACAGGATCTCAACCAACTTTCCACGATGCTGGCCTGCATACCTATAGTCACGGCAGACGTTGGACCTCTGTGTATATGCAGCATGTACCTCTCGCATCAACAGAACAGCAGTGCAGGGAGGCAATCTTCTCTCTAACTTGCTATCAGTCGCCATGGCCTTCGAGGACATCTTCGGTGAGCACCCCACCTCCGCCGCTCCGGCAGCCCGCTTTGCACCTGCCACACCTAGCATGCTTTGCAGTACTGCGACCATCCCCCTTCCAGTGCCCAGACCTAAATCCAATTTGGAGTTGGCCTCTCTCTGGGTTTTTCATGATAATATTATATATTCCAACATAAACAAAGATTAAAATTACATGAAGTGGCCCCTTCCAGAGGCAAACAAGGGCTAGACGCCATGGGGCTTGCTGAAAAAGGGGCTCAAATCGCACGAGGAAGTGTTGGAACCACTCCTCCGTTGCATGGGTCCTAATATGGGTATCCCAGAATTGTGTAATAAGGAAAATGGCCGCTCTTTCACAAACCAACCTTCTCGCGGGAGGTTTAAATATTCAGTGTGGTCATCCCTCCTTCCGGTGCCCCCAACCTAATGCTTGCTAGGATTTGATCTCTCTTTGTGTTTTTCATGATCCAACGATGTATTCCAACATAAAAGTGACTAAAAGTCACATGGAGTGGTCCCGTCCCAAGAAATGCTACATCTGGATATCAGGGTACCCAAAGGAGATGGTGGCAGATCAAATTGTATGGGGTAGTATCGAAATCACTCATTTGCATGGGGTCCTAATATGGGTATCCAAGGGTTTTGCAATGAGGAAAAAGTTCCATGCAAAACATTAAACAGGCACCTCCTTCACAAGCCAGACCTTCTAGCGGCAAGATCCAGGGCTTCAATGTGCACTTCCCACTTTCTGATGCTCCCAATACAATTTATGGTAGGAGTTAGCCTCTATTTGGGTTTATCCTGATCCTATGACATATTTCAATATGACGAAAGACTAACAGTCACATCGAGTGACCTCTTCCAGCTAAAACCTATGGCTAGACGCCATAGGGCCTGCCAGAGAGTGGAGCATATGAAATCACATGAGGAAGTGTTGGAGTCACTTCCACTTTTGCATCGGATCCTAATATGTGCATCCATTGTTTGCGTAATGAGTAAAGAGTCAATACCAAACTTTGCAGTGGCATGTCCTTCACAAACCAGACAATCCGTAGGAAGATTTCGTGATTTACTACGAACCGTCCATCTTCGGCTCACCCACCCCAACACGTGCTACGGTTGGCTCTGTTTATAGTTTTCTTGGTCTTATATCATATTTTAGCACAAACAAGTACTAAAAGTCACATGTAGTGGATCCTTCAGAAGAAAAGATTGGGCTAGACACCATAGGGCCCGTCGGAGAGTGTGGCATATGAAATCATGGGAGGAAGTGTCAGAAGCATTATTCCTTCTGCATGGGGTCATAATATGGGTATCCAGGTGTTTTGCAATGATGGAAAATTTAATACACAACTTTGAAGTGGCACCTAATTCACAAATCGGACCGCCTCGCTTGAAGATCCAAGGCTTCAGTGCAGACCTCCCCCATCTACATAAGGTCCTATGAAAAGGAGCAAAGAAACTAAAATAATTAGAATGAAATGAAACATCAATTTAAAGAAAAAAATATGGAACAAGAGAAAAACAAGTAATGGTCTTTACTAAGTTCTATTTGTCACGCTCTCGGGAAAGGTTGTCTCTGCCGACATCCCCGTGACTGGCACTAGCCATCGTGGGCAGGGGACTTAGCAAAAATAACCCACTTGCCACACACGCCTTTCTCTCTTTTACCTCTAAATTTATAACCTACCCCGTCTTGGCACATCCCGCCTCCACACCTATATCACACCTCTTCCCCAGCTCCGCCTCCATCGTGGCCCAGATCCGGACGTCGCCATTTCCCCTAGCCCACCCCACTGGCACCCTCTCCTTGCTGGTCACCGGCTCAACTGTGATTGCGTACCTTGCCCGCACTGGCGTGGCTCGCCCCTCCTTCCTCACCTTGTCCCCATTCGCTTCTACCCTCTATGGCCCAACAACACCGCTTTTGATGCCACTGTCTCTTTAGTTCGCCATCAGCCTGCTTCCCCCATCCTGTTTCCACCATCGTCGCTCGAGGCCCCGCGACTCCATGCGCCTCCCCGAGCTTGCTTCCCAAGACCGAGTTCGCCGACGCGACCTCTGTAGTTTTTTCAAAAAAAAATCTGTGTGGTTTGTGTGAGTGTTTGTGTTGTTGGTGTGTGTGGATGTGAGTGTTTGTGTGATGGTGTGTGTGAGTGTGTGTGTGTGTGTCTGAGAGAGAGAGAGAGAGAGAGAGAGATTGGTGTTAATGGAGATATCTACATCAGCTTACCAAAATTGATGTGGAACCACGTTCCGACGACAAGTGCTACATCGCGATGCATGTGGTCAGGAGTCGCACAAATAACAATTATTGTTCGGCATTTGATGTCAATTCAGATATCTACATCAGCTTACCAAAATTGGATCATGTTGAGAAGCTATGCAAGAAGAAATATGATATTTTTTTCTTGAAGTACGTGAGTTTCCAGCGAGTGGAGGCGGTAATGCAGTTGCCAGAGAGTGAGGATGTTGCAATTACAACGTATATCACTCTACTTGACGATTTGAGTGATGATGATGAGGATGGTGATGAGGTGACCTCCCCATTAAAGAGATCAAGGCAAGAGTAGTCATTGTTTATTTCTATTAATAATTCTGGTGCTACCAAAATCACTGGACATCCCGTTAGTGATGTGTGTTATCTGTATCTTTCTCCGTCGAATTTTTCGATAAAGGGCATTTCATTGAATAGATATATCGAGGTGATACAATCATATCGAAAGAAAGCCCGGCCTCTGCATAGCTAGATGCACACGGCCAAAAAGTCCAGAGCACCCTAAAAATAAAATAATTTGATACAATGCCAAGCAATAAATCGTGTCCAGCCTAAGGAGCGGTAGATCATATCCGTAAATCACATCGCCATCCATGGGGGTAGAAAACCTCCCTGGCCGTACGCTCCAGCCGAGTAGACGCCATCATAAAAATGTCCCTGTCTTCCGGCTTCTGCAGGATAGACCAAGTACGGAGCCATCGTGTACAAACATGAATAACCTGCATAGGAGACGAGACACATTTATTGTTAAAAACCACATCATTCCTGGTAAGCCACATTGCCCAGCATAAGGCCGCCGCTCCCACAAGAATATGGGCAGTTGCCGAACATATTCCGTGCACTACATGGTGGGTATAAATTCGAAGCTACTTGGACTATAGCCCAAACTGCCTGAGCGAACTTGCACTAAAAAAATAAGTGTTTGATAGACTCGTCATGTTGGCAAAAGACACATGTCTTCGAACCATGCCAGTTTCGTCGTGCCAGATTATCTCTAGTTAGGATGACTCCTTTTTTAAGAAACCAGAGGAAAATCTTCACTCTTAGCGGAATTTTTAGCTTCCACAATTTCCTGTTATCCACAAGAACATCACAATGAACCATTGCATCATACATGGATTCGACCGAAAATTTGCCATTCTGATGCAAGTTCCATCGAAAAGTGACCGACTCATCTGACAGTTGAATGTCCTCCAGGAAAGTGAGTAATTCAATTCCATGCTGTCAGACAAGTGCCCAAAAGATCCCTACGGAAATAAATATCGGGGTTTTCCTGTCCTAATACTTGTTTGATCGTGACAAATTTATGTCTGACGATCTGGTACAAGCTCGGATATTGCACCATTAGTGGAGTGTTCCCTAGCCAGGTATCTTCCCAGAAACGAATCTGAGCACCGTCCCTAACCAAGAAGGTCCCAAATTGGAAGAAGAATTCCTTGGCCTTCATGACACCACTCCAAAAATGTGAATCCCTGGGTTTCCAATGAATTTGAGAAATGGCATTGGATCCCACATACTTGTTGCGAATGATTTCCTGCCATACTCCATTCTCAGTGAGTAGTTTATAGACCCACTTGCTGAGAAGAGCGATATTATTAATCTCAAGGTCTTGGATTCCCAGGCCCCTTGTATTTTAGGTCTGCATAATACACTCCACCTAGCCAGTCTATATTTCTTGGTTTCGTTATCACACTGCCAAAAAAATCTAGATCTAAAGTAATCTAGCCGCTGTAGAACCCCTTTCGGCAGGTGGAAGAATGACAACATGCATAAAACCATATTTCTTAGGACAGAATTGATCAAGATCAATCGCCCCTCATAAGACAAGAGTTTGGCCTTCCAACTGGCTAAACGTTTCTCAAGTCTCTCTTCCACATGCTTCCACTCAGCGATAGTTAAACGCCGATAGTCTATGGGGATACCCAGATACCTTATCGGAAATTGCCCGAGCTGGCATCGAAAAATGTCGGCATACTCGGGTGCGGATTCTGCAGCCTCTCCAAAGCAAAAAAGTTCACTCTTATGAAAATTAATTTTGAGACCAGAAAGTTCCTCAAAGGCACATAAGAGCAGCTTGAGATTTCTTGCTTTATCTAGATCATGATCCATAAATAGAATCGTGTCATCTGCATATTGTAGAATGGATAAACCATATTCTACCAGGTGTGGAATGACCCCGCTAATTTGACCATCCAGCTTCGCCCGCTCCACAAGGGTAGGCAGCATGTCGGCCACAATGTTAAACAGAATAGGAGATGCGGGGTCGCCTTGACGAAGCCCCTTCCTTGTCTGAAAATAGTTGCCAACTTTGTCATTAACTTTTATGGCCACACTACCGCTAGAGACAAAGCTCTCTACCCAGCGACACCACTTTTGTGAAAACCCTTTCATGCGTAAGGTTTGCAACAGGAAGGGCCACTTAACTTTGTCATAGGCTTTCTCAAAATCAATTTTAAGAATGACACCGTCCATTTTTTTCCGGTGCAGTTCATGTACAGTTTCGTGCAGGACGACCACTCCATCTAAAATGTTGCGACCTTGCATAAATGTTGTTTGTGTGGGTTTTACGACATGGTCAGCTACACCGTTCAACCGATTAGCCGCTACCATCGTAAAATTTTTAAAACTTACATTGAGAAGGCAAACCGGTCGATATTGTTGAATACGACTAGCCTCCTTAATCTTAGGCAGTAGGATAAGTTCCCCAAAGTTTAAACGAGAAATATCAAGGTCCTCGGAATGCAGTTGGTTGAACAATTGAACCATGTCTGCCTTAATGACGTCCCAAAAGCATTTTTAGAACTCTGCGGGAAAGCCATCCAGTCCCGGCGCCTTGTTGTGTTCCATCTGAAACAGAACGGTTCGAATTTCCTCCTCAGAAAACGGAGAGGTTAGGAACTCGTTTTCCGCTTCCGTAACTTGAGTGATGTCATGAGTAACGGATTCGTTTAGATGAAAATTAGTCTCGGCTAAAGGCCCAAAAAGGTCTTTGTAAAACTTAGTGATAAAATTTCTAAGTGGTACGTCCCCCTCTGTTCAGCCTTCCTCCTGGTCACGGGCGAATATACGCTTCTTTCTATGTCTGCCATTGGCTAGCATCTGAAAGTATTTCGTATTATCATCACCTTGCACTAACGAATCAGCCTTGCTATGTTGGTACCATTTAATCTCTTCTTCACGTAGTAGGCGGGCAATTTGCTCGTTAAGATTGCTTTTTTGCTCGATCTAAACAGCAGACAGAGGCCCCACCTCTGCTATTTTATCAAGGGAATTAATTAGGGTAGACAAACGTAGTTTTTCTTTTTTGTAAATTCTAGCAGTATGCTTGGCCCATCCTCGAAGGAATCGACGCAATGCGCGGATTCGATTATTCCATCTTTGGATGGGTGTGTTACCGCGGGGCTGGCGTGCCCACACTTTCTTAACTAGCTCCTGAAATCCCTCTCTAGTGAGCCATCCAAGTTCAAATTTAAACTCGTGGCGATTAGAATTCAGGATTGGTTGACCAAAATCGGTTAGCAACGGAGCGTGAGCCGATAAGGCCTCAATTCTTTCAAGTGCCCGAACCGATGCTAGGGGATATTTGTACTCCCAGTCAGTGGTAACTAGCACCCGGTCGAGTTTTTCAAAGGTCGGCACCGAACGGTTGTTGGCCCAGATATACTAACGACCAGACATCGTGATCTCCCTCAGATCGAGGCTGTCAATAACAGCATTAAAGAGGAAAGGCCACCTAGTGTCAAACCGATCGTTGTTTTTTTCCTGCTGATATCGAACGATATTAAAATCCCCCCCGATTAACATGGGATGAGGATTGTTTCGACATGTATTAACCAGCTCTTTTAGAAATGCAGACTTAAACTCCTCTTGAGCGGCCCAAATACAGCCACAAGACTCCAGATGAAGTTGTCAGACTTATTTCGAAGGTGGAATTTAATATGATACTCCCCCTTTGTCGTGGACAATGGTTGCAAGTATGTAGAGTTAATACCTAGCAATATTCCCCCGGACCTCCCAGTTGGCGGTAAGACGTGCCATTCGTAATCAAAACCACATGAAAAGTGGTCCAAATCACGTGTTGGAAAATCACGTTTACCCGATTCAGTGATAGCCACAAAGTCCAACGAATGATCCTTTACACAATCGGCAATGTATTTGTCTTTAGCCAAGTCACCAAGACCTCTACTATTCCAGAACATGCCTCTCATGATGAACCAACTTTATGTTTAAAGACATTTAGTATCTTAGAAGAGCGCCCTCTTTTCTTTGCTGAGTTAGACTTATTCTTGCGCACTGACGCGACAAGCTCAAAAAGCGTAGTGTCGCGTACAGTATCATCAAGGTCTACTTCAGTCGTGTCTTTAACCAGATGGGAGAGAAGCTTGCCTTCATGATTGGCATCAGCGTCCTCGTCCTCCTCCTCTGACACGAGAGGGTCAACAAAGCTTGAAGACTTGGGAGTAACCGTAAGCCGGTCGAACTCCACTTGTTTTAGAGACTTGACCGAAAAATCTATCTCGTTCGCATTACGTCCTAGTGACACCCCAAGTCTAGTGATATTTGAAGATACTTTGGATTTGTCAAAAGACATAAAATATTTGCGAGAGGAAGTACCTTCAAAGTCGAGGTTGCGTGCAGCAGTCCTACGCATAGCCTTCACCATAGAATCCTCGTCGGTGGCTGCTGATCCATCAGTCTCGACAAGATGACGCCTGCTACGCCTCAGCGACGAAGGAGTAACAATGGCCTCGGAGCCTGTCGTGGATTTGTGCGCCAACTGTCATGGATTTGTCACGGCAGATGTCCTAGCGTAAGGACTTAGTCGTGGAGCCATCGCTACGGGTTTACTTGCAGGGGTTAAAGCGGACACAAAGACACAAGGGTTTTATACTAGTTCGGCCCCTTCGATGAAGGTAAAGCCTACGTCTAGTTGTGATGGAATTGATGTAGTCTCGATGGCTAGGGAGCAAACAAGCTTTGCCTAGGCTCGAGTTGTGGTTGTCTCTCCTTTGAACCGTCGCCGGGTCGTCCCCTTATATACACGAGTGACGCCCGTCGGTTCATAGAGTCCCAACCGGTTCATACTCGTATCCCGGTTGGTATCTCTCTATTCCTAACTTACAATACAAGTTATACATCTGGCCGGTTTACGGCTACAAGCTCTAAACCGACTATAGGCCTTGGGCCTTTCTCTGCTTATACCACTAACGGGGTTAACCCGGCCCAAGCTGGCCGGTTTACACCTAGTGGTAATATCCCCAACATTAGGCCCCAGATTGATTTGAAATGGTTCATGTCAATCCTTCACAGAGCTTGTATCTTGGACATCTTCTGTTGTTTGGTAAACCGCCAT
The DNA here is from genome assembly GCA_900231445.1 of Triticum turgidum subsp. durum. Lineage (NCBI taxonomy): Eukaryota > Viridiplantae > Streptophyta > Magnoliopsida > Poales > Poaceae > Triticum > Triticum turgidum. Next base: position 698,255,041 of record LT934124.1, on the reverse strand, counting down.
GTCATCGTTGCTTCTGGTCACTGTAAACCGGCATGACGTCATCCTGAGATTTTATCCTTTATAACGCCTTCTTTAATGGCAGTTCCTGGATCCACGCACTTGACCTAGCCTGGCTGTCTTATAAATAGGACCGAAGGGTCATTTCTTTCCTTCCTTCGCCTCCTCTTCTTCGTCTTCCTCGCGCCGCTGATCTTGGAGCTCCGCCATCGTCGTCAACCTCTGCTTCATCCCAGGCCGCTGCATCAACCTGAACGTACCAGAGTACTGCGGCTTGCTTCCGCGTCTTCTCCGTTCCCGGTGAGCTTCTTTTCCTTCTCGACTTAGATCTGTTTTCTAGGGTTCCAGCTTCGTACTATGTTCTTCGCGCGTCTTCATCTACCCTTTTAGCTTTTTGAACCACGCTGTGGATCTGTGCTGCGTTAATGGCGATGCGTCCGCTGCACTTTCTCATCTTAGTCCCATGGATCTTCTGCATATATATCTGTCACGTATTCCACTTTCTGTTTCTTCGTTACCTCCACGAAATATTTCCTGTTTTCTGAAAACTCGCATTTGATCCGTAGTAATCATGTGATCTTGTGAAACTTGTTTCTGTCCATAGCTTCAATTATTTCCAAGGCCTAGATTAGGCGGTTTAACTCACCATAAGAAAAAGCTACTAAAACGGTACAGGTACACCATTAGTCCCCTTGTTGAACCGCCAGAGCTCATCTGACATTATATCACAATGAACCGATTTGTAGACACTGCCTCCGGTTTATCATAATTTAGATCAATCACTTGGTAACAAGCACGCTCTTGAACCGGATCTGTTACCCTTGTAGATCATGGCCAAACAAGTATATGAATGCAACTGGGTTCCTTCCCGAGTCACCGAGTTACAGCTGAATGCACTGGTATCAATTGGCGCTTTGGATGACAAAGATACAGTCCACTGGAGGGTTCCTGGAGAGGAATGTCCTCCCACTCCTCAGGAAGGGGAAGTTGTAGTTTTTGCGGATCACTTGGCCCGGGGCTTCAAACCGCCCGGTTCAAAATTTTACCGGGACGTGTTGGCCAATTTTCAGCTTCGTCCCCAAGACATTGGCCCCAACTCCGTCACCAACCTGTGCCACTTTCAAGTGCTATCCGAAGCATATCTGCAAGAGGAACCTTCTGTTGAACTGTTTAGAGATCTCTTCCATCTAAACCGTCGTACTGAATTCACCGACGGCCCCAATACAGAATTAGGCGGTATGGCTATCCAGAAAAGGAAGGAGATCACCTATCCCCACGTCAAACTCCATACTCACCCCAAAGAGTGGAATGTGACTTCGTTCTACTGCAAAGATACTTCTCCTGAAGGTGAAAATCCTTTACCTGGCTTTCGTCCAGAGCGGCTAAGCAATACTCATCCCTTTCCTCAAAGATTGACTGCCAAAGAGAGAAGCAAATATGCCCCACAACTATCCAAGCTCCCAGCCTTTCTGGCCAACGGTTTGACTGGAATTGATCTTGCACGCTGCTGGTTATCTTGGGGCATACTGCCTTTGAGCCGGCGTTCCGGTTTGATGTGTCAGTATACTGGCAGCGTCGATGACCCACTCCGACACACCAAACTTGAACTTTCTGAGGATGAAGTTACGGATTCAGTAAGAAGAATGCTGAATGAACCGGAGCATCTCTGTGCTCAAACCGGCTTGGCTGCTTACTGCACCACCAACACACCACCTGCGGTAAGTCTCTGACTGTGTCATCATTAAAACCTGTTATTACTTTCATATATCCAACTTTTAATTATTTCCGATCCAGGGTGATAACCCGTTTTGGAGTAGGAAACTTTCCCAAGACAAAGCGGACAAAGCTGGGCAGCCAAACCGGCCCAAAACAAAAGTTGTCAAGAAATCAGCCCACAAGGGAAAGACCACTGCTTCATCTGACCCGGCCATTGACGATGATGTGGGTAATCCAGAACTTGACTCTCTTGGCTTGCTTTTTACACGCCTTATTGATGATGATGCTTGTCAGGATGACGCTGAAGCCAGCAACGCAGGATTTGCTGAGGTAACCATTCTTTCTTCCAATTCAACAAATTTGCCTTCACCAAAATTTCGCCGGGCAAACCGGAAAGTTAACTTTTCTCACCCCCTTGCTTACTTGGATCCCAAACTTCTTATGAAGACACAGCAACATGAAGCTCGCCGCACAACCCGGCAAAGCGGACAGGTAGTTACCTCTGCCGGTTTACCAAACAGCCCGGTTCGAAAGCGCCGCACCGAGGTTTCCGACCCTTTGTTTGTTTTAAATTCCAAAGCGGGTTTCTTCCGTCAACCTCTTAATCCGTCCGACTCCGATTATCAGGTTACTTCTCATTCATCCTCTGGCGAATCCTCAGCCACTCAGCTGCCGCCATTGAAAATAGCCGCTGGGTAAGTCAATACGGCCACATGCTTTCCGATACCTTCTGTAATGGATATACTTTTTCATGACTTTTGTCTCTTCAGAACCAAACCAAAACCCAGCAAGAAGGCCCGCTTGGACAAAACAATTGAAGAGGCTGCCGCTTCAGATCATGAGCGAGCGCCGGATCTCGAAAACGTTGCTTCTGAAGATATTCCCAATGACCCTCCGGTTCAAGAGGAGGTTATTCCTGAAGAGAGGCCTGTCAACACTTCAATCTCTGCTGATCCACCTGCCAGCACTGTCCGGTTTGAAAAGCCTCGCAGCCCTACTAAAACAGCCGTGCCCACCCAATCCGTCGAGTCGAAAGACGATGACGTTGTGATTACTGGTATGGGCCGCTCTGAACCGGGGAATCCTGCAACCTTAACCCGGCATACTGTGAAAGAGGATTCTTCCACTTTGAATAAAGGAAAGTGGGCTGTCGAGCTGGAAACATATGCCGCTTTAAGCGCCCAAGATCTTCATTCTGGATATCTGAACCGGCTTTTACAGCAGCCGTGACTATGAAGCTGGCCTGGTCAAATTAATGAGGGACAAGTTTGAGGTAACTCACTCCTTTCCTTATCACCAGTATATTAGTCCCTTGTAGCCCCCCAAGGGCTGGTTTGTAATCTTGATCAAACCGGGACTTGATTATTTTCTTGATCCATTTTGACATCTACCCGCATAACCACAAGGGCCGGTTTAACTCATACTTAAACCGGTACTTCAATATAACTGCCTGCCGAAACATTGGTAGAATCAAATAGCCATTAGCCCCCAAGTGCCAAGTTGAATACTTGTATTAAGCTTGGGACTTTGCCATGTAGTAGCAGTAGAAAAATTGAAGGTACATTAGCCCCCAAGTGTCAAGCATATAACTGCGTTGTGTGGTTGGGACTTTGACTTGAATTGCTAGCTGAACATACTGTCAATGCACAGGCTGAGGTGAAAATCAAAGACGATAGGATTGCCGATTTACAGGCGGCTTTGCAAACTCAGCAGGCTGAAACAGAGAAGGCCAACAAAGAGTTAACCAGTGCCTTGACCGCTGCTGAACAGGTGAAGGAAAATATGAAGAAAGAACAGGCAGTCTGGGCCACTGAAAAGGCCAATTTGCTCAAACGGGCAGAAAATGCTGAAGCTGCCCTTAAACCGGTGGTGGATGATCTGACAGCCGTGAAGCGGCAAGTACATTCTATGACTGCAGCCATCTTCGGTAAGCTCCCTGTGAATAACTGTGATATGTTGTACCTGCTGCATCATTAGTCCGGTTTAAAACTATCCCTTTATTGTATGTAGGCACACGCGTTGGGCACTTGGGAAATGACGTGCGGAAGAAACTGAAGGCTGTCTACACTTTAGTTGAGCAGTTATATACCGGAGCCCAGCGTGTTATCACCACAATGTCACATAACAATCCAGCGCCTTCCCTGATTCAAGATACTCTGAACCGGCTATCAATCCTTCCTTCCCGGATTGAAGAGGTGAAGAAATCTGCTGCACGAACCGGAGCCATCAACGCCTTGATCCGAGCCAAGGCATGGGTACCAGATTTTGATCCCGTGGAAGCAGCTCAAGGCTATCCCAGCGTGAAAGAAGATGGCTCTGATTTCAGTGAAGAGGACTTGCGGGCTATAAACCGTGCGGTACGCCCGCTGGCTTGTCACTTGGCCGAAGAAGCCGACTTGGAGCATTACCAAGCACAATATAATGATCAGAACAAGCGAGTGTCTGCCCCAACCTTTGAACCGGAAAACCTGATCCCTCCAATCCGTAAGCATACTTACGCACCCGACATTGAACCGTCGTCTTTGATTCACGAGGAGGCTGTTTTCCAAGCGCTAATGGGAATCGACTGGACTACTGTGGATTTCCAGCCAATGGGTAGGGATGAAGATGCTGAAGCGGCGGAAGATGAAGAACAGTCTTGAACCGGTAGCCGGGTTAAACATCTGTCGTGGGCGGTTTGCCCAAAGAACAATGATCTCATTTGGGCACTGTGTTGCCTTGTAATAGCCTTAGTTAAAACTTTCTGCCTGGATATGCCTTCGTGGATAGGTGAAACTTTTGTTTGATTCATACTCCCTGCAACCAGAAAAATTGAACCTCGGTGGCGGTGACACCGCCAGCCGGTTTATGGTATTCCATATATATATATATATATCGAAAATCAACAAGTATGTGATACAAATACCTGCCTTATCTGGGCATGAAGCTGGCGTAGCCAAACTTTGAAGCGGAGGTCTTTAAAAACCATGACCGTCTGGGGAGATAATAACTCCCATATAACCGTGCTGAAGCAGCACAAGCCCCCGTGTTATTCCAAGAGGATGAACCGGAAGAAAGGTAAACCGGGCAGATAAAAACTCCGGTGCAATACCAAACCGTGTCCTGTCAGCTTGTAACTGATAGTTAAACCGGATAAAAATATTCGTCGGGTTTAAAAAACGCAACAAAAAATCGAATACCAATTACGTGAAAATATGGCAACAAAGGCAATAACTCTTTGCAAAAATAAAGCTTCATGGAGCTGGTCAGATGGCATTACCATGGTCAGACGCAACCAAGCCCCCCGAAGGCGTAGCGATGGTGCTAGTCGGCCAGGTCCCCAAAAGACTCTTGGCGAGTACGCCGGCCAAGTGGCATGACATTGGTTCGGGTTCGACCAAGCCCCCAAATGACTCTGGCCCTATTGGCCGACCAAGAGGCGTGACCGGTTCAGACGTGACCGTGTCCCCAAATGATCTGGTGGCTTTCGCCTATCAAGAGGTGTTGCATTGGTTCGGACACGACCAAGCCCCCAAGTGATAAATATAACTGTCAAGGGGTAAACCGGAGGACGCTTTAAAAACAGAAACACTCCATGTAACCACACATGAGAAGAAAGACAGAGACCCCGCTTTAGCTGAGGCTCCGATTTTTATTATATCGAAGATAATATATACATTGTCATGCTATGTACATAAACTGAGCCGATGACTCAAGTGTAGTAAGGTCGAAGATGAGCTATATTCCACGGCCTATTGGTCTCCTCCTCTGATGTACGTGAGTCTTTACGCTCTCGAATATCAATCAGATAGTAGGAACCGTTGTGTAGATTCTTGCTGACCACAAAAGGTCCTTCCCAAGGCGGGGATAACTTGTGCATATCTGTCTGGTCTTGTATGAGACGAAGCACCAAATCTCCTTCCTGAAAGGCTCTGGTCTTAACCCGACGGCTGTGATAACGATGAAGATCTTGCTGGTAAATCGCCGAACGAGCGGCTGCCATATCACGCTCCTCATCCAATAGGTCCAAAGCGTCCTGTCGCGCCATCTCGTTGTCCGCTTCAACATAAGCCGCTACACGGGGCGAATCGTGCCGGATATCACTGGGGAGAACTGCCTCCGCCCCGTAGACCATGAAGAAAGGTGTATATCCAGTGGATCGGTTTGGCGTAGTATTGATACTCCATAGCACTGATGGGAGCTCTTCAACCCAGCACCCTGGTGTTCTCTGTAATGGAACCAGAAGTCGGGGTTTGATGCCTCGTAAGATTTCTTGATTAGCGCGTTCTGCCTGCCCGTTTGACTGGGGATGCGCTACTGACGACACATCAAGCCGGATGTGCTCGCGTTCACAAAACTCATTCATAGCCCCCTTGGATAGATTAGTGCCATTATCAGTAATTATACTGTGTGGAAAGCCAAACCGGAAAATCACCTTTTTGATGAACTGCACCGCTGTTGCCGCATCACACTTGCTGACAGGTTCCGCTTCAACCCACTTGGTGAACTTGTCCACTGCCACCAACAGGTGGGTCTTCTTATCTTTGGATCGTTTAAAGGGTCCAACCATATCCAGCCCCCAGGTCGCAAACGGCCACGTTATTGGGATCATCCTCAATTCTTGAGCCGGTACATGAGCACGCCTTGAAAATTTCTGACATCCATCACACCGTTTAACCAAGTCCTCCGCATCAGCATGGGCAGTCAACCAGTAAAATCCGTGACGGAACGCCTTCGCCACCAGGGACTTTGAACCGGCGTGATGTCCACAATCCCCTTCATGGATTTCCCTTAAAATTTCACCGCCTTCCTCAGGGGAAACACAGCGTTGAAACGCCCCTGACACACTGCAATGATGTAACTCACCATTAAGAATCGTCATAGATTTGGAGCGCCGGATTATCTGTCTGGCCAGAACCTCATCTTCTGGCAACTCCCCTCGAGTCATATACGCAAGGTAAGGGATCGTCCAATCCGGAATAACATGCAATGCTGCCACCAACTGAGCTTCCGGATCAGGAATAGCCAAATCCGCTTCACCAGGGAGCTGGACCGACGGGTTGTGCAAGACGTCCAGAAAGACATTAGGCGGGACCGGTTTACGCTGAGAACCCAACCGGCTTAAAGCGTCTGCCGCTTCGTTCTTCCGGCGATCCACATGATCCACTTGATAGCCCTTGAAGCAACCTGCGATATTATCCACTTCTCGACGATATGCGGCCATGAGCGGGTCCTTAGAATCCCAAGTGCCAGATACTTGCTGAGCCACCAGGTCCGAGTCACCAAAGCACTTAACCCGGCTTAAATTCATCTCCTTAGCCATCCGGAGACCATGGAGCAAGGCTTCGTACTCAGCTGCATTATTAGTACAAGGGAACATTAAACGGAGAACGTAACAAAACTTATCACCTCGTGGGGAAGTTAAAACGACTCCAGCCCCCGAGCCTTCCAACTGCCTGGATCCGTCGAAATGAATAGTCCAGTATGTGTGATCCGGCTTCTCCTCTGGCGCCTGTAACTCCGTCCAGTCATTAATGAAATCAACAAGTGCTTGTGACTTCACTGCTGTGCGTGGTATATACTTTAGTCCATGCGGCCCAAGCTCGATGGCCCATTTTGCAATCCGGCCAGTCGCCTCTCGGTTCTGTATGATATCACCCAAAGGAGCTGAACTAACCACTGTGATAGGGTGCCCTTGGAAATATTGCTTCAGTTTCCGACTGGCCATAAAAACACCATAGACTAGCTTCTGCCAATGCGGATATCTCTGCTTGGACTCAATAAGCACCTCACTGATATAATAAACCGGCCGTTGAACCGGATACTCCTTGCCTGCCTCCTTGTGCTCTACCACAATGGCCACGCTTACTGCTCGAGCATTGGCTGCTACATATAACAACAACGGTTCCTTGTCAATCGGAGCCGCAAGAACAGGCGGATTGGCTAATTGCCGCTTTAGATCCTCAAATGCTTCGTCAGCAGCCGAACTCCAGACGAAATTATCTGTCTTCCTCAGCATCTGGTATAAGGGAATGGCCTTCTCTCCGAGGCGGCTGATAAACCGGCTCAACGCCGCAATCCTGCCCGCCAGACGCTGAACATCATTGATACACTTCGGTTTAGCCAAGGAAGTGATAGCTTTAATTTTCTCCGGATTAGCCTCAATTCCTCTGTTAGACACCAGGAACCCCAATAACTTGTCAGCCGGAACACCAAAAACACAATTGGCCGGATTAAGCATCATCTTATAAATGCGCAAGTTGTCGAAGGTTTCCTTCAAATCTTCCACCAGTGTCTCGTTTTGTCTTGATTTCACCACAATATCATCTACATAAGCATGCACATTGCGGCCGATCTGCGTATGCAAGCAATTCTGTACACACCGCTGATAAGTAGCCTGGGCACTCTTGAGCCCAAAAGGCATAGATACATAGCAGAAGGCTCCAAAGGGAGTTATAAACGCTGTCTTCTCCTGGTCCTTAACCGCCATTTTGATCTGATGATATCCAGAGTATGCGTCCAAAAAACTTAAACGCTCACATCCTGCCGTGGCATCAATAATCTGATCAATGCGGGGGAGGGCAAAAGGATCTGCTGGACAAGCCTTGTTAAGATCTGTGTAATCCACACACATACGCCAGGTGCCATTTTTCTTAAGGACTAGCACCGGATTAGCAAGCCACTCTGGATGAAACACCTCAATGATAAAGCCAGCTGCCAGAAGCCTGGCTACTTCTTCTCCAATGGCCTTGCGCCTCTCTTCATTAAACTGGCGGAGGAACTGTTTCACCGGTTTATACTTAGGATCCACATTAAGTGTGTGCTCAGCGAGTTCCCTCGGTACACCTGGCATGTCAGATGGCTTCCATGCAAAGATATCCCGGTTCTCACGGATGAACTCGATGAGCGCGCTTTCCTATTTGGGATCCAGGTTAGCACTGACAGTAAACTGCTTGGACGAATCGCCTGGCACGAAGTCAACAAGCTTGGTCTCAGCTGCCGATTTAAACTTCAGATCCGATTCATGCTCTGTAGTGGGTTTCTTCAAAGGGGTCATATCTGCCGGATCAACATTGTCCTTATAGAACTTCAACTCCTCCGTGGCACAGACCGCCTCTGCATAAGCTGCATCGCCTTCATCACATTCCAAAGCAACCCGGCGGCTTCCATGCACCGTTATCGTTCCTTTGTAACCCGGCATCTTTAGCTGTAAGTAGATATAACAAGGTCGTGCCATGAACTTAGCATAAGCCGGCCGCCCAAACAAGGCATGATATGGACTCCGGATTTTCACCACTTCAAAGGTTAGCTTTTCAGACCGGGAATCGTGCTCGTCTCCAAAAGCCACATCCAGGGCTATCTTACCAACAGGATAAGCAGATTTTCCTGGTACTACACCATGGAACACCGTATTGGACGGCCTGAGGTCCTTGTCTGTGAGACCCATGCGACGGAAAGTTTCATAGTATAATATATTAATACTGCTTCCTCCATCCATAAGCACCTTAGTGAACTTATAGCCCCCCACCTGAGGGTCTACCACCAATGCCAGCTGACCCGGATTATCAACCCGGGGGGGATGGTCCTCTCTGCTCCATACGATAGGCTGCTCTGACTAGCGCAAATACCGCGGCAAAGCCGGTTCAACAGAGTTTACTGCCCGTTTGTGAAGCTTCCGATCCCGCTTGTCCAAACTGGTTGTGAAAACATGATACTGCCCACTATTCAACTGCTTTGGTTGGCTCTGATAGCCTGACTGCTGCTGCTGCTGCCGGCCACTCTGGTTATCCTGGCTATGGTGATTGCCTTGACTAGGCCCTGAACCGGAAGCTCCATCCTGACCCGGCCCCTGGAAACCGGATCCTGAACCGCCTCCTGACCCCTGGTCATACCGGAACGCATTGGAGTTTTTGAACTCCTGCATAATATAACAGTCTTTCCAGAGATGGTTCGATGGGGATTCCTTCGTCCCGTGCTTGGGGCAAGGTTGATTCAACAAGTAATTCAAACGGCTTGTATTAGGATTTGGACCCCGATTCGCCTTGCCCCTGCGCCGCGGGCCTCTGTCCTGCGCATTAGTGTTGGCTACGAAATCCGGATTGCCATCAACCTTGCGCTTGCCCCCGTTTCCATGACCCGCCGGTTTGTAATGCTGCCCCTTGGAGTTGTCGTTCTTCTTTCCCTTCCCTGCTTCATCATCATCAGCTTCAGGATCCTTGGTGCTGTCTGAATCGGCATACTTTACCAAAGCGGCCATGAGGGTTCCCATATCATTGCAGAACCGCTTCATACGTCCCAATTTTAATTTCAAAGGCTCAAACCGGTAGTTGCCTTCTAATGTTATGATCGCCGAGTCAGCGTTGATCCGGTCAGAGGAGTGCAAAATCTCAGACACACGGCGTACCCAACGGGTTGTTGACTCCCCTTCTTCCTGGACGCAAGCCGCCAGGTCTACTATGGACTTGGGCTGCTTACACGTATCCTTGAAGTTCTGGATAAACCGGGCCCGTAACTGGCCCCATGAACTGATAGAATTGGGCGGTAAGCTTTTCAACCAAGTACGGGTTGTGCCCTCCAGCATCATGGTGAAGTACTTTGCACATGCGGTCTCATCAACATCTAGCATCTCCATGGCCATCTCATAACTTTCAACCCACGCTTCAGGGGACAGATCTGCAGTGTAATTCGGCACCTTGCGCGGGCCCTTAAAATCCTTAGGCAGACGCACATTGCGTAAAGCGGGGATTAAACAGGGCACCCCTAAAGCGGATGCGACTCCTGGTCCGGTGAAAGTGGTAGGGCGAACCGGTGTGTGTTGATCCGCATCATCCTGTGCTGCTAACTCGGCCTCCCTGCGTGCCCGGGCCCGATCCACTACATCCTGAGCATCACGAATACCACCCATCTGGTGATTGCCTCGGGCCGCTTCACGGTCACGCGCGTTGCTTGATATGGCCGGTTCATCCATGCGCCTGATGTAACTCCGGCTTGGACGGGGCGTAGAGTGAATCCGATCACGGCTGTATGAATATGCCTCCTGCTGTATCAGCGCAGTCCGGAGAAGCTCCTTAACCCGGCGTGTCTCAACTGCTTGTGGGGAATCTCCTTCGACTGGGATCGCCTCCAATCGTGCAGCGGCTGCAACAAGGTTGTCCATGGGATTAGAATAATGACCTGGGGGTGTCTGTACCGGCGGAGGAACCACCATGTTCTGCTGCGGAGGCTCCATCAGGCGCGGTTGGACCGTCGCTCCTGCTCCTGGTGCCTCAATCCGGTTTACCTCCCTGTGCTGGGGCGGGTTACTGGGTCCGGCTCCCGGGGTCTGAAAGAGATTTCTAGGATCAAATCCTGATGGAAGGCGCGATCTATACTTCCGCTTCAACACCTCTTGCGATGCACTCTGGTCAAGCATGAGTTTATAAGCTTGCGCGTCTAAAGCGGCCCGCTCTGCGGCCATACGCTCCTTCTCTGACGCTAGATCCGCTTTGGCTTGCGTGATCTACTCTTTCACCTTTGCGATTTCTGCATTATGTGCCTCCTGATCCGCCGGGTTGTCCTCCGCCATAAGCACTGCTAGTGCATCAAACAGATCTGACAGAACTTGAACCGGCAGGCGCACCGGGCCTCCTGCCCCTGCTGCCGCTGCTGAACCGGAAAGCATCGCTGCTGCGGTTGAAGAGTGGTTCGCTGCCTGCGTACCGGCCATGAATACTCCGACCCGGTTTAACTGGCTGGGGGGTCCGGAATACTGTCGCCGTCGGAACAGCCCCTGATCATATCATCCTGCAGCTGGTACAATGATTCGGTCTCTCCTGTTGAAGATTCATCGCCCGAATAAACGACGGTCTCACTGCCGTGTTCTGAACCGGCGTCGTACTCCCCTCCATGGGTGACTCCAACGAAGACATGCTTTACGGCTGGTTTAACCTGGGCAGGTCGCGCACGCTGAGCCGTCTCGACGAGGTCGGCGCAGATGTCCGGCTCAGGCCCAGGCTCCCCGATCTTGCCGATCAAAACGTGTATGCCGCCGAAGGGGACCCGGTATCCATACTCGATTGAATCGGCCTCGGGACCCCATCCGGCGTCGTCGATGTAGATCCGGCCGCGACGACTCTTTGTCATCCGGCCCACGACGTAGCCTTCGAGTCCTTTGAGCTTGCCCTCCAAGATCGTCAAACCATCGTGCGATAGCCCCACGGTGGGCGCCAACTGTCGTGGATTTGTCACGGCAGATGTCCTAGCGTAAGGACCTAGTCGTGGAGCCATCGCTACGGGTTTACTTGCAGGGGTTAAAGCGGACACAAAGACACAAGGGTTTTATACTAGTTCGGCCCCTTCGATGAAGGTAAAGCCTACGTCTAGTTGTGATGGAATTGATGTAGTCTCGATGGCTAGGGAGCAAACAAGCTTTGCCTAGGCTCGAGTTGTGGTTGTCTCTCCTTTGAACCGTCGCCGGGTCGTCCCCTTATATACACGAGTGACGCCCGTCGGTTCATAGAGTCCCAACCGGTTCATACTCGTATCCCGGTTGGTATCTCTCTATTCCAAACTTACAATACAAGTTATACATCTGGCCGGTTTACGGCTACAAGCTCTAAACCGACTATAGGCCTTGGGCCTTTCTCTGCTTATACCACTAACGGGGTTAACCCGGCCCAAGCTGGCCGGTTTACACCTAGTGGTAATATCCCCAACAGAGCCCGTCTCACCAACTCCAAAAGGCGGTGTAGACGGATCAGGTGATGAAGTAGACTGCAAGGGCTGCACCTCGCCTTCCACCTCGGCGATCGCCTCAGCCGCCAAAGCTCCACCTGGCGAAGAGGGCGCGGAGGACAAAGCTCTCAGCGCCGCCATCGCCGACTCATGGTCCGCCCTAACCGCCGGGGAAAAGATCACACCTCGACGGGAAGGAGACCGAGTGCCGGACGTCAGAGATGATAGGGAGTCTTCCGCATTGTCCTCCAATGACGCAAACCCATCCAGCGGGGGTGGCGCTAGGGCACGGCCGTCGCCACGATGCTGCGTCACAGGAGTAGATGGTAGCAGAGGAGCAGGTTCCACTTGATGAACTGGTGTCTCAATGATCCGCTGCGCCAAACCAGAAGTGGCTGGAGGTAGCGTGCCCAACGAAGACGGCCCCTGTATAGTCGGTGAGGCATCCATGGTTGGTGCACGACGATGCGGGTTCAGCGGTGTAACATCGATGATTTTCGTTGGCGACGCAGTCCGGCTCGAAGTAGATGTTGATGCGGCAAGCTGCATGGGCACCACTCCTCCCGAGGTGGGAGTAATCTTCTGGGCATTGGATGACGGCGATGCTTTTGACCTCTTGCTTGGATCATTAGACCTAATAGTTTCCTCTCTGTCCTGCCACTTGTCATCCTCAGGATCATCTCCATGCTCCCAGACACGCGACACGAAATCAGCATCGACATGGAAGTCTGAGTTTTCCAAATTGTACCGAAACTCATACCCCTTGCCTTGAACGACCACATCCGACGAGAGAGAATTAGTTGTGCTTGTCTTGAAAGCATCGAGGTTTAGCACAGCCACTTGTATGCGAACAATACCTCGGCGATGCAAGCAGAGAAGATCCACATCCATAGTTGCGCCAATTACCGAGCCAACCGCCCACAGGCCCAAAAAATGGCGGAGCGCGTGAGGGACCCCGTGCACATGCACCCAAATAGATATTAACTCAAAGCGGTGTGGTATTTCCTCAGACTGCCAAGCCTTGAACTCCAAAGTGACATTGTGAGATTTGATAAAAGCTGTAAACCCTGTGACTCGCAGAAGCACCTCCTCACTTGGGAATGACATGAGAAAGGCATTCTGACCATGAGGTATGGCCTCCCAAGTCCACGCTTGCTGGCACTGAGCAACCTTGGCAACCTCTGCCTCCACAAAACTGGAAGTGATAGAGCCACCGGAGATCGTGACTAGCGCTGTTGGGGAGACTTGAGGTGCTAGATCCGCCCTACAGACATTGTCAGGCATCTGGAAAAAAGCCATGTTCTCAGTACCATATCCACAGAGCATCGCCACCGGCTTCGGCATCTTGAGAGCAGGGCACCGACGCGTGGTCATCGGATGATTCGACTTATTACATATAAAACAAAATTGTTGTGTCACACAATCCTCAGCAGTATGCCCTGCAGATTGACATTTAGTGCACCACACCTTTTTAGCTGATGTTGTAACTCTAGCAGTCATGGAAGATTGAGGCAAGGTTGGTGTATTGCTCTGCATAAGAACCATCTGGCCGCCTCCCGCGGGCAAGTTTGGCGTGGAAGCAAAGACAGGTGCCACACTCTGTTGCCCTTGCACTGACATAGGGACAAAAGGGTTCGGAGTAGATGACGCTGCTCCCTGCTGGTACTTAGGACGGCCACCCTTGCCGCCCTTCTGTTTGCGAGGACGAGCCGCAACAGCAGGACTGGAGGTAGCACTCTTGACTGCCGGCCCAACATTAAACGCGGCGACCGGTTGCATGCCGGCAGGAGCACCAAGCTGCTGCCCTTGATTACTCACCTGTTGAAAAACAGGCACTGCGAGCTGCTGATGTTGCTGCACAAGGCCACCCGGAGGTTGAAGCATATATGACTGCTGTGGGTTGCCGATGAACTTCTGCCAGAATGGCATCTGATATACATGTTGTTGATGCATTGGAGGCTGATAGACGACCTGCTGCTGCGCCGATGCCAAGGATCCCGCCGGTGCGTTTGGTTGCGTTGGCTGGACCGATAGATAGACCCCTGGGGTGAAACCCGGGGCCCCTTCGGAAGGGCTGGGATCGGACGGCTGCACGGGTCCAGGAGGAGGGCGGGCATGGTGGCCGGAGTTCGAACCGGGCGGCGCGACCGGATCGCCTCTCGTCATAGCAGGGGAGCGGACGATGGCCGCAAAGGAGAGAAAGAAGTTAGGTTTCGCAGCGCTCCCCGTCCGGTTCCACAAGTGCCCAAGCCAACGGTGCAGATTGACTATCCGAAGTGGACGCCTATGATTTGTCATGTCCTCATCCTGGTGTGGTCCCGCCATGAACTTCGGATCAGGAACGGTACTCGTGTACGACGAGGCCCCCCGCACTGGCATCGGAGGAGTGAACGCCGGCAAACAGTTTCTCTGCCCTGCATTGTCTTCGACGCCGCAAGCATGCGGTAGCAGATCACCGAGCGTCCGGAGAGGTGAAATTCTAGGCGGAGGGATCGGCCCAATCCACGGCTTGACGAGCGACCGAGACCGGGCCGGCACCCCGACGACGCCTCGCTGATCCGCCGTCGGCAGCATAATTGAAAACTACGGCCCACCCGCCTTGGAGTTTGCCGCTTCCATCTCTGAGTTCAAACCCGTGCGCTCCTCAGACCCAGAAGAGTTGGAGTTCACCAGCGACAGCTTGGGGTGCAGATCTCCACTCGCCTCCGACCTGCACATATGACAAAACTCACCTGTCCGTCGAGACGACGGTCTCTCCCAAACCCTCGACGCCGGCGTCGGGTAGCTGATATCCGCAAAGAATTCGTTGGCCAACTCCTCATCGGTCTTTCTCCGACGTATCGTGGTAGGCGGCGCTGAAGAATCCACAACGGCGGAGCGATCCTCCTCTTGTGGCGCCACGTCCGCATTGGTCGTCTCCAGACACGAGAACCTAGATCCTAACTTCGCCGACGTCGCCGGCGACCAACCTGGCGCCAGTGTCAGGCGGCGCCTTGAGGCGATCCGCATTCTGCGGTCAGACGTTGTAGTAACATGTACCTCTCGCATCAACAGCACAACAGTGCAGGGAGGCAATCTTCTCTTTAACTTGGTATCAGTCGCCATGGCCTTCGACGACATCTTCGGCGAGCTCCCCACCTCCGCCGCTCCGGGCAGCCCGCTTTGCATCTGCCACACCTAGCATGCTTTGCAGTACTGCGACCTTCCCCCTTCCAGTGCCCCAGACATAAATCCAATTTGGAGTTGGCCTCTCTATGGGTTTTTCATGATAATATTATATATTCCAACATAAATAAGGACTAAAATTACGTGAAGTGGTCCCTTCCAGAGGCAAGCAAGGGCTAGACGCCATGGGGCTTGCCGAAAAAGGGAGCTCAAATCGCACGAGGAAGTGTTGGAACCACTCCTCCTTAGCATGGGTCCTAATACAGGTATCCTAGAATTGTGTAATAAGGAAACTGGCAGCTCCTTCACAGACCACACCATCTCGCGTGAAGGTTTAAGGATTCAGTGTGGTCATCCCTCCTTCCGGTGCCCCCAAACTAATGCCTGCTAGGATTTGACCTCTCTTTGCATTTTTCATGATCCGATGACGTATTCCAACATAATAAAGAATAAAAGTCACATGGAGTGATCCCGTCCCAAGAAATGCTACATCTTGATATCAGGGGACCCAAAGGAGAGGGTGGCAGATCAAATTGTATAGGGTAGTATAGAAATCACTCCTTTTCATGGGGTCCTTATATGGGTATCCAAGAGTTCTGCAATGAGGAAAAAATTCCATGCAAAACATTAAACTGGCACCTCCTTCACGAGCCAGACCTTTGGGAAGATCCAGGGCTTCAATGTGCACCGGCCACTTTCTGATGCTCCCAACCCAACTACTGATACGAGTTATCCTCTATTTGGGTTTGTCCTGATCCTATGACATATTTCAATATGACGAAAGACTAACACTCACATCGAGTGGCCTCTTCCAGCTAAAAGCTATGGCTAGACGCCACAGGGCCTACCAGAGAGTGGAGCATCTGAAATCACATGAGGAACTGTTGGAGCCACTTCTACTTTTGCGTGGGATCCTAATATGTATATCCATTGTTTGTGTAATGAGGAAAAAGTCAATACCAAACTTTGCAGTGGCATGTCCTCCACAAACCAGACCATCCGTAGGAAGATTCAGTGATTTACTACGAACATTCCCCCTTCGGTTCACCCAACCCAACACGTGCTACAGTTGGCTCTGTTTATAGTTTTCTTGGTCTTATAACATATTTTAGCACAAAGAAGCACTAAAAGACACATGTAGTGAATCCTTCAGAAGAAAAGTTTGGGCTAGACACCGTAGGGCCTATTGGAGAGTGTGGCGCATCAAATCATGGGAGTAAGTGTCAGAAGCATTCTTCCTTTTGCATGGGGTCATAATATGGGTATCCAAGTGTTTTGCAATGATGGAAAATTTAATATACAACTTTGAAGTGGCATCTACTTCACAAATCGGACCACCTCGCAGGAAGATCCAAGGCTTCAGTGCAGACCTCCCCACATCTACATAAGGTCCTAGGAAAAGGAGCAAAGAAACTAAAATAAGAGAAAGAAATGAAACATGAATTAAAAGAAAACATATGGAACAAGGGAATAACAAAAAATGGTCTTTTCTAAGTTGTATTTGTCACACTCTCGGGAAAGGCTGTCTCTGCCGAGATCCCCGTGTCTGGCACTAGCCATCATGGGCTTTCTCCTTTCCCTCTAAATTTATAATCTATGCCGTCGTGGCACTCGCTCCTCACTGTTCACCGGCTCAAATGTGATTGCGTACCTTTCCCGCACTAGCGTGGCTCGCCCCTCCTTCCTCACCTTGTCCCCACTCGCTTCTACCCTCTATGGCCCAACAGCAACATTGTTGATGCCACTGTCTTTTTAGTTCGCCATCAGCCTGCTTCCCCCGTCCTATTTCCACCGTCGTCGCTCGAGGTCCCGGGACTCCATGCGCCTCCCCGAGTTTGCTTCCCAAGACCAAGTTCGCCGACGCGGCCTCTGTAGTTTTTTCGAAAAAAAATTGTGTGGTTTGTGTGAGTGTTTGTGTTGTTGGTGTGTGTGCATGTGAGTGTTTGTGTGATGGTGTGTGTGTGTTAGTATGTGTGATGGTGTGTGTGTGTGTGCGGGTGTGTGTGTGTGAGAGAGAGAGAGAGAGAGATTGGCATGCATATGTGTTAAAACTATATATAAATGAGATTAATATACATGAACATTACAAAAATATAGATACATTGAAGGCGTATCAATATCTCACCATGGTTCCACATGTCGCAACTCCCGCTAGCTGGCATCAACCATATGTGGTTATCGTCCACACACCCTCCATTGGTCTACGCGCCTGTGGTGCAAACAAGAAACCAATATTTTTGTTGGTGTCATGGTGGGCATGTGAAATGAAGTTTTTTCCTCCGAAGATGCGGGAGAAGCTCCGACATGTGACAGGTGTAGTGGCCTATATCGATAGGGAGGAAGGGTGGTGGAAGTCGCTAACATGCATGGGAATGGTGAATGTTGGAGTTAGCAAAATGGCCACATATTTGAGTAGTAGTCGAGGCTGTAGCAACATCATGATGTTGTGCCTCTGTGAGATGTGGTTGACAGCTTGTTCGATATGGGGGCGAATGTATTTCCTTAGGCGATATATTCACAATACAGTTGGTTATGGGTTTGTGACCCATATCTCATGGACGGGGGATCATAGAGGAACTTTTGTGGTCTTGGTTGTATGGCTCAAATATCTGCATTGGATTAGGTTCAAGGGTGTCGGCGGTGTGAGGACGACGACCGCCTTGTGCCACTTTTTATTCTTTGGGTATATCCGGATCCGTGCAAGGTTGCCTCAGTGCGGAAGGGTGTCTTTGGCATGGTACGAAGACAATGGCTATTGGTCGTTCTTAAGAAACCGTCTTCTCCAAACAAGGAACGACACTAGTTTGGCTTCTTTTGAGAGCAGGATTTTCCTTGGATGGTGGGAGTTTTAGTTGTTATGTGGGGTACGTGGAAGTCATCATGACCGGTGTGTTAGAGGATCTCTGGCATACTCATGAAATGTAGACCAACACTCATGTAGAGCACTGGCCCGGTTTGTTGATTAATTATCCGCAGGGCTAGCAGGTTCGTGTGCAATATTTGGCTTTATTAGGCAACATAGCCAGATAACGGTTTGCTGAGATGGTAGACGAACAATCGTAGTCGAACGAACCCTCACACTCGTAATCTCTCGAGAAGAAGCATAATCATGGCATGATGCAAAATCGAGTATGATATAGGTCCGGTTTAATATAATGAGTCATGTTACTGCAAGATGCACCAACAACAAACTACACATTAAGTGTTGCTCAATATGCAACAAGCTGCATATTGACGAACTTCACATTCAAGTATTTAGTTCACTCTCGTCTATGTACATGACAAGATTAAGTTTTGTTAAACATGCAAGAGATGACATAGTTAAACTAACTATCCAGGCAAGTTTAAATGAGACCGGAAACAACACATAACATTTCAGGGAAATCCCCATATGTAATTTTCAAAATTGGTACTGTTCTTCCCTAAACAAAATTTTATTATTGTAAAAAATGCAAAGTAAGTGCACCATGCTATTCTACGCATTTTTCTTGTCAAGTTACATATATAATCTATTTAATTCGGAGCTGAGGATATTTGGTTATGAAATAAATGATTTTAGCAAGACATTTATGCATATTTAATAAAACAACATTTTGAAAAAATAATAACATGGATGTAGGTTGGAAATTATAGAACTACACAAAACCCTAAGCATTTAACATATATAGATCATTTTAGTCCGATGCATGGTTTATGAGCTATTAAATGCATGAGCATGACATATTCAAGTTATGTGCAATGTTATGGAAATAGTGGCATAATATGATATGTAGCATTAGTCGCCATGGCGGAAAGAAAGGGGCGCCATGACAGGTAAAAAGGAAATGGTGCCACAGCAACGTTCCGGTTTCGATAACATTGAGATATCCACGCAAAAGAATAAGTGTGGGTGTGCTTGGATGTGTCGTCCAAAGTGTCGATGGGGTGATCCCGGTTACCGAGTGTCCTATGTGTCGGTGGCATGGCAAATGAGGATCATGCACGTAACAGTTCGGACATGGAGCAAACATAGGGCGCATACAAAACATGCATTCGTCCACGGGCGCCGTCTTGGGTTAAACCTTCAAAGCGTGGATTTTTGGACCGGAGCGAGTTGGTGCGGTGTAGATGTTCACGGTGGTCGTGGACAGAGTGGTACAAGTTGTCTTGTTGAATCCAAGCGGTGGTAGTCATTCACGCTTAGAGGAAAACTTGACGGATCCTAGGGTCTTTGGGTCGTTGTTGTACTTGGCGGTAGAAAGCACACGGCGTCGATACACGAACTTGGTGATCCGACGAGTACATGGGAGTCTCGGTCTTCGCGACGGTAGGTGTACAATTTCCATATATGTCCGAGGTCCTCTCGCACTTGGCATTCTGGTAGTCGCTCGAGCGTCCCTGCCGTATTGCCTTGCTGTTGGAGGTACGAGGTGTGGGTCGGGTGGTGAAGATCCTCTCATCATAGGGAGAGGGACAAGAGGGTGGTGGTGGTCTACGAAGGAAACATGCGCTGATGTGGCCGGAGGAGGATGCTAGCCACACTTGGTGTTCGTAGGCGAAGAGCAGAGAGCTAAGGCCGGGGAGCTCGCTTGGCATCGGCCAAAGCTTGTGCACGGCAGCAGCTCATGCGCGGAAGTGGAGCAAACGGGGCGAGGTGCTGCTGCGGCAGATGGCGAAGTGGTGGTGCAAGGGCCGATTGAAGCAGCAGCAGGGAGGCGAGTGAAGGATGGGTGGTGCAGGATCTCACATGCTATCCTTGCGATCTCCAAAATTCAGGAGTAAAAGTTCTCAGCTCATGCGTATTAAAAAGAATGAAAAATAAGACTTTGGTTTGAGCAGTGAGAGTAGTACTGATGAACGGCAGATCCATCACGAGGAGCTTGAAGCCGTCCATGCCTGGCATGGGCACGTCGGTGATCAATAGGTCGAACTCCTGCTTCCCCGATCCACTGTCGTTGCTGTACAGCAACAAGCATTACTCATCACTGAGAGAACACAATCACATGGCTCCGATTGTAATGGACTATGGCTCCGATTGTGGAGGGATCAAGAGAGACTCATGGCTGTATTTGCAGCGGCGCAGGACAGCCTTCAGTACCTTAAGGTAGGCGCAGTAGTCGTCCATGGCAAGCACGCGCAACCCCTCCCGGAACTTGTCCTCCGCGGGAGCCTCCATCCTCTGTCTTTGGTCCCCACCCATCTCGGCCATGTTTTCCGAAATTCTTCCGACCTGGCAAAGCAAACAACATCAAGAAAACCCTAATTAAGAACAACGGGAGCTAACCAACACAAACCCCGCTACAATCTAAGAGCACAACCCAAAACCTCTATTAGATGAGATCTCTGATTTTTCCACCTCCTACAATGGCTTCCTCGCGGCAGGAAGAACAGACTGCAGTGGTGAGAGGGTTGGAGGATCCAGGGGGCTATTTATAGGAGAGAGGGGTGGAAGCCTAGCGGTGGAGAGGTGGAAGGCCACTCTGCCATCGTGCGTGTGTGCACTGCATAAAGTACTTTCTACTCCATAATATGTGCAGATACAGTATTTACGTTGGCCTATGGTTCCATCGATGAGAGGAGAGAAAAACCACGGCTCTGTTCCTGTTTTATATCTTTTATTTTGTCGTTTTCCCACGAAATGCTCTGAATTACGAAGGAGAGGCTCTTGGTCTTTTCTGTTGAATGGAGATGGAGAGAGTGTCTTTTTACTTGCTTTGACCGGGCAAGGAGAGGGTGTGCACTCGTATATTTGTGATTGAATGGCACCATTAAATCTCTTGTTTACAAAGAAGAGAGAGAAAGAAAGATATATCGTGTACAAAGAAGAGAAAGAAATATATTTGTTTTCATTCTCCTCCATGAAGCTTCCTACTTTTGTTTCCATTCCATTGACAAATGTCAATATATCTGTTCGTGGCCTGGCACATGACCCAGTCTACTTTCTTGGATTTCTTTTTGTTATTTTCTCACCCGATGTTCGAGCTATAGACATTTGTATTCCAGAAGTGGGTCCTCGAGATGATATCTCAAATTAATACCCTCATCTCAATTCTGACCAAATTGTTTTGGTACGTTGAAAGAGTATGATCGGCATCTCAAATCCATCATCTATTTTCAATTATCTGAAATTACTGCATCATGTGATATAGTATAAACGAAGAGATGACCCATTGAACAAGCGAGGTGATTAGGAGGACGCACCTAGTGGCTGTAGATAACATGGCGGTTCAATATAGCCATCAGCTGGCTATGTTATTAACCATTCTCTTATAGCCGGAGACGGCAGGTGACGAGATGAGACTCATTACTAAGAGTAGAAAAGCATTACAAATATACTGAAATCTCCAGAAAAATAAGATATACCAAAGTGCGTATTACATATTATCAAGGACAAAAATGCATCGTATAAATTGGTTAAATGTGAATGGAACTTTAACAATACGAAATAAAACCGAGCATGATTACCTGCATGAAAACATGCAAGACACCAAGAGTTGCAGTCTACCATATGGCTTGCCGTGTATGAGGTTCCTTCTCCATCATGGAATCGGCGTTATCGTCGGTCAGGTGTATACGCACTTACACTGCCCCAGTTGCTTCTCAGGCTCTGATGTGATGGATTTTGGTGGAGGCGATATGGTGTGTCTAGCTGTTTATATAAAGTCAGCTAATCGAGTCAAGATGGCAAGTCTTGATAGTATAGATACGGACAAAATTTTTGGGAGGCAAACATCTAAGAACATTTGGCGCAAATGCAAAATGGAACATTGTTGATTTAAAGAGGGCTCTTGTTTTAGAAAACGATAATGGCAGGCCTCAAGAATCAAGATAATCAAATGCGTGGAAACAAGCTATCAATTAGTACCAATAAATCAATTTCTTCCTAAACAATTAGTCCCTGAGAAGGAGCTGTACAGGACGTAAACTCAAGCAATCAGGAGAGATAAAATTTGTAGGAAGAGCACACGGCTCAGGGCTTATATAGCTTCGTGGGCTTGAATAACGAAGGCTTTTTTCCCACCAGAAAACACAAAGCATGTGCCTTCATGCATATCGATTCAAAAAAAGCTCAATTTTCAAGGACCTAGAATCAAGGTTGTACATTAGAATGAACACC
>LT934124.1:698213520-698231981 GCA_900231445.1 Triticum turgidum subsp. durum | reverse complement strand
TCAGAAAAACACAAGAACCTGTCGTGAGAGGAGAAATGACACCTACTAACCTTTATACCAACTCTAGCAGAGTCACCGTATGCCCCCGCCCTCTATAATTATTGCCAATATGAAAGCTAGAGAGTAAAATATGCCCTCTAGCCACCAGAATTGCCATCACATCCTTCCACTCCATAATCTCTAGAGGGTACATGCTACAAAAAGAGCGGTTAAGGCGGGACTTGTGTTCTATAGGACGGGCTCCAGGGAGCCCATTTATTAAAAAAGTATCAAAAAAATATCAATGTTTTCCTAAAATACATATACTTGTGCTCAGACTATGAATAAATTTTTACTAAATAATATGATTGTTTGCATGCCCAAAAAATAAGACCTAAACACAACTAAGGAAAAAACTATTTTAATCAATATATCTGTCTTTTTGTGTAGATCACATATAAACATGCAGGTTCATCAAATTTCGTATGTATATACTAAATACATTCTTACGTGTATGCTTTCTCAGATTTTTCTTTTAAGAGGTAGAAAATGTATTTTTGCTGAAAACAATATCAAGTTCCGTGGAGCCCGAAAACCATATGCACTTTCGTAGTTCATTCCCCATATTCCAAGGTTGTAGGTCGGTAGCTGTTTTGGGGTGCACTCCAAACAGAATTACTGTGGCGAGACTCAACTTTCACCTCGTCCCTTCAATATCATCTATGTTTTTTGTTTTGTGTGGTGCTGATGTCCATACAGCTCACACAGGCACATAACAACACCAAGGACTTTACATTTACCTGCCCATATCATAGACACTAATGGCATCGTCCACATGCACATTACATTAGCTTTACACTAATGAGTCTTTTTAAATTTGTGAACATTTAAAAATTGTGATATGTTTTGAATCATCTGACAAGTTCTTAATATCGTGAATACTTTATTATTTTATGATTTGTTTTGAATGCACGAACAATTGTTCGGTATGTTTTTTAAAATAGTTTAGTGTATAATATAAAAAAGATCACCATACATAAAATGTTTACTGTAGATTAAAATATTGTTTAGTTCATATTAAATAAATGTTCAGTGCATATACGAAAAATGCACAAAGTGTATTTATAATAATTCATTATATATTAAAGAATTTTTCACCATATATTAGAACAGTTTCCTAGTTTGAGAACATTTTCTTATATTCATGAACATGTTTTCAAATAATGTTTTAATCAAACTTTGTCTTTATTTGAAAATAAACAAATATAACGTAGAGTGCGAAAAGCAAAAACCAAAATGTAAAAAACAAAACAAATCGTTGGTAGCTGTAACAAAAAGCCAACTAGAAGCTAGTGATCAAAGATGTACAAGTAAAAGTCTAGCAATCAGTAGAAGAAACCAACGAATCATTGGTAGCCCAGTTCTTTTGGGGCCAGAATACGCAGGGTAGGGGGAAACTTAGTTTGGCAGCCACCCATCAGCCCAAAAATTACTGGCGCGGAGCTAGCGATGAGGCTTACCCGAAAAAATAAAGTAGCGCTCGGACAACGTATAGCCGGCCCAATCAGGCAGACGTGCGGGCGAGCAGTACTCGCTGAAGGCGACATATAACACCTCCCTGATTTTCTGTCCATCAAATCTCATCCTTTCTTCTAGGACGTCAATATCCAGCGACCGGTTGCTGCACATTTGCAGGCGGATGGCATTTTTTGTGTTACTGGGGGTGGGATTTTAGTGCTAGTGCATGGCTGTTCGTTTGTTTTGGGACAAATTTCTTCTGGACCAGCCATCCGAGCCATCTAGATCCTATGGATGTGCGGGTGTTTGCTGGGGCCTTCCTCCCAACGAACGTTCACCAGTTCTCATTACCGCTTTTCTATCGATAAATGCATAGAGATGCACCATTTTTCTTTTCTCGAGGAAAAAACTGCCTTGGTTATTTAAGCCCATGCATGAGACTGTATAAGCCCTGGGCTGTGGGTGCTTGGTATATAAAAATAAACTCTCATGATTGCTTGCTTTTACGTCCTGGGCAAGTCCTTCTCTAGGATGGTTGTTTAGTTAGAAATGTGTTTATTGGTAATTCACAGCTTGTTTCCACGTGTTCCCTTTTCTTTTCGATAGGCATGTCATTATCTCTTTCTAAAATGAGCTCCCTTTAAATGACAATCTTCCATTTTGCCTCGGCGCCAAAATCCTTAGCTGTTTCCCTCCCATTATTCTAGTCCTTATCAATGCGTTCAAGGCTTGCCAATTTTTTCCAGCCTGCTCGCTTTATATAAACAGCCAGATCCACCGTATCACCTCCACCACAACCCGTCACATAACAACGTGAAAAGCAACGAATGAGCTGTAGGTGTGCGTAGGTACCTGACCGTCGACGATGGCGCCCATGCGACGGGGAAAAATAAAAGGTACGCTGCAACTCTGGCCCGTTTGCATGCACGTCGTCATGCTTGATCTGGTTTCATACTGTACGCCACCAGGCTGATTATTTTAATGGAATTCCGGCCGAGCTTGATTATGTGGTTTGTGCCCTGTTATTTTACGTCAAATCTTTTGCCAACTTCTCTGCATTCTTGCTCGTGAGTTTGTCCGGACAATTGATATGATTTTTTTCGGATCCAATATCCCAATTTTTTTGTGGCGTTCGCCCATTTGTAGAATGGATTTTTCCAAGAATTTGAAGAGATGTGTTTCTTAACGCAACAGATGGGCACTTCATTCATTTTTACACAAAAAAATTGGCACTAAATTCGTTTTCAAAATAGATCTAGGATTTTCAAAATAGATCTAGGATTTTTCTAGCAGCTTATCATTGTGGTGTTTCTGCTTGCGTTTGATTCCTATGCAGATGATTGTTGACCTTCCATCATTCATTTCCATGATAGATCTAGGATTTTCAATCCTTTATCCTGGTGTTTTCTAGGCAACTTTAGTTCTGACAGATATTTGTCACACCCTTCATTACTTATTCTCAGAACAGATCTAGGATTTTTTATCTTTTGTCGTGGTGTTTTTTGGTGCATCCGGTTCCAAAAAATTCTTTTAAACCCTTCACCGCTTCATTTTCAGAATAGATCTAAGATTTAAACTCCTGTTTTATCATGTTTTTTCCGATGAATTCAGTTCCTCTACATGCTTTCAAACCCTTCATTGTTTATATTTAGAATAGATCTAGGATTTCCTATCTTTTAGCATGGTGCTTTTTGGTGTGTTCGGTTCCTCCAAATGGTTTCAAACCCTTCATTGTTTAATTTTTAGATTAGATCTAGATTTCTTATCTCGAGAATTTGAAGAGATATGTTGCTTAACGCAACAGATTGGCACTCCATTCATTTGTACACAAAAAATATTGGCACTAAATTCGTTTTCAAAATAGATCTAGGATTTTTCTAGCAGCTTATGATTGTGGTGTTTCTGGTTGCGTTTGGTTCGTATGCAGATGAGTCTAGACCTTTTCATCATTCATTTCCATGACAGATCTAGGATTTTCAATCCTTTATACTGGTGTTTTCTAAGCAACTTTAGTTCTGACAGATATTTGTCACACCCTTCATTACTTATTCTCAGAAAAGATCTAGGATTTTCTATATGTTGTCGTGGTGTTTTTTGGTGCATCTGGTTCCTACAAATTCTCTTAAACCCTTCATGGCTTCATTTTCAGAATAGATCTAAGATTTTAACTCCTTTTTATCATGTTTTTTCCGATGGATTCAGTTCCTCTATATGCTTTCAAACCCTTCATTGTTTATATTTAGAATAGATCTAGTATTTCCTTTTTTTGTCATGGTGTTTTGGCATGTTCGGTTCCTCCATGTGCTTTCAAACTGTTCATAGTTGATATTTTTAGATTTGATCTAGAATTTGTTTTCTCAAGTTGTTTTTGGGTTTGTTCAGTTCATACATATCCTTGACAAACTCTTCATTATTCAGTTTCAGAAAAGATCTAGTATTGCACTTGTATTTTCTATCTCTGATCGCGGTGTTTCTGGACACATGTAGTTCCTAGAGATGTTTGTGAAAACCTTCATCAATTAAAAAGTAGTGTTTTTTATTAAATTTCCAGGTTTTGTCCTCTGGGACTGGCTTGTACTAATATTTCAACAACAGAATCTCTTGTATTTTTTCAAGATATCTTACGCAAACTGCCCTTAAGGTGAAAAGAGAAAGTTTGTAGGGATTGCACAGTTTGATTTATTTAGTTTTGGGGATTTATTATATCTGTGACGGATTTCCTTATCCTAGTTATAATATCGATCAAGGATGTTCATATGCTGCTAGTTTTGATGATACATTTGTTTAATAAGATACTATAAGTTACATGCTTCGTGTTCGCTAACTTCACAACATTGTAAATTTCATTTAATCTGTAGTGCGGAGCATTTGAGAGTCACGTTGTCAATGGCCACCATTATGCAGCTAGAGATAGAAGTTGGGCCGGTTAATAATGTTTTCAAAGTTGATGTGGAACCACGTTCCGACGACAAGTGCTACATCGCGATGCATGTGTCAGGAGTCTCACAATTAACAATTATTGTTCTGCATTTGATGTCAATGGAGATATCTACATCAGCTTACCAAAATTGGATCATGTTGAGAAGCTATGCAAGAAGAAACATGATATTTTTGGCTTGAAGTACGTGAGTTTCCAGCGAGTGGAGGAGGTAATGCAGTTGCCAGAGAATGAGGATGTTGCAATTACAACGTATATCACTCCACTTGACGGTTTGAGTGAGGATGAGGAGGAGGATGATGAGGTGACCTCCCCATTAAAGAGATCAAGGCAAGAGTAGTCAATGTTTATTTCTCTTAATAATTCTGGGGCTACCAAAATCACTAGACATCCTGTTAGTGATGTGTGTTCTCTGTATCTTTCTCCGTGGAATTATGTAACTGATATGTTCACCTTCAGGATAATGCCATCTGTTTCTTTTGTCTTAAAAAACCCAGCGTTGCATTTTTCAAATCTCACCATATGCATATTCTAACATATGATGTAGTGTGCTTTGCATTTTAAGGGACTATTTTTTGCATGCGCGGTTGTGAGAACATATAAATGGGATAACTACATGATTGAATGTCATGGTGCATCGATCCCCATAGGAGGCATAACCACATGAGTCATGGAGAAGTATAATCTATAGGAAATTACGTGCCAGTTCATTCATTGACACCCGAACTCCAGTGGCGTGCCTTACACAAGTAGCACCAACAATATCCTGCAAGTTGTTCTACCACTGGCGGCTCATCTAGGCACACAACAGCGTAATCTCGTGCAGACTCTTTGCACGCATGGTCTCGTTTGATGTGCAACCGTCCATCGCTGGACGTCTACATCCGCGTGTGCACGGCCATGGTCGAGAGCGCCTGTGTGACAAAGGACAGTTTGTGTGTGTGTGTGTGTGTGTGTGTGTGTGTGTGTGTGTGTGTGTGTGGCCCAGGCACGGTGTACACATATCTGTCTATGGGGCATGCGTGCGTGCAGGTGTCCAAGGCATGGCTGGTGTGTGCGTTGGGAATGGTCGTAGTTTACCATCCTAGTTCCAAGCAGAACTGTCAAACATGACAATCATTTCCTTGTAACCGCATGTATCATATGTATCTGTTGTAGT
This sequence comes from Triticum turgidum subsp. durum, assembly GCA_900231445.1. NCBI lineage: Eukaryota > Viridiplantae > Streptophyta > Magnoliopsida > Poales > Poaceae > Triticum > Triticum turgidum. The sequence goes on along the minus strand of LT934124.1, from coordinate 698,226,387 downwards.
CATTTCGTAGTTTACAGGATCTCAACCAACACTCCACGATGCTGCCGTGCGTGCCTATAGTCACGGGAGAAGTAGGACCTCTGTGTATATGTAACATGTACCTCTCGCATCAAGAGAAAAGCAGTGCAGGGAGGCAATCTTCTCTCTAACTTGGTATCAGTCGTCATAGCCTTTGAGGACATTTTCGGTGAGCTCCCTATCTCCGCCGCTCCGGCAGTCTGCTTTGCTAGCATGCTTTGCAATACTGCGTTCTTCCCCCTTCCAATGCCCCAAACCTAAGTCCAATTTGGAGTTGGCCTCTCTATGGGTTTTTCATGATAATTAATATCATATATTCCAACATAAACAAAGACTAAAATTACATGAAGTGGTCCCTTCCAGAGGCAAGCAAGGGCTATACGCCATGGGGCTTGCCGAAAAAGGGGGCTCCAATTGCACAAGGAAGTGTTGGAACCACTCCTCCTTTAAAGCCTATACACAGAATCTTATCAGCAGCGCGCCTCAAAATAACTCACTGCTGCTAACTAGCAGTAGCGCGGTCCAAAGAAACTCGCTGCTGGTAAAAATATAGCAGTAGCGCGTCCACTCAAAGACGCGTTGCTGCTATAATTCCTACGAGGCCACCGCGAGGCTAGTTATAGCAGCAACGCGTTAGCACGACGCACGCTACTGCTACTTAGCATAGTAGCAGCGCCTTTCCCAGACAAGCGCTACTGCTAAGTTTCCTACAAAAATTTAGTCCCACCTCGCTCCGTGAAGAGAGTTTATACCACCTTAAATATGTTACTTCCCACACTTTGACAAGCACTTGATCTTCATTGAACTCTATGTGTAGAATTTGTGGCTGCAATATGAGTCTTCACCTGTTCCTAAACCGGTGAGGACTCATATTGTCGAATCAGATTGTACACGAAAAGATCGTTGATGATCAATGTGTATTTTTGCATGCTGACATATATCAGTAGCGCTTTATCTTGAAAAGCGCTGCTGCTAGATAGCTTAGCAGTAGCGCATTTTGCTGAAGAGCGCTAATGCTAAGCCATCCATCTCCCTGATCTCCTCCCTTCGGATCCACTCACACACACAGCCACAAATTCTATCTGCGCCGCGCGCCCCCGGCCGTCGCCCCTCTCCTCTGCGCGTCTGCGCCGCGCGCCCCCGTCGCCGCTCCTCCGTCTGCGCCGCGCGCCGTCACCTCCTCCTCCTTGCTGGACTCGGTACCGGCCTCCTCCTCCGTCCTCCCTCTCCACTCGCCGCTGGCCGGCCCCTCCTCGCTCCGCCTTCCTCCTCCGTTCTCCCTCAACTGGCCGCGCCGGCCGGCCCCTCCGCGCTCCGCCTTCCTCCTCCATCCTACTCTCTTCTCCCTCCTCGAGTCGCCCTCCTTCTCCCTCCTGCTCATATGCAACATTTTGATTTAGTTGATATAATTTAGTTGACTTAGTAGAACATTTTGATTTAGTTGATTTAGTAGGCTAGTTGATTTAGTTGCCTTAGAATATTTTGATTTAGTTGACTTAGTAGGTTAGTTTATTTAGTTGACTTAGAACATTTTGATTTAGTTGATTTAGTAGGCTAATTCATTTAGTTAATTTAGTTGACTTAGAACATTTTGATTTAGTTGATTTAGTTGACTTAGAACATATTGCTTTAGTTGACTTAGTAGGCTAGTTGATTTAGTTGACTTAGAACATTTTGATTTAGTTGATTTAGTAGGCTAGTTGATTTAGTTGACTTAGAACATTTTGATTTAGTTGATATAATTTAGTTGACTTAGTAGAACATTTTGATTTAGTTGATTTAGTTGACTTAGAACATATTGCTTTAGTTGACTTAGTAGGCTAGTTGATTTAGTTGACTTAGAACATTTTGATTTAGTTGATTTAGTAGGCTAGTTGATTTAGTTGACTTAGAAAATTTTGATTTAGTTGATTTAGTAATCCTTTGCTCATATTGCTTTAGGAAGAATGGCGCCACCACCACCACTATGTCAACTGTGCAAGTCAAGATGCGCCAGCAGCCTTGCAACTGGCAAGCTGTTCGGCATCTACTTCCGGCCGAGTTTTCGTCATGCGGCGGTAAGAAATTAGATGAAATGTAATAACTATTTTATTTTTAGTGTTGGCATTACTGCATTCTGTCATTTTGCTTAGTTTACACAGATCGTCCCATGCAATGTGAGGTTGAAATTCAACAAGCTGACAGGAGACACTGTGACATTTGAGGCTCCTGGGGGGCCGTACACTATGGAGGTCGAGAAAGGATGAAATATGTCGCAGATTGGAGGAGATGGATGGGCCCGTTTCGTCGCTCGCATGCATCTTACTGGTGGTGAGTTGATCAGCTTCAACTTCCGAGTAGAAAGACCCAAGCTAGCTGTCATTTATCTCAACCTGGTGGAAGATGATGAAGATGACGAAGATGATGAAGATGATGAAGATGATGAAGATGATGAGGACCCACTTCATGAAGCCATCGTAGCTCAAAGAACAAGGCTGAGTGAGGAGGAGGTGTCCAACCTGTGGGACATAATTCCGCCACGTGCTGACTTTGTCGGGGTGCCATTCGTGACCCGCTTGACAAATACCATGGTTGATCGACATGATATTGTATGTTATACTTACAAATGCAAATTAATAGTGTGAATTACTTAGTGTACAATCCAATGATATGGTATATGTTGTGTGGAATCTAGTCGATGATATATATGTTTTAGTGTAGAGTTCGATCACATGCTTATTAATTGATATGTTTTTCTTATTCAGAAATTGGCAAAGAGCATATCTGTGAGTTATGGTATCGAGCCTGATGAAGAAGGCTCAGCTGGACTACGCCTTACTGCAAGGGGCTCCGTCACAACCTGTACTTACCGCATGGACACGGACGGTCGCACACACTTAAGCTCGGTTGGGTGGAAGAAATTCCTCGATGGCAAGAATCTTCGTGTTGGACAGACTATCCTAATTACTATCAGGAACACCAACCGCCCAGGCTTGAGGATGATGATTGTCTTCGATATCATCTAGAACTACATGTGTGTGTGGCTATATAATCTAGAACTACATATGTGTGTGTGGCTATATCATCTAGAACTACATATGATGATCGTCGTCGATATCATCTAAAACTACATATGATGATGGCCGTTGATATGACCATGCATGTACTGCTTGAGGATGCATGTTGGCTGTGCATGAAATTGTTATCTTAGTACTCCCTTCGTTCCAAATTACTCGTCGTGGTTTGAACTAAAACCACGACGAGTAATTTGGAACGAAGGGAGTACTACCGTACCTAGTAATGGTTTATGAATTTGATGAAAGATAGTACCTAGTTTCTAGCATCTGAAGGGAGAGTTGAAATGGAAAATGATGAAAGAGATAGCAGTAGCGTTGGATGAGGAAATCGCTACAGCTAGCTAATAGTAGCGCGTTCCTAAAAGGCGCTGCTGATATCGTTCAACAGTAGTAGCGCTGGTTGGGGCCGCGCTACTACTATGAGTTAGCTGTAGCGCCTTATTAGTAGCGCGGCCACCCGCGCTGCTGCTAGCCTGAAAACCCGCGCTGCTGCTAGCCTTTTCCCTAGTAGTGAAATTTGCATGGGTCCTAATACGGGTATCCCAGAATTGTGTAATAAGGAAAATGGCAGCTCCTTCACAAACCAGACCATCTCGCGGGAAGGATTATTCAGTGTGGTCATCCCTCCTTCCGGTGGCCCCAACCTAATGCATGCTATGATTTGACCTCTCTTTGTGTTTTTCATGATCCGATGACATATTCCAACATAAAAAAGACTAAAAGTCACAAGGATTGGTCCCGTCCCAAGAAATGCTACATCTGGATATCATGGGACCCAAAGGAGAAGGTTGCAGATCAAACTGTATGGGGTAGTATCGAAATCACTCATTTGCATGGGGTCCTAATATGGGTATCCAAGGGCTTTGCAATGAGGAAAAAATTCCATGCAAAACATTAAACTGGCAACTCCTTCACAAGCCAGACCTTCTAGCGGGAAGATCCAAGGCTTCAATGTGCACCTCCAACTTTCTGATGCTCCCAACCCAACTACTGGTAGGAGTTAGACTCTATTTGGGTTTGTCCTGATCCTATGATATATTTCAATATGACGAAAGACTAACTGTCACATCGATTGGCCTCTTCCAGCTAAAAGCTATGGCTAGACGCCACAGGGCCTGCCAGAGAGTGGAGAATATGAAATCACATGAGGAAGTGTTGGAGCCACTTCTACTTTTGCGTGGGATCCTAATATGTGTTTCCATTGTTTGCGTAATGAGGAAAAAGTCAATACCAAACATTGCAGTGGCATGTCCTTCACAAGCCAGGCCATCCGTAGGAAGATTCCGTGATTTACTACGAACCTTCCCCCTTCGGTTCACCCAACCCAACACATGCTACAGTTGGCTCTGTTTATAGTTTTCTTGGTCTTATAACATATTTTAGCACAAAGAAGCACTAAAAGACACATGTAGTGGATCCTTCAGAAGAAAAGATTAGGCTAGACACCGTAGGGCCTATTGGAGAGTGTGGCGCATCAAATCATGGGAGTAAGTGTCAGAAGCATTCTTCCTTTTGCATGGGGTCATAATATGGTTATCCAAGTGTTTTGCAATGATGGAAAAATTAATATACAACTTTGAAGTGGCACCTACATCACAAATCGGACCGACTCGCAGGAAGATCCAAGGCTTCAGTGCAGACCTCCCCCCATCTACATAAGGTCCTAGGAAAAGGAGCAAAGAAACTAAAATAAGAGAAAGAAATGAAACATGAATTAAAAGAAAACATATGGAACAAGGGAATAACAAAAAATGGTCTTTTCTAAGTTGTATTTGTCACGCTCTCGGGAAAGGTTGTCTCTGCCGAGATCTCCGTGTCTGGCACTAGCCATCGTGGGCTTTCTATTTTCCCTCTAAATTTATAATCTATGCCGTCGTGGCACTCTCTCCTCGCTGGTCACTGGCTCAACTGTGATTGCGTACCTTTCCCGCACTAGCGTGGCTCGCCCCTCCTTCCTCACCTTGTCCCCATTCGCTTCTACCCTCTATGGCCCAACAGCACCGTTGTTGATGCCACTGTCTTTTTAGTTCGCCATCAGCCTGCTTCCCCCGTCCTATTTCCACCGTCGTCGCTCGAGGCCCCGCGACTCCATGCGCCTCCCCGAGTTTGCTTCCCAAGACCGAGTTCGCCGACGCGGCCTCTGTAGTTTTTTCGAAAAAAATTGTGTGGTTTGTGTGAGTGTTTGTGTTGTTGGTGTGGGTGCGTGTGAGTGTTTGTGTGATGGTGTGTGTGTTAGTATGTGTGATGGTGTGTGTGTGTGTGCGGGTGTGTGTGTGTGTGAGAGAGAGAGAGAGAGATTGGCATGCATATGTGTTAAAACTATATATAAATGAGATTAATATACATGAACATGACAAAAATATAGATACATTGAAGGCGTATCAATATCTCACCATGGTTCCACATGTCGCAACTCCCGCTAGCTGGCATCAACCATATGTGGTTATCGTCCACACACCCTCCATTGGTCTACGCGCCTGTGGTGCAAACAAGAAACCAATATTTTTGTTGGTGTCATGGTGGGCATGTGAAATGAAGTTTTTCCCTCAGAAGATGCAGGAGAAGCTCCGACATGTGACAGGCGTAGTGGCCTATATCGATAGGGAGGAAGGGTGGTGGGAGTCGCTAACATGCATGGGAATGGTGAATGTTGGAGTTAGCAAAATGGCCACATATTTGAGTAGAAGTCGAGGCTGTAGCAACATCATGATGTTGTGCCTATGTGAGATGTGGTTGACAGCTTGTTCGATATGGGGGCGAATGTATTTCCTTAGGCGATATATTCACAATACAGTTGGTTATGGGTTTGTGACCCATATCTCATGGACGGGGGATCATAGAGGAACTTTTGGGGTCTTGGTTGTATGGCTCAAATATCTGCATTGGATTAGGTTCAAGGATGTCAGCGGTGTGAGGACGACGACCGCCTTGTGCCACTTTTTATTCTTTGGGTATATCCGGATCCGTGCAAGGTTGCCTCAGTGCGGAAGGGTGTCTTTGGCATGGTACGAAGACAATGGCTATTGGTCGTTCTTAAGAAACCGTCTTCTCCAAACAAGGAACGACACTAGTTTGGCTTCTTTTGACAGCAGGATTTTCCTTGCATGGTGGGAGTTTTAGTTGTTATGTGGGGTACGTGGAAGTCATCATGACCGGTGTGTTAGAGGATCTCTGGCATACTCATGAAATGTAGACCAACACTCATGTAGAGCACTGGCCCGGTCTGTTGATTAATTATCCGCAGGGCTAGCAGGTTCGTGTGCAATAGTTGGCTTTATTAGGCAACATAGCCAGATAACGGTTTGCTGAGATGGTAGACAAACAATCGTAGTCGAACAAACCCTCACACTCGTAATCTATCGAGAAGAAGCATAATCATGGCATGATGCAAAATCGAGTATGATCTAGGTCCGGTTTAATGAGTCATGTTACTGCAAGATGCACCAACAACATACTACACATTAAGTGTTGCTCAATATGCAACAAGTTGCATATTGATGAACTTCACATTCAAGTATTTAGTTCACTCTCGTCTATGTACATGACAAGATTAAGTTTTGTTAAACATGCAAGAGATGACATAGTTAAACTAACTATCTAGGCAAGTTTAAATGAGACCGGAAACAACACATAACATTTCAGGGAAATCCCCATATGTAATTTTTGAAATTGGTATTGTTCTTCCCTAAACAAAATTTTATTATTGTAAAAAAATGCAAAGTAAGTGCACCATGCTATTCTACGCATTTTTCTTGTGAAGTTTCATATATAATCTATTTAATTCGGAGCTGAGGATATTTAGTTATGAAATAAATGATTTTAGCAAGACATTTATGCATATTTAATAAAACAACATTTTGAAAAAAAAAATAACATGGATGTAGGTTGGAAATTATAGAACTACACAAAACCCTAAGCATTTAACATATATAGATCATTTTAGTCCGATGCATGGTTTATGAGCTATTAAATGCATGAGCATGACATATTAAAGTTATGTGCAATATTATGGTAATAGTGGCATAATATGATATGTAGCATTAGTCGCCATGGCGGAAAGAAAGGGGCGCCATGACAAGTAAAAAGGAAATGGTGCCACAGCAACGTTCCGGTTTCGATAACATTGAGATATCGACGCAGAAGAATAAGTGTGGGTGTGCATGGATGTGTCGTCCAAAGTGTCGATGGGGTGATCCCGGTTACCGGGTGTCCTATGTGTCGGTGGCATGGCAAATGAGGATCATGCACGTCACAGTTCGGACACGGAGCAAACATAGGGCGCATACAAAACATGCATTCGTCCACGGGCACCGTCTTGGGTTATACCTTCAAAGCGTGGATTTTTGGACCGGAGCGAGTCGGTGCGGTGTAGATGTTCACGGTGGTTGTGGACAGAGTGGTACAAATTGTCTTGTTGAATCCAAGCGGTGGTAGTCATTCACGCTTAGAGGAAAACTTGACGAATCCTAGGGTCTTTGGGTCGTTGTTGTACTTGGCGGTAGAAAGCACACGGCGTCGATGCACGAACTTGGTGATCCGACGAGTACATGGGAGTCTCGGTCTTCGCGACGGTAGTTGTACAATTTCCGTATATGTCTGAGGTCGTCTTGCACTTGGCATTCTGGTAGTCGCTCGAGCGTCGCTACCGTATTGCCTTGCTGTTGGAGGTACGATGTGTGGGTCGGGTGGTGAAGATCCTCTCATCATAGGGAGAGGGACAAGAGGGTGGTGGTGGTCTACGAAGGAAACATGCGCTGATGTGGCCGGAGGAGGATGCTAGCCACACTTGGTGTTCGTAGGCGAAGAGCAGAGAGCTAAGGCCGGGGAGCTCGCTTGGCATCGGCCAAAGCTTGTGCACGGCAGCAGCTCATGCGCGGAAGTGGAGCAAACGGGGCGAGGTGCTGCTGCGGCAGATGGCGAAGTGGTGGTGCAAGGGCCGATTGAAGCAGCAGCAGGGAGGCGAGTGAAGGATGGGTGGTGCAGGATCTCACATGCTATCCTTGCGATCTCCAAAATTCAGGAGTAAAAGTTCTCAGCTCATGCGTGTTAAAAAGAATGAAAAATAAGACTTTGGTTTGAGCAGTGAGAGTAGTACTGATGAACGGCAGATCCATCACGAGGAGCTTGAAGCCGTCCATGCCTGGCATGGGCACGTCCGTGATCAATAGGTCGAACTCCTGCTTCCCCGATCCACTGTCGTTGCTGTACAGCAACAAGCATTATTCATCACTGAGAGAAAACAATCACATGGCTCCGATTGTAATGGACTATGGCTCCGATTGTGGAGGGATCAAGAGAGACTCATGGCTGTATTTGCAGCGGCGCAGGACAGCCTTCAGTACCTTAAGGTAGGCGCAGTAGTCGTCCATGGCAAGCACGCGCAACCCCTCCCGGAACTTGTCCTCCGCGGGAGCCTCCATCCTCTGTCTTTGGTCCCCACCCATCGCGGCCATGTTTTCCGAAATTCTTCCGACCTGGCAAAGCAAACAACATCAAGAAAACCCTAATTAAGAACAACGGGAGCTAACCAACACAAACCCCGCTACAATCTAAGAGCACAACCCAAAACCTCTATTAGATGAGATCTCTGATTTTTCCACCTCCTACAATGGCTTCCTCGCGGCAGGAAGAACAGAACAATGTGGATTGGAGAAGAGAAAGACTGCAGTGGTGAGAGGGCTGGAGGATCCAGGGGGCTATTTATAGGAGAGAGGGGTGGAAGCCTAGCGGTGGAGAGGTGGAAGGCCACTCTGCCATCGTGCGTGTGTGCACTGCATAAAGTACTTTCTACTCCATAATATACAGTATTTACGTTGGCCTATGGTTCCATCGATGAGAGGAGAGAAAAACCACGGCTTTGTTCCTGTTTTATATCTTTTATTTTGTCGTTTTCCCACGAAATGCTCTGAATTACGAAGGAGAGGCTCTTGGTCTTTTCTGTTGAATGGAGATGGAGAGAGTGTCTTTTTACTTGCTTTGACCGGGCAAGGAGAGGGTGTGCACTCGTATACTTGTGATTGAATGGCACCATTAAATCTCTTGTTTACAAAGAAGAGAGAGAAAGAAAGATATATCATGTACAAAGGAGAGAAAGAAATATATTTTTTTTCATTCTCCTCCATGAAGCTTCCTACTTTTGTTTCCATTCCATTGACAAATGTCAATATATCTGTTCGTGGCCTGGCACATGACCCAGTCTACTTTCTTGGATTTCTTTTTGTTATTTTCTCACCCGATGTTCGAGCTATAGACATTTGTATTCCAGAAGTGGGTCCTCGAGACGATATCTCAAATTAATACCCTCATCTCAATTCTGACCAAATTGTTTTGGTACGTTGAAAGAGTATGATCGGCATCTCAAATCCATCATCTATTTTCAATTATCTGAAATTACTGCATCATGTGATATAGTATAAACGAAGAGATGACCCATTGAACAAGCGAGGTGATTAGGAGGACGCACCTAGTGGCTGTAGATAACATGGCGGTTCAATATAGCCATCAGCTGGCTATGTTATTAACCATTCTCTTATAGCCGGAGACGGCGGGTGACGAGGTGAGAGTCATTACTAAGAGTAGGAAAGCATTACAATGGCGTCCTCGCGAAACCCAAAACCTCTATTAGATCCATGATTCTTTCAGCTCCTACAATGGCTTCCTCGCGACAGGAAGAACGGGACAATGTGGATTGGAGAGGAGAAGGATTGGAGTGGTGAGAGGGCTGGAGGATGGAGGGGGCTATTTATAGTAGAGAGGTGTGGTAGTCTTGCGGTTGAGAGGTGGAAGGCCACTCTGCCCCCGTCCGTGTGTGCACTGCATGCAGTACTCTTTCTACTCCATAATTTCTGCAGATACAGTATTTACGTTGGCCCATGGTTCCATCGATGAGAGAGAAAAACCACAGCTCTGTTCCTGTTTGATATCTCTTATTTTGTTGTTTTCCCACCAAATGGTCTGAATTACGAAGGAGAGGCTCTTGGTTTTTTCTGTTGAATGGAGATGGAGAGGTTGTCTTTTTACTTGCTTTGACCGGGCAAGGAGATGGTGTGCACTCGTATACTTGTGATTGAATGGCACCGTTAAATCTCTTGTTTACAAACAAGAGAGCGAAAGAAAGATATATCGTGTACAAAGAAGAGAAAGAACTATATATTGTGCAGGCGACAGATGTCTGTAGTTAAGTGTCTTTATTTGTAGTCAAGTAGAGGCATACTAGTGACATTAAGTTTGTCTATGTATTCACACATGTATCATGTTTCCGGTGAATACAATTCTAGCATGAATAATAAACATTTATCATGATATGAGGAAATAAATAATAACTTTATTATTGCCTCTAGGGCATATTTCCTTCACTAAGTAATCGGAGAAGCCTCCCCCAAGCTTGTGGGAGACTCTCTTCTTCGGTTTGCACAAAATTATATATTTCCCGTAAGGCAGCTTGTGTCTTATGAGCATGGAAATATTTATCAAAGAAGTAATAAATCATATCCTGGGGACTACGCACACAACCAGGAGCAAGAGAATTATATCAAGTCTTAGCATCACCCTTTAACGAGAACGGAAATATCTTAAGGATATAATAATAGCGAGATTTATCATCATGAGTAAATAGGGTGGCTATATCATTCAACTTGGTAAGATGTGCCACAACAGTTTTAGATTCAATGCCATAAAAAGGATTAGATTTTCAACTAAAGCAATAATTTCAGGATCAACAGAATTCATAATCCTTACCAGTAACACAGATAGGTGAAGTAGCAAAAGCAGGGTCATGTTTCATTCTAGCATTAAGAGGCAGCTGCTTCCATTTAGCTAATAATTTCTTAAGTTCATATCTATCATTGCAAGCAAAGATAGCTATAGCAGCTTCTTCATTCATAACACAACCCTCAGGAACAACAGGCAATTCATAATCATTGGGATAATTTTCATCATCACTATCATCAATAATAGCATCTTCAATAATTTCATTCCCTCTAACCCTAGCAAGTTGTTCATCAAGAAATTCACCTAATGGCAAAGTAGTATCACACACAGAAGTAGTTTCATCATAAATATCATGCATAGCAGAAGTGGCATCATCAATAACATGCGACATATCAAAATTCATAGCAGTAGAAGGTTTATATGTCACAAGCTTACTCAAAACAGAAGGAGAATCTAGTGCAGAGCTAGATGGCAGTTCCTTACCTCCCCTCGTAGTTGAGGGAAAAATCGTAGTTCTGTCGTCTTTCAAGTTCTTCATAGTGATCAACAGATATAAGTCCCAAGTGACTCAGAGAATAGAGCTATGCTCCCCGGCAACGGTGCCAGAAATTAGTCTTGATAACCCACAAGTGTTGGGGATCACAACAGCTTTTGAGGGTAAAGTATTCAACCCAAATTTATTGATTCGACACAAGGGGAGCCAAAGAATATTCTTGACTATTAGCAATTGAGTTGTCAATTCAACCACACCTGGATAACTTAGTATCTGCAGCAAAGTATTTAGTAGCAAAGTAATATGATAATAAAGGTAACGGTAGCAAAAGTAATATTTTTAGGTTTTGTAGTGATTGTAACAATAGCAACAGAAAAGTAAATAAGCGAAACACAAGATATGAAAAGCTAGTAGGCAATGGATCAGTGATGGATAATTATGTCGGATGCGATTCCTCATGTAATAGCTATAACATAGGGTGACACAGAACTAGCTCCAGTTCATTAATGTAATGTAGGCATGTATTCCGTAAATAGTCATATCTGCTTATGGAAAAGAACTTGCATGACATCTTTTGTCCTACCCTCCCGTGGCAGCGGGGTCCTAGCGGAAACTAAGGGATATTCATGCCTCCTTTTAATAGAGAACCGGAACAAAGCATTAGCACATAGTGAATACATGAACTCCTGAAACTATGGTCATCACCGAGAAGTATCCCGATTATTGTCACTTCGGGGTTGTCGGATCATAACAAATAATAGGTGACTATAGACTTGCAAGATAGGATCAAGAACACACATATATTCATGAAAACATAATAGGTTCAGATCTGAAATCATGGCACTCGGGCCCTAGTGACAAGCATTAAGCATAGCAAAGTCATAGCAACATCAATCTCAGAACATAGTGGATACTAGGGATCAAACACTAACAAAACTAACTTGATTACATGGTAAATCTCATCCAACTCATCACCGTCCAGCAAGCCTACGATGGAATTACTCACACACGGCGGTGAGCATCATGAAATAGGTGATGGAGGATGGTTGATGATGATGATGGCGATGAATCCCCCTCTCCGGAGCCCCGAACGGACTCTAGATCAGCCCTCCCGAGAGAGATTAGGGCTTGGCGGCGGCTCCGTATCGTAAAACGCGATGAAACTTTCTCTCTGATTTTTTTCTCCGCGAGATGGAATATATGTAGTTGGAGTTGAGGTCGGCGGAGCCTCAGGGGGCCCACGAGACAGGGGGCGCGCCCAGGGGGAGGGGGCGCGCCCCCCACCGTCGTGGACAGGGTGTGGCCCCCCTGGTCTTGATTCTTTCGCCAGTATTTTTTTTATTTTCCAAAAAGTGCCTCCGTGGATTTTCAGGACATTCCGAGAACTTTTGCTTTCTACACATAAAACAACATCATGGCAATTCTGCTGTAAACTGCGTCAGTCCGGGTTAGTTTGATTCAAATCATGCAAGTTAGAGTCCAAAACAAGGGCAAAAGTGTTTGGAAAAGTAGATATGTTGGAGACGTATCAGGCACCAACCGGGACCAATAGGCATCCACGCGTCAGCATTTCAGGGGCTGGGGTTTTTG
>LT934124.1:698190317-698209026 GCA_900231445.1 Triticum turgidum subsp. durum | reverse complement strand
CGGTCGAGAGGGGGTATATATATCGACCGCCCCTCATGTCGAAGTTATCCAGGAGGGGGTTATATCGACAATGACGACATACATACATGGGAAAATAATGTTATCGGGGAGGGGGTATATCAACCCCCCCTCGTGTTGAAGTTATCGGTAGGGGGTATATCGACAACGACATACCAGATAAAAAATAAGAAGACAAAAGAAGAAATAGAAAGAGGAGAAGAAGAAAGGAATAGAGGAGAAGATCGAAGAAAAAAAAGAAGAAAAAAGAGGAGAAGAAGAAAGGAATAGAGGAGAAGAAGAAAAAATAGAAATTATTCTATTTTCTCTTCTTCGCCTCTATTCCTTTCTTCTTCTCCTCTTCTTTTTCTTCTTTTTTCCTCTTCTTATTTATTTCTCCTCTTCTTCCTCTCCTCTTTCTCTCCTTTCTTACTCTTCTTATTTTCCTTTTTCCTCTCTTTCTTTTTCTTCTTCTTCCTTTCCTAGCTAGATATATAAAAATTTTCTAAAAATTAAACTAACCTAAAATGTACTAAATCAGAGAACATATATACATAAAACTTTTCTAAAAATCTAACTTTTGCATATATGTATACTTTAAAACATCATTACAATTGACAAAATACATACATACATACAAAAAACATGTAAAAGATACATACATACATAAAAAAATACATATATCTAAAAAATACATACATACATATATGAATATCTAAAAACATGTAAAAAAATAGCGTGTATAACAAACAAAAAATAGAACGGCGGTGGCTGGGCTGGCAGAGGCGCGGTGCTTACAGAGGGAGGAGCGTGCGGCGGGCAGCATCGGGGCGAGCAGTGGCGCGGGGAGTGGCGTGGCAACGGCGTCGGGGCAGGAGCGGCGCGCGGCGGGGCAGGGCGGCGCGCGGCGACGGCGTCGGGCATGGGCGCGGGTGACGGCGAGGGCGCGAGCGACGGCGACGGCGGGGGCGGCGGGCGGCGTCGGGGCAGCCTGGCGGCGATGATGTGCTCGGCGTCGTCGGGGGCAACTGTGGTGATGAACTTTCCAAAATTGCTAAGTGCTACTTATATACCAGGAGCATTGGTCCCGGTTGGTGGCACCAACTGGTACCAATGCCCCTCTTTAGTCCCGGTTGGTGCCAGCAACCGGGACCAAAGGTCACTTTTCAGCAGCCCAAAGGGCGGGAAGCAGAGTCCTTTGCTCCCTGTTGGTGGCACGAACCGGGACTAAAGGGGGGCATTGGTACAGGTTGGTGCCACCAACCGGGACCAAAGCTACCCTTTAGTCCCGGTTGGTGCCACCAACCGGGACCAGTGGCCTTGCATAGCGGGGTGGTGGTGGGAGTTTAGTCCCACTTCGCTAGTTGGAAGCGCCCGGCACCTGTTTATAAGCTTCGTTGGCTCTTCCCTCTCTAACTCCTCTGAACTGGAGGCCTATGGGCCTAAACTGACACTGATATGCCTGTGGGCCTACTAGGCCTTCTGCGGGCCTGAATTCTGGCCCATGGATGGGTTTCTAGTCGTATGCAGGCCGTGGTGGCCCAGTAGGTGGCAATTTTTTTATTTTTTCCCATTTTTTGTTTTCTTTTTTTCTTTATTTATATTGTTTTGTTTCAACTTACAACAAAATACTTATTATGAAAATTCTTTGATTATTTTTGGAAAATTCTGTGATTATTTTTTGAAACTTCTTTTTGCATTCAACGATTTTGAACAGAAAATACTTTGATAATTTTAGTTTCATAAATTTTATTTATGTTACTAAAGTTTATTTTATTTTATTTTATTTTGTTTCTACTTATATATTTTATTAAATTTTATATTATTTTGTTTCAAATTAATTATTTATTTTATTTTATGATAATTCTTTTTGCTATTAAAGTTTGTAACAAAAAAGTTATTTATGAACTCTGAAAAAAGGGATTTCATACGAAAACTCGTTTGTTACAAAGGGATTTCATTTTTGTTATCACGGGTTTCATACGGAAACTCGTCTGTTACAAAGGGATTTCATTTTTTTGAACTTATTTGAACTCCATAGTTTTTCTGTGTTCAAAATGCACCATTCGGAGCCACATCATCAATTTTCAACCCTTTCTGACATCATTTGTTATTTTTCATGCATTTACTGATTATTTTGAGCTATAAGACCATGAAATTGAAAAGCATTTGAAATGAACTCTGAAAATGTTGAAAGTTGGCATGGTATCATCATTTCACCCACATAGCATGTTCAAGAAAGTAGAGAGGGTTACGGCAAAAACTGGATGCACTTCGTGTACAAAACGGACAATCTCTTTCGAAGTATCAGGGTTTCATACGAAACTCGTCTGTTACAAAGGCATTTTATTTTTTTTGAACTTATTTGAACTTCATAGTTTTTCTGTATTCAAAATGCACCATTCAAAGCCACATCATCAATTTTCAACCCTTTCTGACTTTATTTGTTATTTTTCATGCATTTACTGATTATTTTGAACTATAAGATCATGAAATTGAAAAGCATTTGAAATGAACTCTGAAAAGGTTGAAAGTTGGCATGGTATCGTCATTTCACCCACATAGCATGTGCAAAAAGTAGAGAGGGTTACGGCAAAAACTGGATGCACTTCGTGTACAAAACGGACAATCTCTTTCGAAGTATCAGGGTTTCATCACGAAACTCGTCTGTTACAAAGGGATTTCATTTTTTTTGAACTTATTTGAACTCCATAGTTTTTCTGTGTTCAAAATGCACCATTCAAAGCTACATCATCAATTTTCAACCCTCCCATAAATAGATAAGTGACCAAATTAATAGAAGTTCATCATCACATTAAAACCAAAGTACATACTTAGTTCTCATTGAACAACATATAGCTCTCCACAGCATCTAATTAAACCATACATTGAAATTATGTAAAACATTTCAATGCAAAAACAAATGCGATCATAATCCCAACTAAGGTAACAACTGATCCAACTGCATAATGATACCAAGCCACGGTATGAATGCATATTTTCTAATCTTTCTATTCTTCAACCGCATTGCATCCATCTTGATCTTGTGATCATCAACGACATCCGCAACATGCAACTCCAATATCATCTTCTCCTCCTCAAATTTTCTTATTTTTTCCTTCAAGTAATTGTTTTCTTCTTCAACTAAATTTAACCTCTCGACAATAGGGTCGGTTGAATTTCCGGTCCAACCACCTCCTAGATAAATAAAATCTATGTCACGTTGGTCGCCATAATTGTCATAAAGAATAAATTAACCAAATAGTTGTCAAAAGATAATATATAAATTAACCAAAACCATCGAACTATATAATAACAAGGAATAATAAAAGTAAGAAAATTAGACGAGTATCTATCTGAAGTAAGAATTTTTTTCTTTCAAAAAGAAGATAAGAACAAGTGGGTCACCACGGTGGTGCCGGCGACGAGATCGGCGCGGGCGATCGACAGCGGTGAAGACGGCGACGGGACGTGACGGACCGCTAAGCCTAGACAAATCTCGGGGAAAATGGAGCTCGGAGGTCGAGTTTTGAGAGGAGAAAGATTAACTAGTGTGGCTCGGACATTTCATCGAACAGCTCATGTGCATAGGAGGTGAGCTAGAGCACCCAAATGCCCTCCCCTCGCCGGCCAGAGAAAACAGAGCATTGTCACTAGTAGAAAAAGGGTCAAACGTGCAGCACATTAGTGCCGGTTTGTATTAGAGCCGGCACTAATGTATACATTAGTGCCGGTTCGAATGGATTTGCATTAATGCCGGTTCGTGTTGAACCTTTAGTACCGGTTCGTGGCACGAACCGGTACTAAAGGGGTGGTGGCAGGCTGGCGTCAGGCCGGGGCCCCACGATCACCTTTAGTACCGGTTCGTGGCACGAACCGGTACTAAAGGTCTAACCTTTAGTACCGGTTCGTGCCACGAACCGGTACTAAAGGGGTCTGACCTATAGTGCCGGTTCGTGCCACAAACCGGCACTATAGGGCAATTTTCGCATCCGATGGGAAAATATAAAACGGCTATAACTTTTGCATACGATGTCGGAAAAAAACGTATAATATATCAAAAAATTCAGCACGAAAATCTGCATCCGATGGAGACAGCCTACGGCCGATTTGGAATTATTTAGAATCCTCAAATTCCAAAAGGAAAAAAGATATGGTTAAATAATTTCAGTTTTTTTAAAAAAATTTGGTTAAATCTGGTCAAACTACTTATTCAAGAAGTATTAATGTTACTACATAATTATTCAAGAATATTAGTGTTACTAAATAATTATTTCAATTTTTTGAATTTTGGTCAAATCTGGTCAAACTATGGTCAAACTGTGGTCAAGCTATGGTCAAACTTATTCAAGAAATATTAGCGTTACTAAATAATTACTGTTTTTTAGAATAATAGTTTCAAACTCAAATGGTGAAATGTGTGACTTCATGCTCAAGCTAAACTCCTGAGGGTTAATAGGATTAACATCTTACTATTGTCAGGAAAACAACAAGTGCAGACTCGGAAATGAAGGAGAATAGAACCCGAAAGTTAAGCGTGCTCGGGCTAGAGTAGTGAGAGGGATGGGTGACCGGTCGGGAAGTTAGTTGATTTGGAATGAATGATCCACACTTGAGCAATTAAGAGAGGTGATTAGAGACTAAATCATCAAATAATTCAGAAAAATTAAAAATCGAAAAAAAATCAAATTTTTTTTCCAAAATTTTCAAAAAAAATAAAAAAAAAACCTTTAGTGCCGGTTGGTAACACGAGGCGTGGGCGCGAGCTCACGCCACGTGGTGGCACTTTAGCGCCGGTTCGTGCCGAACCGGTACTAAAGGGGGGGGGGGCTTTAGTGACGACAAATTAGTGCCGGTTATGTAACCGGCACTAAAGGCCCTTACGAACCGGCGCTAAAGCTCCGTTTTCTACTAGTGTGTGGAGTGCTCTGCTGTGGCGATGGGGTATATATAGGCAACTCATTTGTCCCGGTTCATGGTAGAAACCGGGACTAAAGCCCAGCATTCAGTCCCGGTTCAAGCCACGAACCGGGACCAATGGTTGTGGGCCAGGAGCGAGGACCATTGGTCCCTGTTCGTGCCTGGAACCAAGACAAATGGGTCCATACGAACTGGGACCAATGCCCACGAGGCCCCGGCCGGCCCCCTGGGCTCACGAACTGGGACGTATTCCCCCATGGGTCCCGGTTCATGACTGAACCGGGACTAATGGGTTGGCCAGGCCCGAACGAAAGCCCTGTTTTCTACTAGTGTGCAAACAACGTACACCAACTCACGCACACATGAAAGAAACACCGACAATAGCAAAGTCATATAAGACCAAAGCTATGCATTCTTATTAGCTAGGATGAATTTTTCTTATGTCTATGGCGTTATAATAATGTTATGCATTTTTCTAGTGTCTACTTTTTCCCCCCTCCAGTGAGTCACTAATTATCTTTCGATAACAAGTTATAAGCTCATCAACCAACCACTGGCCAACATCTGGTTGGATGGCTAGGAGCACAGTGCTATCCCCAGCCCACGAGGGTTCAGGTCTAGACTTTATAATGGTGCTCGCATTCTTCTGAATTTATTTCAGACCTTCTGGTGATGTGGGTTCCGTGGGAGGAGACGTTCCCGTTGACTAGGTAGACGTCTGTGGCGACTTCGTCAATCTCAAGATGATGTGCCACCTCAATCTCTCGGAGGTGCTCATAAGGATAGGGTTTGCATGCGTGCGTTTATAGGGGTGAGTAAATGTGCATATGTATGAACGTCTGTGTCTGCCCTCTAAATTTTCCATATATGGAAAGTAAAATGAACCACGTTCACATATATAACAAGAAGGTTAAATCAACCGCATTCACATACATAAGAAAATAAAGTTATATCGTCCACGTTTACATCTATAAAACTCGAGGCGCAGACCCGAACACGTTCACATGCCTCCCACCAAAATCCAAAAATTCGAATCCTTATCCATAGTATCAAGACTTGCCATTTTGTTCCAACTGGCTAGCTTATATAAGCCGTCCTTTTGGCCTGGCTGACAAACCATCACCTCCTTCCGGCCTCCACCAGTCAATCACAGCTTGAGAAGCCACAACGGCAGGCTAGTACTTACAGGCTGTATCGCGATACACCTGACGATGGCGAGGATTCGACGGTCGAGAAGGAACTCCATACGCGGCCGGCCACGGTATGCTGCAGCTCTTGCCCGTTGCATGTTAATCATTCGTAGTCTACTTTTGTTCTTACGATATACTCCCTCAGTCCGGAAATACTTGTCTTCAAAATAAATAAAAGGGGATGTATCTAGACGTATTTTAGTTTTAGATACATCTCCTTTTATCCATTTTGATGTCCAGTATTTTCGGACGGAGGGAGTAATACATGTCAATCACATGTATTACCGCTCGTTCTCGTTTGTATTTTTTAATGGGATTCTGTTTTCATACCGTATGCCATCAGATTCCGACATGTTTTATGGGTTTGCCATGTATTATATCATGTGTTATCTCAAATATAATCCCACCTTTTTTGTGAAGTTCACGCCTTTGAAGAATAGAGTTTTGCAGAAAATTTGAAAAAAGAATTCTGTTCTTTAACGCTACAAATGGACACTTAAAGATCATTTCCAGAGCACATATACAATTTCTGATGATGTTTCTACGTATTTTTTTATTGAGAATTGAAGGTGTTTGTATGTGCATTTGGTTCTTGGAGATGTTTGTCAAACCCATCTCAAATGAGTAATTTATCTCTGGTTATCCATTGTCCTTTCCATTCTAATTGACACGCCTTAATATTACAAAATTCCTTTAGAATTTACATGTCTTATTAATGTTTGCCAAATCCTCTTCCCACATCGCCTAGCCGGAATGCCAACATGCTACAGGCCCGCGAGGCAAAGTTGGACGCAACGGACGGCAACCAGCAAAGATGGGCCAACATGCAGGAGGACATCCTGCAAATAATAACATCTCGGATCGACGTGCTTAGTCATGCTCGACTGTCTGGTACTTGCACCGTCCTTCTAGAGACAGTTCCTAGAATATCCCTTGACTTGCCGCTTGATTTACCATGCGTGCTTGAGGATGATATCTCGTGGCCGATCGGGCTGCCACAGGAAGGTACGCGGTGTACGCTCATGCCTCTGGATGCCCCGGCGCTGCATGCACGCTTGATGTCTACTCCTGCCAAACGCTGGGTTGGTGCTAACGGTGACTGGCTAGCGTATGTCGGGGATGCTGGCCATATTGAACTGCACAATGTGTACACAACTGTCACTGTGCCACTTCCGCCCATTTCCAGCATAGGGTTTGATCTGGTTGACTTGCCAGACAGCGTGCAATTCCACTTTGATCAAGCAAGGGAAAAACTGAAGAAGATAGCTATCGCTGATGCACCATCCAAGAAGGCCGGCTATAGCAACTACGCTGTGATCGCGGTGTTCGACATCTCAATTGCCATCGCCAGGGGTGGTTTCACCTCCGACGGGTGGAAACTATTACGGTCGGATCTCATGTTCCCTTTTGTGTATGAAGATGATGTTCTTCATGGCGGACGGATCTTTGCACTGACAAACGAGGGGTCTGTTTTCGTTTGGCAGCTCTCGTATGGTAAGCTCAACTACATTGATCACATTTTAGGAACTACTGCAATTCAGACAACTAATATGATGAACGGTTTTTGGGCAGGATTGAACTTGGCTCCTCAGAAAATCCCGGCTCCTGTTATCATCGATGGACAGGACCTCACGCCTCTCTCTTGGAATCTTGTACCTGACATAAATGACAATCAAACTATGTTATTGGTCCACACACGTGGGGTCGTAACAGGGGAAGAGGTCGAGAGTCCATATCTGGAGCGAGGACTGCGCTCATATGGAACAATGCGCTGCCTTGTGTTCCAGCTGAATGGCATGGCCTGGAATCTTGCTGGGGCTCACTGGGAAAGGAAGCATGATCTTGGAGCATACTCTCTGTTCATTGGCATGAATTATCCACTGATGATTGAAATGCCACCATCTGTACATGATGCCCAGGACCTTCCCTTCATGAAGCACGGATGCATTTTCAGTATGCATGAACGCATTAGGAGTTGGAATGGAGACTTTCCTGACCTATGCCGTTTCAGCTTGAATGAAGATCTTGCACTAGGTGTAGAACTTACCAGCAATCAAGCTCGGGCGCGATGCCCCCCTATCTGACTCGTGCCATCCATGCGGAACGCCGAGGACTGGAATGTCCGCTAAGATAACTAGTCATTGTATTGTTCCTTGTTCGTTGTTCCGTTCAGCTATTGTACTTTATTTTGTACTCAGTTAAAGTTGTGTGAATTTCATGTATTTCGTGATATTTTTGTCACCATTTATCTGGCACATATATGTCGTGTGTAATGGGCATAAATAATGCTCCCTCCGTCCCACAGTATAAGACATCTTTGCAAGCTATGTTAGCTTTCAAAGACGTCTTATATTGTGGGACGGAGGGAGTATATAACAGTGGTATTTGTAGCACAAATGTGAGAGATTTGTATCAATGCCTTGGGCTGGCACGTGTATGATTTTCTAAGGGAGACAACTCTTTTTAAATCTCTATGCCATCGAGGAGATAGATCTCTCCCGGGTCTTTCCATCAAACTGGTCGTCCGGTCGGCCACACGATGAGAACGTAATATCTATAGTAGAAGTTATTTGGTTGCACCATAGTACAAATGTATTATTTTTTAAAGATATTGATTTCAAAGCATATGATTGGAGTGTAGAGAAAGCAAAGCATATGACTTTGAAGGTTTTATGGCTATGGAGAAAGTAACCTCTTTAGGGTAGAAATGTGTTTATTGGTAATTCACAGCTTGTTTCCACGCGTTCTACTTTCTTGTTTGATTGGCCTGTCATTACCTCTTTCTGAAATAAGAGTTCCCTTTAAATCGGCAATGTTTCATTTTGGCTCAGCGCCAAAAGTCCTTGTCTGTTTCCATCCCAAAATTCTAATCCGTATCAGTACTTGCCATTTTGTTCCAACCGGCTGGCTTTTATATAGACACCCAGACATGCCATCTGGCCTCCACCACAATCCATCACATCACAACGTGAGAAGCAACGAACGCGGCGTAGTAATGCGTACCTATACACCTAACCGTCGATGATGGTGTTGATTCGAGGGGGAAAAGAAAAGATAGGTTGCAACTTTGGCCCGTTTGCATGCACGTAATCTTGCTGGATCTGGTTTCACACTGTACGCCACCAGGCTGACTATTTTAATTAAAAAGGAAATGCTTGATTATTGGGTTTGTGCTCTGTTATTTTACGTCCTATCCTCTGCCAGCTTTTCTGCAGTCTTGCTCCTGAGTTTGTCCATAATATTGATACGAATTATTTTCAGATCCAATATCATCCCAACTTTTTGTATCGAGTTCATCCATTTGAAGAATGGATTTTCCGATAGAATTTTCAGAGATGTGTTGCTTAACGCAACAGATGTGCACTTCGTTCGTTGTCACACAGAAGATTGGCATTTAATTCGTTTTCATATTAGATCTAGGATTTTTCTACAATCTTATTGTGGTGTTTCTGGTTGACTTTGGTTCCTACGCAGATGATTGTAGACATTCCATCATTCATTTTCACAAACAGATCTAGGATTTTCAGTCCTTTATCGTGGTGGTTTCTAGGTGCATTTAGTTCTTACAGATATTTGTCAAAATCTCCATTGTTTGCTTTCGGAATAGATCCAGGATTTTCTATCTTTTGTCCTGTTGTTTTTGGGTGCATCCAGTTCCTGCAAATTCTTTTAAACCCTTCACCGCTTCATTTTCAGAATAGATCTAAGATTTTCAGTTCTTTTTTATCATAGTTTTTAGATGGATTTAGTTCCTCTATATGCTTTCAAACCCTTCATTGTTTATATTTCGAATAGATCTAGGATTTTCTATCTTTTATCATGGTGTTTTTGTGTTCGTTTCCTCCATATGCTTTCAAACCCTTCATAGTTTTTTTTTAGGATAGAGCGATGTTCGGAGTCCCTCCACTCTGCCACTCCGCTCCGGGGCCCTGGCCGTCTGCCTGCGCGTGTGCACGGCCATGGTCGGGAGTGCGCGTTTGTGAGGCATGTGCGCTCGTGCGTGTGACCTGTACCATGGGCCAGTTGGTGTGTGCGTGTGTATGTGCATGGCCCAGGCACGGCGCACACATATCTGTTCATGACGCATGTCATGCGTGCAGGTTTCCAAGGCATGTCTGGTGCGTGCATTGTGCATGGACGAGGTCTACTATCCTAGTTCCAGGGAGAACAATTTACAAAGACCATGAACACAAGCAAACAATGAATAGAAGAGAAAAGAGGAGTGGGATATGACGAATGGGTGTGCCTTGGCCTTGAGCAAATAGTATGGATCTCTTCATCTAGCATGAATGGGAATGAGGATCTAATCATCGGGTAGGCACTTCATAGATTTTTAGTCTATTTTCGAATGCAGATGCCAGAGTGAGCCATAGTTGTATCACTCGATGTGACGACGAAATCAATAAAATTTTCATTATCAATTCTTCTGACAAAATAACAATAACAAATAGAAGACATTTTAAATCACTTGTACATTGTCCATGAATCAATGCAAGCCTCTCTCTGATTATCCTAAGTGGACAGAAGGATGAAATAACCAGAAAGTAAAGATTATTCTACAAGTGACAACCAACAATGTGATTGCATTACTACTATGGCTTTATACCGCTCTTCTTTTGACACTGGGACGCCTACTAGCAATTTTTTTTGGCGAACATAGTAGTTTGGAGGATGTAGTTGTAGGCCTTGAAGTGGTAATCCTGGTTCCCTGACCCCTGTGTGACTTCGTGGGAATTCTTCTTCTGGGAATAGATCTGCAATTGTAGTTCTCACTTCCTCCACATTCTCCAATGGACGTCATCATTACTAGATCCTAGTGTCATCTTCAATATTAACTTCACAAATCAGGATCTATTTATTTATCAAGCATATATATGAAGCTGTATTCTTTCCTAGGGAGGTGCTTTGTAGAATGTACGCAAGAGCGGGGGCACGCAGCCCAGTTTTTCTTTGGGCTTTCGATTTTCAATCTTTCATATCTTTCATACCAAAATTCCAAATTAAGTTTTGTTTTTAAATATTTATGTTTTCGGTGACGAGGGGCTTTCAAATGAGATCCATTTTGAATATATTTTGATGAGTTTTTAAAACTTCCTTCAGTTTCAACTTTTCAAACTTGGTACGAGCGACCGACAAAATCATAAGTTGCAGAAACTAAAACTTAAAACCTGTTGTGATCTGGTGCGTGATCCAAAAATTTTGCGAATCACGAGACAATCAAATGGCCGATAATTTGTGCTTACCGTTCTTGTCAGGGTGAAGTCGTAACACTATATCCCCAACGTTGAAGGCCTTTTTTCGGACCTCGTGCTGCTGGTAGCACCGTAACTGCTACTTAGACAAGCCGCATCGTGCTTTAGCCACGTCTCATTCTTCATCCATGGCGTCTAGATCGTCCAGTCGCCTTTGTTTGGCCTCCTTTTCCTCATACAAGCGTGCCCGAGGTGAGTCGTGAATGAGGTCACCGGCCAAAATGGCTTCAGGACCATACACCATAAAGAATGGTGCGTAGCCAGTGGGTATGTTCGGCGTTGTATGCAAACTCCATAACACGAGTTAAGCTCCTCAACACATTTGTTATCAGCTTCTGCCAGAGATCGGACCAAGTATGGTTTTATACCACTTATGATCAATCCATTGGCTCGCTCTACTTGCCCGTTTGTGGGTGGTAGATGGAGGCGTAATCAAGTTTGATATTGTGCTTAATACACCATGATTTTGCCTCTTCAGCTGTGAAGTTTGATCCCTTGTCTGTTATGATGCTGTGAGGCATCCCATAACAGTGTACAACACCCAAGATGAAGTAAATCGCAGATTTAGCTTTTTCCAAGGCTGAGGTTTTGCCTCAATCCATTTGGTGATCCTGTCGACCATAACTAAAAGATACCTTTTTCCGGTTTTTCCTTTATGGAGTTGTCCGACCATGTCCAACCCCCAGACCGCAGTCAGCCATGTGATTGGGATTATTATTAGGTCTATGGCTGGCAAGTGGCTCCTTTTAGCGAAGAGCTGGCATCCGGCAGACTTGTCGACCAAGTCTCGTGCTTCGGCCCTGTTGTGGGCCAGTAAAAGCTTACTCCGAATTCCTTGCTTACCAAGGTCTGAGGTGTTGCATGGTGCCCACACATGCCGGAGTGAACTTTTTATAAGACCTGTTGCCCTTCCTCTTCAGAAATGCAGCGTTATAGTATGCCGATAACTCTATGTTTGTAGAGTTCTCCTTCAGAGATGGTATAAGAGACAAATCGTCAAAAGATGCGCCATGTCTCCGTATGTTCCTCGGGTTGTTCTTTGCTTATCAAATATTCAAGGTGCAGCTCGGTCCATAGCGTAATTACTTCCATGATCTTAGTGCTTGAGTATGTTTCTTCTAGCTCTAAGCCCCCAACTATTTCCTGGTGATCAAATCGGTAGTAGGTTCCTCGACAAGTTTGTTTGAATCAGCCGCACCTTGCCCACTTGACGAATGATTTGAACAACCGTTCCAGAAAGTTATTTTGGGGAGCAAGTTTGCGCCGTTCTCCTATCCTCGCCAATGTGGCTGCGGCTTGATTGTTATCCTGCCGTATGTGATGAAATTCTAGGCCACAAAGCGAGCCGACATGGTCGTCACTCTATTCCATTACGCTGACATTGGTGGGTCCTTGGCATGGAAATCACCGTTGAACTGAGAGATCGCAAGGGTGGAATCGCCTTGGATCTCTAGTCATTGAATACCAATAGATACTTCCATTTGAAGTCCATGAGGCAATGCTTGGTATTCTACGACATTATTGGAGTCGGTGTACATGATCTGGACCATGTACTTCATGGTTTCGCTAGTGGGTGAGACGCGAGCCACAACTGCTCCTAACCCGGCGAGCCTTTTGGAACCATCAAAGTACATTACCTAGTTGGAATAGGCTGCATGCTCTCTAGGGAGCTCGGCTTCTGTCCATTCGGTGACCAAATTGGCCAACACATGGGAATTAATAGCCCGACATGGTCGATAGAGGATTTCAAAAGGAAGGAGCTCAATGGCCAATTCCATTATACAAACTGGTGGCGTCCTAGTTATTTATAATGTCGTTCAGTGGCACTTCAGAGGCCACAGTTATCGAGCTATCTTGGAAATAGTGCCTTATTTTTCGAGAAGCCATAAAAACCACAAAGGGTATCTTCTGGTAATGTGGGTACCTCATTTTACACAATGTGTGTACCTCGGAAATGTGGCCCTCCATGGCTCGCTCGACGATTAGAATGACGCTTACTGCCTGGTTAGTTGCTGGGATGTATAATAAAATTGGCTCGCTGGGGTGAGGAACAGCTAAGACAGGACTAGTGTCCAGTAGTGTTTTGATTTCGTCGAGAGCCGAAATAGCCTTGACGGTCCACTTGAAGCACTCGATCTATTTAAGCAGCCAATAAATGGACAGTGCCTTGTCGCCAATGCGGGATGTGAAACGGCTCAGGGAGGCAACACATCCAACCTGTCTTTGGATATCTCGGAGCTTAGTACGTGTGATTAGCCCTGCCAGCGCCCTGATTTTGTCAGGGTTTGCTTCAATGCCTCTTTGAGAGACAATTAAACCAAGGAGCTTGCCAGATGGAACGCTAAAGACACATTTTTACAGGTTCAGCTTGATAGAATATGCATGGATATTTTTTAATATCCCGCCGAAAGTCATGGATTGCGGTGTTGGTCTGCCTGGTAGTAACAACCACATGGTCCACATAGGATTCGGCAGTCTTGCCGATCTGTGTGTGCATGCATGTTTGTATCATTCGTTGTCGCTGGTAAGTTGCGCTTGTATTTTTTATCCCAAAGGGCATAATGTTGAACCAGAGCGTAGGGGAGTAATCAAGCCTGTTGCTTCCTGGTCGGATTCCTTCGTATTGATTTGATGGTAGCTCGAGTATGCATCCAGAATGCATAACAGATCGTGGCCAGCCATGGCATCGACGATCTGGTGAACTCGAGGAAGGGGTAGGCATCCTTTACGGCAGGCTTTGTTGACATCCTTGAAATCGATGCACAACTGCCATGATTTGTCCTTCTTGGGTACAATGACCAGGTTTGCCAACCAATCTGGGAATTTAACTCTTCAGATAAATCTGGCCCCATAGTTTGGCTAGTTCTTCTCCCATGGCTTGCCGTTTGGGTCCAGAGAACCTGCAGAACGCCTGTTTGATTGGTTAAAATCCGTCAGTTAGGTTCAGGCTATCCTCTGCGATATTTCATGGGATACCTGGCAGATCGAAAGGGTGCCAGACGAATATATCCTAGTTTTTTGAAGAAAAATGTTGTGCGGCACGTCCAGTGTGGCATCTAGGCTAGTTCCAATAGTGTTCATTTTGGATGAGTCCTCTGGATGGACATGGAACTAGACGATCTTGTCAGCTGGCTTAAAAGATGGTGATTTGGAATGCTTGGCGAGAATAACGATCTTGAGGTATTCTTCTATTTTTTAATTTTGTCTTTGTGTTTTTGTCGTTTTTTCCTTCCTTTTCTTTACTTTTCTAAAAGAAATTCGGACCCTTTTTAAATTTGTGAACATTTTTAATTTTATAAAAAATTGTGATGTTTTTTATAATCCTCTACCAAATTCTTAATATTGTGAATATTTTATTAAAGCATGATTTCTTTTGAATGCGTGAACAATTGTTCGGTATGTGTTTTAAAATAGTTTTTGTGTATAATAAGAAAAAGTACACCATGCATAAAAGGTTCACTGTATATTAAAATATTCTTTAGTTCATATTAAATGAATGTTCAGCCCGTATACAAAAATGCACACAGTGTATTCAGAAATATAGATTGTATATTAAAGACTGGTTCAGCGTATAATAGAACATTTACTTACATTCATGACTTTTTCAAATACTGTTCAACCAAACTTCGTCTTTATTTCAACATCAATAAATAGAATATAAGAGTGCGAAAAGCAAAAACCAAAAGGCAAAAAAAGCAAATCATTCATAGCTTAAAAAAACCCAACTAGAAGCTAGCGATCAGAGATGTACAAGTAACACTCTAGCAATTAGAAGCAGCATTGATAGCCCAGTTCTTTTGGGGCTTATGGGTGGCTGCCAAAAGAACTGGGCAGAAGTGCTGAGGAGCAGGACTAGCTAAAGGCGATATATGACACCTCCCTGATTTTAGGTCCGTAAAAACTAATCATTTTCTCTAGGACGTCAATATCCAGCGACAGGTTGATGTGCATTTGCTAACGACGCGGATGGTATTTTTAGTGTTAGTGGGGGTGGCATTTTAGTGTTAGTGCATGGCTGTTAGTTTGTTGTGGGACAATTTTTTTTCTTCAGAAACTGCCATCCGTGCGATCTACATCCTATGGATGTGCGGGCGTTTGCTGGGGCCTTCCTCCCAACGAACGTTCGCCGGTTCTCATTACTGTTTTTCTATGGATAAATGCATAGAGATGCACCATTTTTCTTTTCTCGAGGAAAACAATGCCTTGGTTGTTTAAGCCCATGCTTGAGGCTGTATAAGCCCTGGGCAGTGGGTGCTTGGTATATAAAAATAAACTCTCATGATTGCTTGCTTTTGCAACCTGGGCAAGTCCTTCCAAGGGATGGTTGTTTAGGTAGCAATGTGTTTATTGGCAATTCACAGCTTGTTTCCACGAGTTCCCTTTTCTTTTCGATAGGCCTGTCATTATCTCTTTCTAAAATGAGCTCCCTTTAAATGACAATGTCCCATTTTGCCTCAGCGCCAAAATCCTTAGCTGTTTCCCTCCCATTATTCTAATCCTTATCAATGCGTTCAAGGCTTGCCATTTTGTTCCAGCCTGCTCGCTTTATATAAACAGCCAGATCCACCGTATCGCCTCCACCACAACCCGTCACATCACAACGTGAGAAGCAAGGAACGCGCTGTAGTTGTCCGTAGGTACCTGACCGTCGACGATGGCGCCCCTGCGACGAGGAAAAAAGAAAAGGTACGCTGCAACTCTGGCCCGTTTGCATGCACGTCGTCATGCTTGATCTTGTTTCATACGGTATGCCACCGGGCTGATTATTTTAATGGAATTCCGGCCGAGCTTGATTATGGGGTTTGTGCTCTGTTATTTTTCGTCCTATCTTTTGCCAACTTCTCTGCAGTCTTGCTCGTGAGTTTGTCCGGAGAATTGATACGATTTTTTTTTCCGATCAAATATCATCCCAACTTTTTTTGTAGAGTTCACCAACTTGTGGAATGGATTTTGCCAGATAATTTGAAGAGATGTGTTGCTTAACGCAACAGATGGGCACTTCATTCATTTTTACACAAAAAAGATTGGCACTAAATTTGTTTTCGAAATAGATCTAGGATTTTCGAAATAGATCTAGGATTTTCTAGCTGCTTATCATTGTGGTGTCTCTGGTTACGTTTGATTCCTATAGAGATGATTCTACACCTTTCATCATTCATTTCCACGACAGATCTAGGATTTTCAATCCTTTATCATGGTGTTTTCTAGGTAAATTTAGTTCTGACAGATATTTGTCACACCCTTCATTACTTATTCTCAGAACAGATCTATGATTATCTATCTTTTGTCGTGGTATTTTTTGGTGCATCCGGTTCCTACCAATTCTTTCAAACCCTTCACCACTTCATTTTCAGAATAGATCTAAGATTCTCAATCCTGTTTAATCTTGGTATTTTCCCATGGATTCAGTTCCTCTATATGCTTTGAAACCCTTAATTATTTATATTTAGAATAGATCTAGGATTTCCTATCTTTGATCATGGTGTTTTGGCATGTTCGGTTCCGCCATATGCTTTTAAACCCCTCATTGTTGATTTGTTTTAGATTAGATCTAGATTTTTTTTCTCGAGTTGTTTTTGGGTTTGTTCAGTTCATATATATCCTTGACAAACTCTTCAATATTCATTTTCAGAATAGATCTAGTATTTTCTACGCGTGTAGTTCCTAGAGATGTTTGTGAAAACCTTCATCAATTAAAAAGTTGTATTTTTTATTAAATTTTCAGGTTTTGTCCTCTGGGACTGGCTTATATTAATATTTCAACAACACAATCTCTTGTATTTTTTCAAGATATCTTACGCAAACTGCCCTTTAGGTGAAAAGAGAAAGTTTGTAGGGATTGCACAGTTTGATTTATTTAGTTTTGGGGATTTATTATATGTGTGACAGATTTCCTTATCCTAGTTCTAATATCGATCGAGGATCTGCATATGCTGCTAGTTTTGATTATACGTTTGTCTAATGAGATACTATAAGTTACATGCTTCGTGTTTGCTAACTTCACAACATTGTAAATTTCCTTTAATTTGTAGTGCGGAGCATTTGAGAGTCACGTTGTCAATGGCCACCATTATGCAGCTAGAGATTGAAGTTGGGCCGGTTAATAATGTTTTCAAAGTTGATGTGGAACCACGTTCCGACGACAAGTGCTACATCGCGATGCATGTGGTCAGGAGTCTCACAAATAACAATTATTGTTCTGCATTTGATGTCAACGGAGATATCTACATCAGCTTACCAAAATTGGATCATGTTGAGAAGCTATGCAAGAAGAAACATGATATTTTTGGCTTGAAGTACGTGAGTTTCCAGCGAGTGGAGGAGGTAATGCAGTTGCTAGAGAATGAGGATGTTGCAATTACAACGTATATCACTCCACTTGACGATTTAAGTGAGGATGATGAGGATGATGATGAGGTGACATCCCCATTAAAGATATCAAGGCAAGAGTAGTCATTGTTTATTTCTCTTAATAATTCTGGTGCTACCAAAATCACTAGACATCCTGTTAGTGATGTGTGTTCTCTGTATCTTTCTCCGTGGAATTATGTAACTGATATGTTCACCTTCAGGATTATGCCATCTGTTTCTTTTTTCTTAAAGAACCAAGCGTTGCATTTTTCAAATCTCACCATATTCATATTCTAACATATGATGTATTGTGCTTTGCATTTTAAGGGCCTATTTTTGCAGGCGTGATTGTGAGAACATATAAATGGGATAACTACATGGTTGAACGTCATGGTGCATCGATCCCCATAGGAAGCATAATCACATGAGTCGTGGAGAAGTATAATCTATAGAAAACTACGTGCCAGTTCATTCATTGACACCCGAACTCCACTGGCGTGCCTTACACAAGTAGCACCAACAATATCCTGCAAGTTGTTCTACCAGCTCATCTAGGCACACAGCAGTGTAATCTCGTGCAGACTCTTTGCACGCATGGTCACGTTTGATGTGCAACGGCGCATCGCTGGACGTCTGCATCCGCGTGTGCACGGCCATGGTTGAGAGCGCCTGTGTGAGGCATGTGCGCCCATGCATGTGTGACAAGGACCAGTTTGTTTTTGTGTGTGTGTGTGTGTGTGTGTGTGTGTGTGTGTGGCCCAGGCACGGTGTACACATATCTGTCTATGGGGCATGCGTGCGTGCAGGCGTCCAAGGCATGGCTGGTGTGTGCGTTGGGCATGGCCGTGGTTTACCAAGTTATACGGGTGAACTGTGTCTATATTCATTCATCATACACAGAGTGTTTAAATACATGCGGAGGTACACCCGATAAGATCAGTTACAACAATATCGTGAGAAAAGGAGGGGATCAGAACATGGATGGAGTCGTGGGCGCCG
>LT934124.1:698165152-698189874 GCA_900231445.1 Triticum turgidum subsp. durum | reverse complement strand
CCTTTGGTGAAGATGTCTGTGAACTGGGATGTCGTCGGTACGTGGAGAACACGCACCTCGCCGAGGGAGACTCGTCCGAGAACGAAGTGAAGATCAATCTCGATGTGCTTGGAACGTTGGTGCTGCACGGGATTACCGGACATATACAGGGCGCTGACGTTGTTGCAGTAGACGATGGTGGCACGTGGCGGGGGACGACGCAGCTCGGTGAGGAGTTGCCGAACCAGCACGACTCGGCGACAACATTGGAGATGTCTCTGTACTCGGCCTCTACACTGGACCGAGACACGGTGTTCTGGCACTTCGAGGACCAGCTGTCGAGGTTGGCGCCGAGGAAAACCGCAAAGCCCGAGGTGGACTTACGGGTGTCTGGGCAGCCAGCCCAATCCGCGTCGGAGTACGTGGTAAGATCACCGGAAGTGGATCGGTGGAAGTGCAGCCCGAGATGAACCGTGCCACGAACGTATCGTAGAACCCGCTTCACCAGCTGGAAGTGACTATCCCGGGGATCATGCATGAATAGACATCACTGCTGTACGTCGTAGGACAAATTGGGCCGTGTGAGAGTGAGATACTGCAATGCTATGGTTAGGTTTATCTTAATACTTCTTTTGTAGTTGCGGATGCTTGAATAGGGGTGAATCATAAGTGGGATGCTTGTCCAAGAAAGGACAGCACCCAAGCACTGGTCCACCTACATATCAAATTATCAAAGTACCGAACGCGAATCATATGAGCGTGATGAAAACTAGCTTGACGATAATTCACATGTGTCCTCGGGATCGCTTTTCTCATTATAAGAAATTGTTCAGGCTTGTCCTTTGCTACAAACAGGATTGGGCCACCTTGCTGCACTTTATTTACTTTTATTGCTTGTTAATTGTTACAAATTATCTTATCACAAAACTATCTGTTACCTACAATTTCAGTCATTGCAGAGAATACCTTACTGAAAACCGCTTATCATTTCCTTCTGCTCCTTGTTGGGTTCGACACTCTTACTTATCGAAAGGACTACGATAGATCCCCTATACTTGTGGGTCATCAAGGCTCTTTTCTGGCGCCGTTGCCGGGGAGTGAAGCGCCTTTGGTGAGTGGAACTTGGAAAGGAAACATTTATATAGTGTGCTGAAATTTTCTGTCACTTGTTACTATGGAAACTAATCCTTTGAGGGGGTTGTTCAGGGCATCTTCGCCCTGACTAGTAGAGGAAAGAGTTGCTCCTCAACCTACTGAACCTACTGAAAATGTTTACTTTGAGATTCCTTCGGGTATGATAGAGAAACTGCTAGCTAATCCGTTTAAAGGAGATGGAACATTGCATCCTGATTTACACCTTATCTATGTGGATGAAGTTTGTGGATTATTTAAGCTTGCAGGTATGCCCGATGATGTTGTTAAGAGGAAGGTCTTCCCTTTATCTTTGAAGGGAGATGCATTGACATGGTACAGGCTATGTGATGATACGGGATCTTGGGAATATAAACGATTGAAATTGGAATTTCACCAGAAGTTCTATCCTATGCATCTTGTTCATCGTGATCGTAATTATATATATAATTTTTGGCCTCGCGAAGGAGAGAGCATTGCTCAAGCTTGGGGGAGGCTTAAGTCATTGATATATTCATGCTTGATACGTCTCCAACATATCTATAATTTTTGATTGTTCCATGCTATTGTATTACCCGTTTTGGATGTTTATGGGCTTTACTTTACACATTTATATCATTTTTGGGACTAACCTACTAACCGGAGGCCCAACCCGTATTGCTGTTTTTTGCCTATTTCAGTATTTCGAAGAAAATGAATATCAAACGGAGTCCAAATGGAATGAAACCTTCGGGAGCGTGATTTTTGGAACGAACGTGATCCAGAGGACTTGGAGTGCAAATCAAGAAGCAATCGAGGTGGCCACGAGGGTGGAGGGCGTGCCCACCCCTACAGGGCGCGCCCCTATCTCGTGGGCCCCTCGGACGGCAACCGACCTACTTCTTTCTCCTATATATACCCACGTACCCCGAGAACATCAGGGGAGCCAACGAAAACCTAATTCCACCGCCGTAACCTTACATATCCGCTAGATACCATCTTGGAGCCTTCGCCGGTGCTCCGCTGGAGGGGGAATCGACCACGGAACGCTTCTACATCAAAACCATAGCCCCTCCGATGAGTTGTGAGTAGTTTACCACAGACCTTCGGGTCCATAGTTATTAGCTAGATGGCTTCTTCTCTCTTTTTGGATCTCAATACCATGTTCTCCTCGATCTTCTTGGAGATCTATTCGATGTAACTCTTTTTGCGGTGTGTTTGTCGAGATCTGATGAATTGTGGGTTTATGATCAAGTTTATCTATGAGAAATATTTGAATCTCCTCTGAATTCTTTTATGTGTGATCAAGTTATCTTTGCAAGTCTCTTCGAATTATAAGTTTGGTTTAGCCTACTAGATTGATCTTTCTTGCAATGGGAGTAGTGCTTAGCTTTGGGTTCAATCTTGCGGTGTCCTTTCCCAGTGACAGCAGGGCCAGTAAGGCATGTATTGTATTGTTGCCATCAAGGATAAAAAGATGGGGTTTATATCATATTGCATGAGTTTATCCCTCTACATCATGTCATCTTTCTTAATGCGTTACTCTGTTCTTATGAACTTAATACTCTAGATGCATGCTGGATAGCGGTCAATGTGTGGAGTAATAGTAGTAGATGCAGGCAGGAGTCGGTCTACTTGTCACGGACGTGACACGTATGTACATGATCATGCCTAGATAATATCATAATTATTTGCTTTTCTATCAATTACTCGACAGTAATTTGTTCACCCACCGTAATACTTATGCTGTCTTGAGAGAAGCCACTAGTGAAACCTATGGCCCCCGGGTCTATATTTTATCATATAAGCTTTCAATTTACTTTTATTTGCATCTTTACTTTTCCCATCTATATTATAAAATACCAAAAATATATTTATCTTATCATATTATGTCTATCAGATCTCACTTTCGCAAGTGGCCGTGAAGGGATTGACAACCCCTTTATTGCGTTGGTTGCGAGTTCTTTGTTTGTTTGTGTAGGTGCGTTGGACTTTTGAGGAGCCTCCTACTGGATTGATGCCTTGGTTCTCAAAAACTGAGGGAAATACTTGCACTACTATTGCTGCATCACCATTTCCTCTTCAAGGAAAACCAACGCAAGCTCAAGACGTAGCAAGAAGGATTTCTGGCGCCGTTGCCGGGGAGGTCTTCACTCAAGTCAAGACATATCAAGTACCCATCACAAACTCATCTCCCTGGCATTTACATTATTTGCCATTTGCCTCTCGTTTTCCTCTCCCCCACTTCACCCTTGCCGTTTTATTCGCCCTCTCTTTCCCAATCTCCTCTCTCTCTCTCTCTCTCTCTCTCTCTCTCTCTCTCTTGTTTGCCTCTTTTTTTTTGCTCATGTGTTAGATCGTTTACCTTGTCATAATCGCTAGTCCTCCTATCCTTGTTATTACTCCCGAACATGAAATTCTTAATTTTAAGCAAAGGGAGGGAGAAAATTTAAAAGATGCTTGGCATAGAATTTGCATTGCTCAAAATAAATATTCTAGGAAGCTTTCTACTTCCATTTTCTTTGCAATTTTTATGTAGGCATTACTCCTTGGAATAGATGCATTCTTGATACCATTACCGGAGGGGATTTCTTGAGTAGCCATACGTTTGATGCTTATAATTCTATGTTAGATTTGTTTGGCCCACTACCTCTTTTGGTTAATGGAACTGTTTTAACCTTGGAACATGTGATGCAAAGGCTTGAAATTATCTAAAACAAAGTTGCCACTATTGAGTTTATTGAAAATTTGGATAAAAAGATTCATAACCAAATTACCCAATATGGATCT
Source organism: Triticum turgidum subsp. durum (assembly GCA_900231445.1). Lineage (NCBI taxonomy): Eukaryota > Viridiplantae > Streptophyta > Magnoliopsida > Poales > Poaceae > Triticum > Triticum turgidum. The sequence goes on along the minus strand of LT934124.1, from coordinate 698,185,995 downwards.
AGGGTTGGAGTTATCTTGAAATTTTTTAAGGATAAAGAACATATAGTTAATGAAATAATAGATCTAGATTCTACGAGAATCGGTAAAGTTGAGGATATCATTACCAACTTAGGGTCGACGTTTTCTTCCGTGAAAAATACTCCTAATCCTCCTACAGAAACTGCCAAATTTATCTATGTTCCTAAAAATAAGGGCGAATCTTCCAGTAAAGGAAATGCGGATGTCAAATCAATGTGTTCATCCCAATTGTCTCTCTATCATTATGGAACCTTTTGCGACCAATGAATTTCTTGAATTCTTGCCTAAGGGTTTAATCATTACTAAAGGGGGAGAAACCCCTAAAGACTATAAGTGCTCTATTGAGGAATTGGGTGTGAAATATGGCACTACTTAGATCTATCCTCGCTTTTATGCCTAGCTAGGGGCGTTAAACGATAGCGCTAGTTGGGAGGCAACCCAATTTTATTTGTGTTTTTTGTTTTTGTTTCTGTTTTGTAATAAATTTTTCATCTACCTTCTGTTTAGATGTGTTTTTATGTTTTAATTAGTGTTTTGTGCCAAGTAGAACCTATAGGATAACCTATGGTGATAGTTAATTTGATTCTGCTGAAAAACAGAAACTTTGCGCGCACACAATTAGTTTTGTTAACTCACAGAAACATGATTTTGCGTTGATTCTTTTTTCTCTAGATAAATAGACAAATTTTCCAGGACTTCCTATTGTGGTACGAATTTTAGAGTTCCATAAGTATTCGTGGGTTACAGATTGCTACAGACTATTCTGTTTTTGACAGATTCTGTTTTTCGTGTGTTGTTTGCTTATTTTGATGCATCTATGGCTAGTATTAAGTGGTATGAACCATAGAGAACTTGAAATACAGTAGGTTTAACACCAATATAAATAAATAATGAGTTCATTACAGCACCTTATGTGGTGGTTTTGCTTTCTTTCACTAACCGAGCTTATGAGATTTTCTGTTGAGTTTTGTGTTGTGAAGTTTTCAAGTTTTGGGTAAAGATTTGATGGACTATGGAATAAGGAGTGGCAAGAGACTAAGCTTGGGGATGCCCATGGCACCCAAAGATATTCAAGAATTGCTAAAAGCCTAAGCTTGGGGATGCCCCCGGAAGGCATCCCCTCTTTCGTCTTTGTTTATCGGTAACTTTACTTGGAGCTATATTTTTATTCGCCACATGATATGTGTTTTGCTTGGATCGTCTTGTATTATATTAGTATTTTCTTTTTAGTTTTCCACAATCATCCTTGCTGTACACACCTTGTGGGAGAATTTCACTTGATTGGAATTTATTAGAATACTCTATGTGCTTCACTTATATCTTTTGAGCTAGATAGTTTTTGCTCTAGTGCTTCAGTTATATCTTTTAGAGCACGGCGGTGGCTTAATTTTGTAGAAATTGCTAGTCTCTCATGCTGAACTTATATTATTTTGAGAGTCTCTTAGAACAGCATGGTATTTGCTATGGTTATAAAGTTGGTCCTAGAATGGTGGGCATCCAAGTTGGGTATAATAAAAACTATCATAGGAAGTGAATTGGATGCTATGATCAATTAGATACTTGATAATTGTTTTGAGATATGGAGGTAGTGATACTAAAGTCATGCTAGTTGGGTGATTATGAATTTAAAGAATGCTTGTGTTGAAGTTAGTAAGTCCCGTAGCATGGAAGTATGGTTAAAGTTGTGTAACAAATTTAAAACATGAGGTGTTCTTAGATTGTGCATCCTTATGAGTGGCAGTCGGGGACGAGCGATGGTCTTTTCCTACCAATCTATCCCTCTAGGAGCATGCGCGTAGTGCTTGGTTTTTGATGACTTGTAGATTTTTGCAATAAGTATATGAGTTCTTTTGACTAATGTTGAGTCCATGGATTATACGCACTTTTACCTTTCCATCATTGCTAGCCTCTTCGGTACCGTGCATTGCCCTTTCTCACCTCGAGAGTTGGTGCAAATTTCACCGGTGCATCCAAACCCCGTGATATGATACGCTCTATCACACATAAACCTCCTTATATCTTCCTCAAAACAGCCACCATACCTACCTATTATGGCATTTCCATAGCCATTCCGAGATATATTGCCATGCAACTTTCCACCATTCTGTTTATCATCATGACACGCATTACTATTGTCATATTGCCATTGCATGATCATGTAGTTGACATCGTATTTGTGGCAAGGCCACTTTGCATAATTTTTCATACATGTCACTCTTGATTCATTGCCCATCCCGGTACACCGCCGGAGGCATTCATATAGAGTCATATCTTGTTCTAGTTTTGAGTTGTAATTCATGAGTTGTAAATCAATAAAAGTGTGATGATCATTATTACTAGAGCATTGTCCCCAAAAAGAAAAAAGAAAAAAAAAGAAAGGCCAAAAATAATAATAATAAAGGCCAAAGAAAAAAATAAAAAAAAGAAAGGTAAAAAAAGGCCCAAAAAAAGAAAAAAATAAAAAAAATAAAAAGGGGGCAATGTTACTATCTCTTTTCCACACTTGTGCTTCAAACTAGCACCATGTTCTTCATATAGAGAGTCTCATATGTTGTCACTTTCATATACTAGTGGGGATTTTTCATTATAGAACTTGGCTTGTATATTCCTACGATGGGCTTCCTCAAAATGCCCTAGGTCTTCGTGAGCAAGCAAGTTGGATGCACACCCACTAGTTTTCTTTTGTTGAGCTTTCATACATTTATAGCTCTGGTACATCCGTTGCATGGCAATCCCTACTCCTCATGTTGACATCAATTGATGGGCATCTCCATAGCCCGTTGATTATCCTCGTCAATGTGAGACTTTCTCCTTTTTTTCTCTTCTCCACACAATCCCCATCATCATATTCTATTCCACCCATAGTGCTATATCCATGGCTCACGCTCATGTATTGCGTGAAAGTTGAATTTTTTTAATATTATTTAAGTACGAAACAATTGCTTGGCTTGTCATCGGGGGTGTAGAATTTGGGAGCATTTTTGTGTGACGAAAATGAAGCATAGCCTAACTATATGATTTTTGTAGGGATGAACTTTCTTTAGCCATGTTATCTTGAGAAGACATGATTGCTTTGATTAGTATGCTTAAAGTATTACTATTTCTTATGTCAATATGAACTTTTATTTTGAATCATTTGGATCTGAACATTCATGCCACAAAAAAGAAAATTACATTGAGAATTATGCTAGGTAGCATTCCACATCAAAAATTCTGTTTTTTATCATTTACCTACTCGAGGACGAGCAGGAATTAAGCTTGGGGATGCTTGATTGTTCCATGCTATTATATTACCTGTTTTGGATGTTTATGGGCTTTACTTTACACATTTATATCATTTTTGGGACTAAACTACTAACCGGAGGCCCAGCCCGTATTGTTGTTTTTTTGCCTATTTCATTATTTCGAAGAAAAGGAATATCAAACGGAGTCCAAACGGAATGAAACCTTCGGGAGCGTGATTTTTGGAATGAACGTGATCCAGAGGACTTGGAGTGAAAGTCAAGAAGCAGTCGAGGCGGCCACGAGGGTGGAGGGCGCGCCCACCCCTACAGGGCGCAACCCCTATCTCGTGGGCCCCTCGTGCGGCCACCGACCTACTTCTTCCTCCTATATATACCCACGTACCCCGAGAACATCAGGGGAGCCAACGAAAACATAATTCCACCGCCGTAACCTTCTGTATCCGCGAGATCCCATCTTGGAGCCTTCGCCGGTGCTCCGCCGGAGGGGGAATTGACCACGGAGGGCTTCTACATCAACACCATAGCCCCTCCGATGAGTTGTGAGTACTTTACCACAGACCTTCGGGTCCATAGTTATTAGCTAGACGGCTTCTTCTCTCTTTTGGATCTCAATACCATGTTCTGCTCGATCTTCTTGGAGATCTATTCGATGTAACTCTTTTTGCGGTGTGTTTGTCGAGATCCGATGAATTGTGGGTTTATGATCAAGTTTATCTCTAAGAAATATTTGAATCTCCTGTGAATTCTTTTATGTGTGATTAAGTTATCTTTGCAAGTCTCTTCGAATTATCAGTTTGGTTTGGCCTACTAGATTGATCTTTCTTGCAATGGGAGAAGTGCTTAGCTTTGGGTTCAATCTTGCGGTGTCCTTTCCCAGTGACAGTAGGGGCAGCAAGGCACGTATTGTATTGTTGCCATCGAGGATAAAAAGATGGGGTTTATATCATATTGCATGAGTTTATACCTCTACATCATGTCATCTTTCTTAATGCGTTACTCTGTTCTTATGAACTTAACTAGCTGGGTGGCCCGCGCATTTGCGCAGCTTGACTTCCTTTACAACTTTACTCATTTTGCATCTTATGCCCTACATATATTCATTCATTTGATATATTCCTATATATGTATTTATATAAAAAAATTATAGATCAAATGTATACTATTATAAAGCATGATTAAACTTTTCTACATTTGGTATAAAATTGTTGCTAATGATATGGTTTCCCTGCAATGAAATATCAAAATAAAAAGGGCATGTATCCCACCATGCCAACCTATTGGCTTTCGTACTAATCTCTAGATTTCATGGTTTTATCTTTTCATCCGTATTGGTTTACCTTTGCTCCAAATATTCTTTTAGAATTTTTACGGAGGAAATGAGAACATTGATGACTTCCAACCATACATTATTATCTGTTGCACCACTATCTATTAGCACAATGTCATATGTCCACACATCCGTATATATGCTTCCGCATCTTTTGATCGTGCTGTTAACTAATTGTTATATTACTAAAAAAGATTTCCACCAGTATTTGTCAATTGGTAGTTAGCTATATTTCAAAGCCAAAATGTGCATATCCGGTAAAGAGATAATATTTGGGAATTCTGTTCTAAACTGCATTATTTTTGAACTGGTATGTGATAAAAAATCGGCACCCTGCCATGCAAAGCAATATAATTTGATACCAATCTTCAGATTTCTCTCCTCCGCCATTGTTTTTCAGCCCACCTTGATAGATCATTCAAAAGACAAAAAAATATTTTAGTTGGAATGTTTGCCCTGAGAAAACATGATGAACTTACAGGTAAAATATATTTGGTAAATGTATTATTGTTGTTAAAGTCATGACGCTTGCATGACAAAAAGTGACTGATGGCATTGATGTTAGCTTCCTACCACGCCAAGCCATTTCATCAATAATTAAATGCCTAAATATTATGTTATCTTCCTCTATATGCCTCACCATAGTTCGAAGTGCAATTTTTTTCTAGATAACACAATATCATGGATATCGACCTTGAATGCATGCTTCTAAATGCTCGTGACAATGTCCTCTCAGTCTAATTATTTCTGTTGCCTGACCATCTAATTCTAAGTAACTGTCGCTATGTATATGAAAAAACTAACTATTGGTATCGCTCGGACAGTGAAAATAAAAATGTGCTAGAAAATATCACAAAAAGTAAAAAATGAGTAAATCATTTTTTAGATCTTTATTATAGCCATTAGATGTTTAAAATTCTATTTGAAAACCATATAGCCATTCATTAATCAAATGGATACCCCGCAAAAAATGGATACGTACATTGTGCATCATGCTTTTATATCGATATTTATTGCATTATGGGTAGTTATTACACGTTATGTCACAATACTTATGGCTGTTCTCTCTTATTTTACAAGGTTTACATAAAGAGGGAGAATGCCGGCAGCCGGAATTCGGGGCTGGAAAAGGAGCAAATATTGGAAACCTATTCTGCACAGCTACAAAAGTCCTGAAACTCCACGAAAGTCATTTTTGGAATTAATAAGAATTATTGAGTGAAAGAAGTACTAGAGGGGGCCCACACACTGGCCACGAGGGTGGGGGGTGCGCCCACCTCTACTGGGGCCCCCCTGCCTCGTGGGCCCCCTGGTGGCCCTTCGGTGCTCATCTTCTACTATATGAAGTCTTTTACCCTGGAAAAAATCATAAGCAAGCTTACCGGATGAAACTCCACCGCCACGAGGCAGAACATTGGCGGAACCAAACTAGGGCTCCGGTGGAGCTGTTCTGCCGGGGAAACTTCCCTCCAGGAGGGGGAAATCATCACCATCGTCATCACCAACGATCCTCTCATCGGGATGGGATCAATCTCCATCAACATCTTCACCAGCACCATCTCCTCTCAAACCCTAGTTCATCTCTTGTATCCAATCTTGTATCAAAACCACAAATTGGTACCTGTGGGTTGCTAGTAGTGTTGATTACTCCTTGTAGTTGATGCTAATTGGTTTATTTGGTGGAAGATCATATGTTCAGATGCTTAATGCATATTAATACCCCTCTGATCATGTACATGAATATGCTTCGTGAGTAGTTACGTTTGTTCCTGAGGACATGGGTGAAGTCTTGCTATTAGTAGTCATGTGAATTAGGTATTCGTTCGATATTTTGATGAGATGTTTGTTGTCCCTCCTCTAGTGGTGTTATGTGAAAGTCGACTACATGACACTTCACCATTATTTGGGCCTGGAGGAAGGCACTAGGAAGTAATAAGTAGATGATGGGTTGCTAGAGTGACAGAAGCTTAAACCCTAGTTTATGCGTTGCTTCGTAAGGGGCTGATTCGGATCCACTAGTTTCATGCTATGATTAGGTTTACCTTAATACTTCTTTTGTAGTTGCGGATGCTTGCAATAGGGGTTAATCATAAGTGGGATTCTTGTCCAAGAAAGGATAGCACCCAAGCACCAGTCCACCTACATATCAAATTATCAAAATACCGAACGCGAATCATATGAGCGTGATGAAAACTAGCTTGACGATAATTCCCATGTGTCCTCGGGAGCAATTTTCTCATTATAAGAAATTTTTCAGGCTTGTCCTTTGCTACAAAAAGAATTGGGCCACCTTACCGCACTTTATTTACTTTTATTGCTTGTTACCCGTTACAAATTATCTTATCACAAAACTATTTGTTACCTACAATTTCAGTGCTTGCAGAGAATACCTTACTAAAAACCACTTATCATTTCCTTCTGCTCCTTGTTGGGTTCGACACTCTTACTTATCAAAAGGACTACGATAGATCCCCTATACTTGTGGGAAATCAAGGCGGGAGACAATACAGATTCGGTCCATCTCTCAAGCCTCTAGAGAAGTTACCATACGAGAGGACCGTGGAGGAAACCGCGAAGATCGTGGAAGCTGAAGTGAGGGACTTCTTTCATGCGGTGAAAGCAAAGAAATATCCTCCTCCAGAGGAGAAGATAGATCCGGTGAGAGTAAAGCGCATTGTCGATGCCCTGAAGAAACCACCACCGTCTCCGCCAAAAAACAACTATGAGCGCATTACTGAAAAGGTATATATCGAAGCAGAGCGGTCGGGAAGTACTATCAGTGATCGAAGGTTAGCAGAACGACGAGCTGGGAAAAAACTGCCCAGCTCGGCGAACAAGCAAACCAATCGTGGCCCCCGCTCAAGGTGTCTAGCGATATCGTCGCTAATCATCCGGAGATTTTGTCCAATACCAATCTTGGAGATTACCTGCCCGATGATGTACATTATGATTTCTTGGAGGTGGACGAACACAAATACCATTACGGGAAGCCTCTCGTCAAAGATGAAAGATCTCTAACAACGATGATGCGATGATTCCATGATTGGTACATGGAAACCTGTAGAGAGTCTGGGGGACGAATACTTTGACGCTGACAGTTAAAGAGGAGCACGACCTCGTTGGAATTGATCTTTTGTCTATTCCATTTGAGGAGTTCTTCCAGTTTTTCAATCGAAAGGCCCTCGATAAATTAACGGTCACTCGCTACTGTCTGTAAGTACTACTTCTGTCATTAAGTCTCTATATATAGCTCAGCTCTTTCATTGCATGTATTTATAATTATCCTCACTATATTATGCAGATTGAAGATCGTCGAATGCAGAAAAGCAGAAATGTATGATATTGGGTTCATTAACACAAATCTCACAGATGAATTTACGGTTAAATTTCAAGCCAAAGCAACCGAGGTCAACTTGCTCAAATCGTTGGTAATAAATCAAAACAAAGATAACATACTCTTTCCTTACAATTTCAAGTGAGTGTTACTGTCTTGTGCATATTCGGTTTCCCTTATTACTCGAGGTTATAGTAATGTAATTGATGAGTTATGCATGCGTGTGCAGCTTCCACTATATTCTCCTGGAGATTAAGCTTGAGTATGGACTAGTAACCGTCTTAGACTCAAGACGAAAAGATCCCGAGACCTATGCGAACATGACTAAAATTCTCAAGAAGTAAGTTCAATCGATCATTATCGCACCATATCAGCAACTTTTTGTTCATTTCCTGATATCAAGTAATTATTTTCTTTGTCTCGCAGGGTTTGGAAAGTATTCACCGCACAATCTCCAGGACTGCCGAGGGATGTGCGATTTACATACCCGAAAGTAATTACTACTAGTTATCTAGTTCCGCGCATCTCCCGTTGATTCTAGCTACTTTTATCAATGCCATTTATAATGCTTTCATTATCAGTTTGATTGACCTCTATTTCTCGTAAAGTGCTTGTGGCAGGAACAAGGGAATGTTTACTGTGGATACCATGTGTGACAGTTCATCTACAATGCGACTTGCAAAAATAAGCCGGGCTACTCTAAAAGCCAATATGAGGTGCGTAAGAAATAATATTCACAATTTCATTTTATTACACCATCATTTCTGTTGAGTTTCATTCATATATATGTATTAACCCCCTTCTTCAAATTAGATGCGGCAGATGCGGAATGAACTCCTACCACAAGATCGCATGAAAGCAATTCAAGAGGAATTGGCGGGATTCTTTCTTGATCACGTCATCAATAAAGCCGGAGAATACCATGTTGCAGCTGAGTTCATATATAATTAGGGGATTATATTGTAAGAGATCTTAATATTGTATATATGTAGCCAGTAGCGTCAGATAGATATACGAAAACTTGTTGTTCGCCCAATCTCTCGGAGAAGGAGAGATCGATATCACTTCTCTCGGTATGCATATGTTCATGACGAACTTTTATACTTAATGGTTTCCTTCATTCGCTTACTAGCTAGCGTGTCGAGGGCCTCTCTATACGTATAGTACGTAGCGTTGACCAAGCACAGAGATAAGAGAGGACACTTCTTTCTATTAGCTAGCTAACACCCTAAATTAACCGCCCAAAACCCCCTAAACCACCCTCTTTCAAAAACAAACAAAAACCTCAGCTCCTGCCAGCTGCTGATGCGTGGATGCCTCTTGGTCCCGGTTGGTGCTACCAACCGGGACCAAAGGCCCTCCTGCCTGGGCTCACCGCAATGGCCACGTGGAGGCCCATCTGCCCCGGTTGGTGTAAGAACCGGGACTAAAGGTATAGGGCTTTAGTACCGACCCTTTAGTCACAGTTCCCCAACCGGGACAAATGGGCCTTACGAACCAGGACAAATGGCACTTTTTCTACGAGTGGAAGCTTAACAGTTGCAATTAAAAAGTCCTTGTTGTTACGCTTATTAATAGCAGACACTCCAAGCTTGTGCAATTGGGTATGCTTCTTGAGATCTTCCACAATGGCCTTTCCACGTGGAACACAAACATTGACAACACCAATTGTGCACAACACCGTAAATTTTCCAATACCTATAGGCACCTGAACACCAAATATGTCAGGACATGTGTGTAACTCTAGTGAGCTACTAGATGAGACATACAGTGTTGATATTGGGATGATGTTGTCTTCACGAATATACTATAGCTTATGTAACCTGGTTATGCTCACAGGAAGTGTTCCTATGGAGGGATGTCTCACATCTAGAGTATGGAGCAACCTGATATCAGCAAGTGAACTTGCTAGATGGAAGATCTCAATGCATCATTATAAAAAGTGAAACTTCAGGCAATGCTACTGCTTGATCATATTCTTGAGATTTTCCTCCTTTACACACAATGCAGCCTCCAGATCAAGCACCCAAAGTAGCCTCATACCTATAGAGATGTGATACCCACTCCCCAAACAGTATCAGCGACTATAACCGTGAGAAGTTAATGCTCTCAAAGTTAATTGTATATTTATCCCAGTCTCTCATAACTATTAGGTGACGCCTTGTGCGTTGGGTGGTTAGGATATGATAGGATCCAAGGGCAAACACAAGGTTTTCTTCCATTATTCATGATACAATGTACTCGGGGATGAATCCATTATCATGGGACGAAACTATCCTTATGTCATTGAATGCAGTGGTGACTAATTGTGGCATCTATTGGAGTAAGCTCAAATCAAGGAGTTTGGAGAAGAAATTCTCCCCTTTCTCCACCACTGATTCTTCTTCACTATCTCTGGAGTGAGCTTCTGCAATCCACCTCCTTACTAGTCCCCTTCGCCAAATGTTGCGGCCTCGACGAAAAATTGACACTACTAGGAAAAGGCCTACTAGTGGCGCACCAGTTTTGCCTACTAATGGCGCACTACTGGTGCGCCACTAGTACCACACCACTAGTATTAAATTCTAATGGCGCACCACTGGTGCGCCATTAGTATCTGGTGTTCTAATGGCGCACCACGTAGTGCGCCATTAGTATTGCCAACAGTGCGCCACTAGTGTCTGCTATACTAATGGCGCACCACATGGTAGTGCGCCATTAGTAACAATTTTTTTAAATTTCTTTTTTGTTTTTTCTTAATCTCAGGTCACTATTTCACATATGAGATATCCAACACATATATATACAACAAGCATCCATATAACAATCATATCCAACACACAAGTTTCATCATATATACATACATAGCCAACACATAGTTCCATCGTTACATATTACAATAGTTTCACATTGTTCATCCAACACCGTTATCCATCAATTCACAAAAGTTTCACATTGATACAAAATAAAAACACAAATGGAAAAGAAGCAATCCATCCATGCAAGCTTCCGTGAATTAAATCAAATCTGCAAAATGATACACAAGAAGTTAGAAGAAGAAGAATAAGAAGAAGAAGAAGAAGAGAAGAAGAAGAAGACTAGAAGAATACTAGAAGAAGAAGAATACTAGAAGAAGAATAAGAAGAAGAAGACTATAAGCTTATTATGTAAACTTGATCATTTTGTGCAAACATAAGTGATTTTGGAGCTAACCTATAGGAAACTAAGCATATAAGCTCTCTAAGTTAGCATATTAGAGCCAACTTAGGTAAAATGAAGCTAACCTATGTCATTTTGGAAAAGAAGAAGAATAAGAAGAAGACTATAAGCTTATTATGTAAACTTGATCATTTCGTGCTAACATAAGTTATTTTGGAGCTAAGCTATAGGAAACTAAGCATATAAGCTCTAAGTTAGCATATTAGAGCCAGCTTAGGTAAAATGAAGCTAACCTATGTCATTTTGGAAAAGAAGAAGAATAAGAAGAAGACTATAAGCTTATTATGTAAACTGGATGCTGCTCCGCTCCAGAACGGAGTTGCGGAGCCGGAGGGAGTCCAAACAGGCTCAAAATCCCGCAGAAGTCAAATTGATGTAGGAGATCATACTTGGGCACATCGGCAGTGCACCAATATAATTCAAAAGTCAACTAGCTATGTTGAGCATTCTTGATTTAGGCTATGGCAGACTAGCGGCATGGCTTGAGCATTGTGTCATCTAAAAATGTCAATTAGCCATAGGCAGGCACAAGGCCTTTTAAGTCATCTAAGGCACATTGCATACATCTTTTTAGAAAATAAAACAGACTGTAGCCAAGTGGTTTAGACCTTTTTAGTGCTAGCTGAACTTTGAGTAATGGCTTTTGAGTGGAGTCCACAGCAAATGCTTTTGGATTGAAGCTCTTGCTTGCCTAAGATGAAAGACCCTTGGCCTTGTGAGGGAGTCCTGGACTAGGGGGTGTCCGGATAGCCGAACTATCATCATCGGCCGGACACCAAGACTATGAATATACAAGATTGAAGACTTCGTCCCGTGTCCCTAGGGGACTTTCCTTGTCGTGGAAGGCAAGCTTGGCAATACGGATATGTAGATCTCCTACCATTGTAACCGACTCTGTGTAACCCTAGCCCTCTCCGGTGTCTATATAAACTGGAGGGTTTTAGTCCGTTGGACAACAATCACGACAACAATCATACCATAGGCTAGCTTCTAGGGTTTAGCCTCCTTGATCTCGAGGTAGATCCACTCTTGTACTACCCATATCATCAATATCAATCAAGCAGGAGTAGGGTTTTACCTCCATCGAAAGGGCTCGAACCAGGGTAAAAACATCGTGTTCCTTGTCTCCTGTTACCATCCGCCTAGACGCACAGTTCCGGACCCCCTACCCGAGATCCGCCGGTTTTGACACCGACATTGGTGCTTTCATTGAGAGTTCCTCTGTGTCGTCACCAATAGGCTTGATGGCTCCTTCGATCATCAACAATGACGCGGTCCAGGGTGAGACTTTTCTCCCCAAACAGATCTTCGTATTCGGCGGCTTTGCACTGCGGGCCAATTCGCTTGGCCATCTAGAGCAGATCGAAAGCTACGCCCCTGGCCGTCAGGTCAGATTCGGAAGTCTAAACTTCACGGCTGACGTCCGCGGAGACTTGATCTTCGATGGATTCGAGCCGCAGCCGAGCGCGCCGCACTGTCACGATGGGCACGATCTAGCTCTGCTGCCGGATAGTGTCCTGGAGGCCGAACATGAGTCCGCTCCGACCCCTAATTCGGAGCCGACCGCGCAGATCGAGGATGGGTGGCTAGACACTGCCTCGGGGGCTGCAACCTCTACGACGATGGAGCCGAATACTGACCTTGTCGCTTGTGAAGCTCGTGAATCCGAGGTGCCGGACTCCTCGCCGGACTCCGAACCTCCCGCACCCCCTCCAATCGAATCCGATTGGGCGCCGATCATGGAGTTCACCGCCGCGGACATCTTTCAACACTCAACTTTTGGTGACGTCCTGAATTTGCTAAAGTATCTCTCGTTATCAGGAGAACCCTAGCCGAACTGCGGTAAGGATGGTTGGGATGCGGACAACGAAGAAATTCAAAGCCCACCCACCACCCACTTTATAGCCACGGTCGACGATTTAACCGACATGCTAGACTTCGACTCCGAAGACATCGACGGTATGGACGACGATGCCGGAGACGACCAAGAACCAGCGCCTACTGGGCACTGGAAAGCCACCTCAACTCATGACATATACATGGTGGATACACCAAAAGGAAGCGATAACGAGGAACAACGGGACGCGGCGAAGGAAAAGCAACCAAAACGGCGACGCAAGCGCCGCTCGAAGTCCCGCCTCGATAACAACAACACCCATAATGACCCAGCCGTAGAGCAGGGCGAACCAGTGGACGACGAACATGCAACCAAGCAACCATCCGAACAGGATGAATTGGACAAGCAACCCATTCCCGGCGAAAACAATAGTCCAGACGATCTCACGCCGAACACATCACCGGAGCATAAGAACCTTCACAAAAGCCTCGTCGCCACTGCAAGAAGTTTGAAGAAGCAGAAGCGGAAGCTCAAAACAGCGGAAGACATACTCAGAATGAGATGGACCAAAGTACTCAAGACCGCAGACAAATACGGCAATAGTCACTAAGCAAAGAGCTACCCGAAGTGCAAGCTGTTGCCCGAATTCGACGAGGAGGCCGTAGAGCCACCACAATCAAAAAGCAAAGAGGCTGCCTGGCCGGATAGACGACCAGATGACAAGCTAAGAGCGGCAAGCGGCGCCGCACACAAGCCGGCACATGATACACATAGAGATCCTCGCAGAAAGGATGGCCCGGTTAGGTCCATTTATGGGCCAAAAAAGAGGGCTCCAGGAGGCAACACAACATGCTGAGTGTTCGAAGATAACGGCACACCTAAATACAGGGGAGCCGCACACCCACTATGTTTCACCTATGAGGTACTGGATCATGAATTTCCAGCGGGTTTTAAGCCCGTAAACATAGAGGCATACGACGGAACAACAGACCCCGGAGTCTGGATTGAGGATTACATCCTACATATACATATGCCTAGAGGAGACGATCTCCATGCCATAAAATACCTACCCCTCAAGCTCAAAGGGCCAGCTCGGCATTGGCTCAAAAGCCTCCAAGAAATACCATTGGAAGTTGGGAAGAGCTCGAGGATGCGTTTTAGGGGACTTATGTCCGCCATCTGGATGCAGACGATTTAAGTCACATAACTCAACAACCCAGAGAGTCAGCACGCAAATTCTGGAACAGGTTTCTCACCAAAAAGAACCAAATAGTCGACTGTCCGGACGCCGAAGCCTTATTAGCTTTTAAACATAACGTCCGAGACGAATGGCTCACCAGACACCTCGTCTAGGAAAAACTAAGAACAATTGCCGCGCTAACGAGCCTCATGACCCGCTTTTGCGCGGGAGAAGATAGCTGGCTAGCAAGATACAGCACCAGCAACCCAAGTACATCCGAGGTCAGAGATGGAAATGGGAAATCATGACGCAGAAAAGATCAGCGCCGGAATAAAGAAAATGGCCCAAAGAACACGGTGGTCAACGCCGGATTCAAAAACTCCCGGCCGAACAACAAAACACTGCCTCTTAAGGACAACAGTGACGTGCCATCCAACCTAAACAAAATTTTGGATAGGATATGTCAAATCCACAGTACCCCCCGGAAGCCTGCAAACCACACCCACCGAGATTGTTGGGTCTTCAAGAAGTCCGGCCGACTCAACGCCGAACACAAGGGGCTCGACACGCCAAGCGAGGACGATGGCGAACCCCACAAGCAGAGCGCCGGAAAACAAAAGAACTTCCCACAAGAAGTAAAAACAGTAAATTCACTTCAAGTGATAACAAGGAAAAATACGGAGGCGTTTATCAAAGCACATGCCGCACGGTCCACCCCAGCGGAATCCCGAGATTGGATGTCAAAACCAATTACTTTCGACCATCTGGATTACTCCAGAAGTATTCGAAACGCAGGATGGACTGCTTTGATATTGGAACCTATAATCGACGACTACAATTTACACAAGTCCTAATGGATGGCGGTAGCGATTTAAACATGCTATATCCGGACACAATCCGCAGGATGGGGATAGACCCTACCAAAATTTGCCATAGCAGCACTTCCTTCAAAGGAGTGACGCCAGGCCCTTACGCCAATTGCACGGGCTCCTTACTACTAGAAGTTGTGTTCGGTTCATCCGACAACTTCCGTCGCGAAAATCTAATCTTCCATATCGCCCCATTTAAAAGTAGCCACAAGGCACTATTGGGACGTGAAGCTTTCGTCCGCTTTAACGCAATACCGCATTACGCGTCTCTTACACTTAAAATGCCCGGTCCACGTGGCATCATCTCATTAAAAGGTCGCTCAAGACTCCGGACACGGCTAGGCGAGTCCGGCATAAATAAACTAGGGGCTTCCTAGCCGCATACCCCTTCACAAGGGGCTATGCGCGTGAACAACGAGAGCCAACTAAAGCTCAACTTTATTCATTTATTCATACTCAGTTTTAAATACATTTTTTGCACGATACCTTTCCAAACTAAGCTCTTCTCTTTTACAGATGAACAGCATGCTACACCCGTCCAGGATACAGCACAACGGAGACACAGGCGCATACGTGCAACAAGGACCCGTTGCAAGGATTCTTTTGAGATTAAGACCCAGCGTAAACCTTTCTTACTGTCTCTTGTTGATACACATCCCCCGGTTTCTTATCATAACCAAGGAGGAGGCTGGCGTTTTGGCATTGGCCGCGCCAGAAGTTCTGGCCCGTACCTGGACACTAGGGGCTTAGGGCATTGTTCTGCCCGTTATCATAAAGACCGAATACCTCAGGGAGTGTTCGGCGTCTCGAGTTAGGCCTTATATGCATCAGCTCCGAATCATGTCTTTGGTCAAATGTTGTGTTTGCCCGGCTCCTGTGTTTTGCTGCCTTACGTTCCGTATCATCGGCTAACGCGGCACCAGGAGAACTACTGCGATTGTGCCCCGGTTCGGCCAGGCGAGCACCTCAGTAGAGAAAGCCGAAAACTGACTGTCATGATATAGCGAGAGACTGGTCAACACTCGATCGACTACCGGAATGTCTAGAATTCTTCCGCTTGGATGAAGGACCGTTTCCCGGTCAGGCACATATGCGCCCCGAATTCGGAGAGCGCCGTGCCCCTAGGGGCTATATCGTAGCCCCACCTTCGAACTCCTATTGCTAAGTGAAAGTGATAAAGCATTATAGTCCGGTTGCCTAGTTTGCTGCCCAACCACCTCCTTCACAGGACCAAGACATTGGATTAAGTGTGAAAATGCGACCCTTTTGCAAACACCCCCGCACCCTGTGCGTGGGGGCTGAAGCCGAAGATAGCCATCTTTCAGGTTGTATACACGTATACATTAGCGGCCGCGCAGGAGATATTTCAATACTTGAACGCACAAGTATAAAAAGCACTTATATTATCAATATCGTTTTACAAATCATACATGTCATTTGAACATAACATTTTTCGAGCACTGCGACTCTATCAAACGAGCGCCCTCCAGGACTTCCCCAAAATAGTGCTCGGCGGGTAACCGGCTCTCGTCCGAACCCCGGGATGCAACATCGGTGGCATTCATCTCCGCCCAGTATGTCTTAACACGGGCGAGAGCCATCCGTGCACCCTCTATGCATGCCGACCGCTTCATCGCCTTGATATGCGGCACCGCCCCAACGACTTGCTGTAATAAGCCAAAATAAGTCTTTGGCTTGGGCCTATCCGACCACAGATGAGCCACTACATCCTTCATGGCAAATCCGAACAATCTATTCAGCTCAGCCCACTCAGCCAACCGATCGGTCAACGGAAGTGAACGCTCCGGACTGTGGAATTGAGACCAAAAAAGCTCTTCCATCTCGTGATCCTTCTGGCTTCGGAAGTGCACAACCGCATCTTCCGCACTCGCCGCCAAATCCAGATAAGGATCCTCCGCACCCCACAGCTGGCCAAGCTGAGCATACTTCTGATCTGTGAACTTCCTGCGCAGCAGAAAGGGCTTTCCAGCCGCAATTTCTCCGACATGACGCAACTCCTCCTTTATAGCTCTCATTGCAGAACGGGCATCCTTGGCTTCGGTGGTGGCCTTCTTCAGGTCTTCTTGCTCCGATCGGCGTTCTTTTTCAAGAACCTCATAGCGGTCGGCAACATCCTTCAGCTTCACGGCCATACCGGCCATTTCCTCCCTGCTTCGGCAGTGAGCAGCCATGTCCTCCCTACATCAGCATCACTCCTTCTGGCCTTCTCCTTGGCTCGAGCAAGCTCTGCCCGAAGGTCCTCCACAGCAGCGGCACCATCTGCATTAAGCATACATGTTGTAAGGAGTGGGCATCAGCTCCCTTACTAGGTGACCACGGAGAAACAACCTACCTTTTGACTCATCAAGTTGTTTATTGACCAGCGCAATGTCCGCATCCACAACGTCGAGTTGCCGCTTTAGCTCGGCAACTCTATCAGTCCGGCTGGCCACCGGACGATCCACCACCTGCATAGGAAAGGCGAGAATTAATAACTGAGATCATGATCCTCGGCACGCTGTCGCTTTCGACAACATACCGATTCTCAGGGGCTACTATCTATACAGGGCGCACTCTATGTGCAAAACTGTCAAAAGGCATGTCATTTTTACGTACCTCAAACCCCGCCAGTAAACTTCTGACGGCATCATGCAACCCTCCCTTAGCGGATGAAATTCTTTCAATCACCGTACTCATTAATGTACGGTGATCTTCTGAGATAGACGCCCTCTCTAGCAGATCCTTTAGCTCCCCCGGCCGTACACCAGTTGGTGCCGAACTCTCCGGCCCTGTCGGACTCGGGGATACCCTTCGCGATGATACCTCAGGGTCGTCTGCCCCGCCTGACGGTGCGGCAGATGGAGGCGTCTCGCTCTCCATCATCTCTGGACGAAGGTCCCCCGAAGACGAGCTCAGCTGAGAAGGACGGAGATGCGAACTACAAGGTAAAAACTTCGGTTATCCTCAGAAGCAAAAATAGGGATGTCCCTTATTACAAAAATCCCATTTTTTCTACTTACGGCTCGCTGGAGGGCTGATTCCTTAGGGGAGATAGTGCGGCCGGGGCTTCCCCTGGCGTAGGACCCTCTGGTGAAGATTTCTTCCCCCGCTTTGAGGCCTTAGCCTCTTGATCTTCAGAAGCGGTCCTCTTTTCCCCCTGGAAGGAGGGATTCTCGATCCCCCTTTTCTCGAAGGCCTCCTTATTATAGGCGGTAGTTTCTCTGTTTTCCCCTTCGCCCTCCTCTGAAGGCGCAACCTCCAGCATCTTGACCAACACGGGATCCAGCGCGGTCTCCGGGAGGGGGGCCGGACACCGTATCAGTTTTGCTTGCACTATCCACTCCTGTTCAAAGGACGATTGGTTAAAAGGCAAATCCAAGATATGCAAACAAATGGTATGTCCGGACACAGGGCTACTTACTTGAGTATCCGGGCGATTGCAGCTTAAGCCTGTGTCCTCGGTCAATTCCGGACACACCTCTTGTGATCCGAAGAACAATTTGTACATCTCCACGGGTGTCATACCCATGAAGTGTTGGAGAACTCGTGGTCCCTCCGGATTGAATTCCCACAGGCGGAGAGGGCGACGTTTGCAGGGCAGAAAACGCCGAATCAGCATAACCTGCATCACTATGACCAGATTGATCTCCCTCTCTTGGAGGTCTCGAATCCGGCCCTGCAACAGGGGTACGTCCTTGGGCGGCCCCCAGTCAAGCCCTTTGTTGACCCATGACGTCAGCCGTCGTGGAGGGCCAGAGCAAAAGACGGGCGGTGGCCTCTGCCTGCTGCCCCTGGGAGCGGTAATATAGAACCACTCCTGTTGCCACAAACCGAGCTCCTCCTGAAAAGAGCCCTCGGGCCATGGAGCATCGGCCCTCTTGCTTATAATCGCGCCGCCGCACTCTGCCTGACGCCCCTCAATCATATTCGGCTCCACGTTGAAGGTTTTGAGCCACAAACCGAAGTGAGGGGTGGTGCGGAGGAAGGCTTCGCAGACGACAATGAATGATGAGATATGGAGGATGGACTCCGGAGCCAAGTCATGGAATTCCAGCCCATAGTAAAACATGAGCCCTCTCACAAAAGGATCCGTCGGGAAGCCTAAACCCCGACGGAGGTGAGACACGAACACGACGCTCTCGCCTGGCTTGGGAGTAGGAATAACTTGCCCTTGGGCAGGCAACCTATGCGAAATCTCGTAGGTTAAGTACCTGGCTTCTCTCAGCTTTAGCACGTCCTCTTCCGTGACGGAGGAGGGCATCCACCGGCCCTGTAGGTCGGAGTCGGACATTGTCGAAGGTCCGAAGCGCTCGAATATGGAGCCCTGAGTGCTGGAACTTGGGGCGAGGGGTAGATTCGATTGAGGATTGAAGAAAAGAAACAAGCCTTGGTCTCATTATAAAGAGGGAGAATACCAAGAGCCGTCCCCGTGACCGTTTGGAACTCGCCTTCGATAGAGGGGGCATGGCAACGGGCGCGGTTGGGTTACCCACGTCCGTATTGATGAGAATCCCGGAATAAGGGGAACACGATCTCTGCTTCGACAAGACGTGCCAAGGAAGTTGCTTCGCTAAACGCGCTGAGGTGGTATAATAAAAATGATTCAAGTAAAGGCTTGGTAGTGGTGTGACGTCACGCCACACAATACGTCAGCAGATTGAACTTGTGTAAATATTATTCTCTCTACGGTGGTATGTGGAATTTATTTTACAGAGCCGGACACTATCCTGGCGTTCACAATCTTCTATGAATTATTCGGAGGAGGAACCCGCCTTGCAATGCCGAAGACAATATGCGCGCTGGACTCGTTGGCATTGAAGCCTGGTTCAGGGGCTAATGAGGGAGTCCTGGACTAGGGGGTGTCCGGATAGCCGAACTATCATCATCGGCCGGACTCGAAGACTATGAAAATACAAGATTGAAGACTTCGTCCCGTGTCCGGAGGGGACTTTCCTTGGCGTGGAAGGCAAGCTTGGCATTACGGATATGTAGATCTCCTACCATTGTAACCGACTCTGTGTAACCCTAGCCCTCTCTGGCGTCTATATAAATCGGAGGGTTTTAGTCCATAGGACAACAATCACAACAACAATCATACCATAGGCTAGCTTCTAGGGTTTAGCCTCCTTGATCTCGAGGTAGATCCACTCTTGTACTACCCATATCATCAATATCAATAAAGCAGGAGTAGGGTTTTACCTCCATCGAGAGGGCCGGAACCTGGGTAAAAACATCGTGTCCCTTGACTCCTGTTACCATCCGCCTAGACGCACAGTTCGGGACCCCCTACCCGAGATCCGCCGGTTTTGACACCAACACCTTGGGTTACTGACCACACTAGCCAAGTGGTTTAGACCATTTAATTCCCTTCACTGAAGAGGGAAACACATACCTATTATGCAAATGGTTCTGTTTATGGGTGCAGTTATATTTGATCATGATTAAAGTATTATTGCATCTACAGGGCATTCTCAGCATAGAACTGATGGGTTGCTGACCAAAATTAGCAATTTTTTAACCTAATTTGACCTAAATTAGAGAGGGATTTGACCTAAACCTAGCAATAGAGAGAAGAAGAGGGCATGGCCGGGAGGGAGGAGAGGAGGAAGAGAGGAGAAGAGAGGCATAGGGAGGATGGTTACCTGACCACGATGAGGTGGTGGCCGGAGCGGAGACGATGGAGGGCGGAGACGGCGAGCTTGGGGGAGGCGGGGATAGACGGCGGGGAGGTCGCGGGCCTCCTCTCCTGGTGGACGTGGGGCCTCCTCTCCTGGTGGACGTGGGGCGGCGCCGAGGCTCCAAGTCTCCGGCGGCTCCGAGGGTTAGGGAAGGAGG
>LT934124.1:698146931-698164986 GCA_900231445.1 Triticum turgidum subsp. durum | reverse complement strand
AGGGGGCGGCGGCGCTCGAGGGGGAGGAAGGGGAGAGGGAGGCGGCGGTGGCGCGTGGGCGGCTGCGGCGGACGGAGGGGGCGGCGGCGTACGGTTGGGGAATCTGGCGAGGGAGGGAGTTTTGCAAAAAAAGAATAAAAAAACAACAGTAGTGGCGCACTATGTGGCCGGTGCGCCATTACTAGTTAGCACTAGTAATGGCGCACCTTGCCTCGATGCGCCATTAGTATCTTCGGAAAATAAGAAAAAAAATTTACTAGTGGCGCACCGTGTGCCTGGTGCGCTATTAGTGTCTTCCACACTAATGGCGCACTTGCACATGGTGCGCCACTGCTATATAGTAGTGGCGCACCACATGATAGGTGCGCCATTAGTGCCCATTCCATCTATAGCCCTTTTCCTAGTAGTGTGATAGGAAGAAGATACATGGCTTGAGTTAATCCGGACAAGTACGAAAATGGTGATGCATCCAATCAAATAGGCCCCATAGACTATTATACTCCATATTTGTCTCTGGATGATGCATGACTTTCGGAATCAACGACTGCACATTTGTTGGAGATATGCCGTAGAGGCGATCAGCTACAATGATATTTCATATGTAAGTTCATGAATCAATATAGTCTTTCGACATTATCAATGATGCGTATCAGCAAGTACGTGCCTTATTTGTGAACTATGCATTGTATGATGACTGTCTAAATGGTCCCTAGTCAAAAGGGTTGTGTGGACAAGCAGCCGGCTAGACTAGCATATGACATGGTGGATGGCTTAGTCTCACTAGCCATGTAGCATTGGATGCTAGCAGGATTATATGGACTCAGAAAGATCTGGAGTCAGATTCGACGTATTCGGATCTGAGTTCAGATAAGGTGTGAGTCAGATAGACCCGACTGTGAGACGCGGAGATATGTCATATGTGAGTCTCTTGTACAACATAGGTTTTGTGTCCTAAGACCTGAGTTGGAACATGGACTCGGGACGGTGATAATTCTGCTTTGGGCAGACCAAATGATACTCTGTAACTCGGTTATAAAGGTAGTGTTGGGGCTTGTCCTGACCCATGCTGTGAGGCATGGTTGGGTAAGATGGGATTTGCCCCTCCGATTAGTATAGATATACTCTGGACCCCTCGTGTGATCCGACCTGGATAAGTATGTCCATGTGACAAGGATTATGATACAATCTGGTTTGAGGTCAGCATCACTGGAATGAGAAAAAGCCCGGGCTACGTACAACAAGGATGACTGACTCGCTTATAGCACGACAACATATATCATGAGGCAAAAGGAACAGAAGTGTGACACGTTATACAGGTTCACCGAACCTACTTCATTAGACACTTAGAGTAGGCACGCTTTGCTAGAGACCAAGTGTATGATAACCTAAGGGGTCCCGCTCTTAAGGGAAAGAACCTGTAAAGCCGGAACCGACTTGGTGAGTCGGATATGATCCTATTCGTACTCAGATCCAGGTCAAACAGACTTTGGGCTTTATAATCCATGGGGGGCCCATGTGTTGAGCCCGCGGCGAATGCCTATATATAGTGGAGGTGCGACACATGCATTCAGTTGATCGCTTCGGCGTTTGTCATGAGGGCTTTGCATGTGTTGTAACTAGCCACCTCCACATGATGCCGGCTATGCAATCGGACCTAGCAGTCCGCCACACGGGCTCTCCTCCTGCACGAGAGGATATCGTTAGAGGCAGTGCACTTGCTACGCTCCGACTAACCTGTTCACGAGGTCCGATCGGCTACGTGGGAGATCACGAGGAGGAGATGACTATGGTGACGCGCTTCCACGACTCTTCTTCTGCTGCATGGTACTATGTGTCTAGTGGTAATGATATGTGATCCATCTCCATAGCATGTTCCTGGTTGCACTGCCAGTAGGAAAATTTTATATTGCAGCCGATGCGCCTAACGTATCCCAACAACACTATCTATCAATGTTTACATTTTGTGTAGCCAGTAAAGTAGCTATAGAAACTATCACCTTGGGAAGACCTCCACACTTCAAAATAAGTTATTCTAACTCCAGATCATTGTGGTAATTTAAAGGGCATGATTGATTCTTCCTGTATACCTATTTTTCAAATTTGTTAATATTTTTTAACATCAATTAATTAGCATCATAATAGTTAATTATATTATGATGTCTTTGTTGCAAAATAAAGAGTGAGCAATCCACAAACGCATAGTATGTTATTATGCTAATGCAAGTACTAGTGCAAGAAATATTTTTCAAAACAAGTGAAATTATTTACTTTGATGTGTCTAAGTTATCCTGTAAGAGTGGTCACGAAATTCCACATATATTTCTGTATAGATAGACACCATTCCTAATCAAATTGCAGACATATTTTGATAAACCTCTATATGAGGCAAAGACCATTTGCTAAGCACTCTATGAGAATAATACTCCTACCCTGAAAAGGCTGCAACTCAACCCTACACACTTAAGAACATCAAACGCCATAACACACCCCACACATCTCCATGTGACCCCACGGTCAGCACAATGCAGCTGCATCCGCCTGCAGGTCTTGGAAGCCAGCTGAAATGTAGGAGTGATCAGCTTGGGCGCTGCACCGATCTGAATTCTCGATCCCATTCATAGGCGGTCATCTGAGCCAAGGATCACCCTAGCGCATCCTCGGCCACCCTTTAGGCGCCAATCCAGCGCACATCAGCATCTCCTCCAAATTTTTCATTGGCACTAGTGGCCACCTCCCGACAAACACAATCTATCACGGCGCCATGCGCATGACATTAGTAGCCACACTTGATAGAGGACCACTGGAACTGAGTCCAATGTGCACTGCTCCAACGAACATAGTCGTTCCATCACCACGGTCTGTAGCCCCTCAGGCTCCTATCTCTTGCATACCGGTGTAGGAGATTCCGGGCAGGGAGTGAGCTCATTGGGGTCAATTCAACTAGTAAGGAGGCAGCCGCGGGCGTAAAATGGGCTCAATTCAACTATGTGTCATAGCGCCAGTTGTTTTGTCTTGCCTGATAAGTATTTCATTTTAATGTTTTTTGCACAATGGGCCAGTTTTCTTAATAGGTCCCCGTGTGTTTTAAGTAGAATGATAATTTAATGAAATGTTTTATTCGAAATAACTTGTTAAGGGGTACCTCTTACAAATGTCACTTTCAAACTCTCTCTGGTGGGAACAAGTGGCTCACTGCATTTGCGCCAGTTGTCGCCACCAGAGAGTTTTTGATGTTTATTTTTCCCATGGGAGGCAAATGGGTGGGTTGCTTCTGCTCTTTTTCTTGGATCCAACTTTTCAAAGTGGAATATTCTTGAATTGAGCGTCCAAATTATGAGCTGTTTTCATCTTTGCGATTGGCACGTGAAGATCTTTGGAAGTAGAAACATTGTTGATAGGTTTGGATGAACCGTTTTTTCGTGCAACTCTCAGATAATGTACTCCCATGTAGCGTCAGTTGTGCTCCCAACGTAGTTTAGCCTCTGTTGCATGGTGGAATACAACCGTGCAACCTGTACTCCCACTATTTCTTGGCGCACGAGAAACCCAGGAAAAAACAAGTTTAATATTCCTCAAATCATGTGAAAGATATTGCTAATGGCAATGGTCTCTATGTGCTGCCATTGGTCATCCTTTTTTCGACAAAGGGTGGATTTTTTTAACCTCGAAATGAAGCATCAAGAACATACATAACACAATGAGCAGACACCCGGCCTTTGCATAGTTAAGATGCACACAACGTACACCAACTCACGCGCACATGGAAAAACATCGACAAAAACAAAGTCATATAAGACCAAAGCTATACATTTTTATTAGCTAGGATGCATTTTTCTTATGTCTATGGCGTTATAATAATGTTATCCATTTTTCTAGTGTTTACTTTTTCCCCTCCAGGGATTCACTGATTATCTTTTGATAACAAGTTATACGCTCAGGAACCAACCACTAACCAACATGTGGTTGGATGGCTAGGAGCACAGTTATATCCCGGGCCCACGAGGGTTCAGGTGTAGACTTGACACTGGTGTTCGTATTTTTCTGAATTTATTTCAGACCTTCTGGTGATGTGGGTTCAGTGGGAGGATGTTGGAACTCGGCCCACAGGATCAATCACATCAAATCACGACAGGGACGCACACACGAAAACTTTTGCCAAAGGCACGTGTCGTGCCTCTCCTCTCTTTATTTCTTTTTCTCCTTCTCCACGGTGTTACAATCTTGCAACCCTATACGTGTATATATATACACACGCATAGGACCTCACTCCAAGCCACCGGCTTGGACTTCTAAACGGACTTGTCCTCCTAATACTACTAGGACTCAACCTATCCTAACTAGCCGGATACAATTCCTAAACCTATACGTACATGACCAGTCCTATTACTACTAGTATTAGGACACACACGTACTCTAACTGCCAAGCTAACTCACGTATACAGTAGCTAGAAAACTAACTCAAGTTATGACACTACTACTCAATCAAGATTATTGCTAACAATCTCCCCCTAATCTTGACTTGCCATCTTCCATATCCTCCGTCTTGTCTTGACTCACGGTTGACTCGGGACTTGTCGATACAAACTTCAACGTACAATCCGGACTACCAGCCCACACGGTCGAATCTACGCGTGCAACGTGCAAGACCGGACGCATCACGAGTCTTCACGTCGTTCAACTTAACTGGTCAGTGTCCCACTACACGCCGAGCTTGATCTTCAACTGTCATATCCGTACACTGAGTATGACCCGCCTGTAAACATGCAGAACCTCCTTGCTCTACAATGTTGTGCCACCGCCATTGCTTGGCCGCTGCCTTGCACTCGGTTCGCACCATACTCCTTGTACTTGCTTGCAGCAGATCCACTCTCCACTGCCCGCACACATCCTCGCTTTAAGATGGCTTCGCCTACCATCGTCCGCCTTCGGCATCACACCGAATCCACACTGGCCGCAACCAGGACGCTCCACGAGGACATGGACATGACTCACGGAACACCGTGCGCACCGCTTCAACTCGAACGAGTCATCACCAAGACGAGCACTTGGACACGATGACGACTCACAGACACAACGACGACTGACCGTGCAAACTCACACGACTCCATAACTCATCCGGCTCCCCCATACGACGATCTTGATGAGCTCCAGCGCCGCACCTCGGCACCCTCGCTCCCATCAACGATCATCTTCCATCACTATGCCGACGACAGCCTGCCGCCTCCCTCCTTGTCGCTCCGCCGAACGACGATCGCTTGATCTTCCTCGTCTCTGAACCACCCAACGACTTTATCGCCCGCCCCGAGGCGCTAGTCGGGTCGCAACCCCGGGGCAAGCACTCGACCCCTGAACCTTGCTCTGATACCAATTGTTGGAACTCGGCCCACAGGATCAATCACATCAAATCACGACAGGGACGCACACACGAAAACTTTTGCCAAGGCACGTGTCGTGCCTCTCCTCTCTTTATTTCTTTTTCTCCTTCTCCACGGTGTTACAATCTTGCAACCCTATACGTGTATATATATACACACGCATAGGACCTGACTCCAAGCCACCGGCTTGGACTTCTAAACGGACTTGTGCTCCTAATACTACTAGGACTCAACCTATCCTAACTAGCCGGATACAATTCCTAAACCTATACGTACATGACCAGTCCTATTACTACTAGTATTAGGACACACACGTACTCTAACTGCCAAGCTAACTCACGTATACAGTAGCTAGAAAACTAACTCAAGTTATGACACTACTACTCAATCAAGATTATTGCTAACAGAGGAGACGTTCTCGTTGACTAGGTAGACGTCTGTGGCAACTTTCTCAATCTCAAAATGATGTGTCGTCTCAGTCTCTCGGAGGTGCTCATAAGGATAGGGCGTGCGTGCGTGCGTTTATAGGGATAAGTAAATGTTCGTATGTATGAGCGTCAGTGTTCGTAAAGTAAAATAAACCACTTTCACATATATAACAAGAAGGTTAAATCAACCGCATTCACATACATAAGAAAATAAAGTTTTATCGTCCACGTTTACATCTATAAAACTCAAGGCGTAGACGAGCACGTTCACATGCCTCTCGCTAAAATCCAAAAATTTGAATCCTTATCAATAGTATCAAGACTTGCCATTTTGTTCCAACTGGCTAGCTTATATAAGCCGGCCTTTTGGCCTGGCTGACAAACCATCACCTCCTTCCGGCCTCCACCAGTCAATCACAGCCTGAGAAGCCACAACGGCAGGGTAGTACTTACAGGCTGTATCGCGATACACCTGACGATGGCGAGGATTCGACGGTCGAGAAGGAACTCCATACGCGGCCGGCCACGGTATGCTGCAGCACTTGCCCGTTGCATGTTAATCATTCGTAGTCTACTTTTGCTCTTACGATATAATACATGTCAATCACATGTATCACCGCTCGTTCTCGTTTGTATTATTTTAATGGGATTCTCTTTTCGTACCGTATGCCATCAGATTCAGACATGTTTTATGGATTTGACATATATTATATCATGTGTCATCTCTATAATCCCACCCTTTTTTGTGAAGTTCACGCCTTTGAAGAATGAAGTTTTGCAGAAAATTTGAAAAAAAGCATTGTTTTGCTTAACGCTACAAATGAACACTTAAAGATAATTTCGAGAGCACATTTCAAATTTCCTATACCATTTCTGATGATGTTTCTACGTTTTCTTTTGAGAAGTGATGGTGTTTGTACGTGCATTTGGTTCTTGGAGATGTTTGTCAAACCCATCTCAAATGAGTAATTTATCACCGGTTATCCATTGTTCTTACCATTCTAATTGACACACCTTAATATTACTAAATTCCTTTAGAATTTACGTGTCTTATTAATGTTTGACAAATCCTCTCCCCACATCGCCTAGCCGGAATGCCAACATGCTACATGCCCGCGAGGCAAACTTGGAGGCGACGGACGGCAACCAGCGAAGATGGGGCAACATGCAGGAGGACATCCTGCAAATAATAACATCTCGGATTGACGTGCTTAGTCGTGCTCGACTTGCTGGTACTTGCACCGTCCTTCTAGAGACAGTTCTTAGAATATCCCTTGACATGCCGCTTGATTTACCATGCGTGATCGAGGAAGATCTCCCATGGCCGATCGGGCTGCCACAGGAAGGTACGCGATGTACGCTCATGCCTCTGGATGCCCCGACGCTGCATGCACGCTTGATGTCTACTCCTGACAAACGCTGGGTTGGTACTAACGGTGACTGGATAGCGTACGTCGGGGATGCTGGCCATATTGAACTGCACAATGTGTACACTACGGTCACTGTGCCACTTCCGCCCATTTCCAGCATAGGGTTTGATCTGGAAGACTTGCCAGACAGCGTGCAATTCCACTTTGATCAAGCAAGGGCAAAGCTGAAGAAGATAGCTATTGTTGATGCACCATCCAAGAAGGCCGGCTATAGCAAGTACACTGTGATCGCGGTGTTCGACATCTCAATTGCCATCGCCAGGGGTGGTTTCACCTCCGACGGGTGGAAACTATTAAGGTCGGACCTCATGTTCCCTTTTGTGTATGAAGATGCTGTTCTTCATGGCGGACGGATCTTTGCACTGACAAACGAGGGGTCTGTTTTCGTTTGGCAGCTCTCATACGGTAAGCTCATCTACATTGATCACATTTTAGGAACTATTGCATTCAGACAACTAATATGATGAACAGTTTTTGGGCAGGATTGAACTTGGCTCCTCAGAAAATCCCGGCTCCTGTTATCATCGATGGACACGACCTCACGCCTCTCTCTTGGAATCTTGTACCTGACATAAATGACAATCAAACTATGTTATTGGTCCACACACGTGGGGTTGTAATAGGGGAAGAGGTCGAGAGTCCATATCTGGAGCGAGGACTGCGCTCATATGGAACAATGCGCTGCCTTGTGTTCCAGTTGAATGGCATGGTCTGGAATCTTGCTGGGGCTCACTAGGAAAGGAAGCATGATCTTGGAGCATACTCTCTGTTCATTGGCATGAATTATCCACTGATGATTGAAATGCCACCATCTGTACATGAGGCCCAGGACCTTCCCTTCATGAAGCATGGATACATTTTCAGCATGCATGAGCGCATTAGGAGTTGGAATGGAGACTTTCCTGACCTATGCCAGCTTGAATGAAGATCTTGCACTAGGTGTAGAACTTACCAGCAATCAAGCTCGGGCGCGATGCCCCCCTATCTGGCTCGTGCCATCCATGCGGAACGCAGAGGACTGGAATGTCCGCTAACATAACTAGTCATTGTATTGTTCCTTGTTCGTTGTTCCGTTCAGCTATTGTACTTTATTTTGTACTCAGTCAAAGTTGTGTGAATTTCATGTGTTTCGTGATATTTTGTCACCTTTTATCTGGCACATATATGTCGTGTGTAATGGGCATAAATAATGCTCCCTCCGTCCCACGGTATAAGACATCTTTGCAAGCTATGTTAGCTTTCAAAGACGTCTTATATTGTGGGACGGAGGGAGTATATAACAGTGGTATTTGTAGCACAAATGTGAGAGATTTGTATCAATGCCTTGGGCTGGCACGTGTATGATTTTCTAAGGGAGACAACTCTTTTTAAATCTCTATGCCACCGAGGAGATACATCTCTCCCGGGTCTCTCCATCAAACTAGTCATCCGGTCGGCCACGCGATGAGAACGTAATATCTATAGTAGAAGTTATTTGGTTGCACCATAGTACAAATGTATTATTTTCTAAACATATTGGGTTCAAAGCATATGATTGGAGTGTAGAGAAAGCAAAGCATATGACTTTGAAGGTTTTATGGCTATGGAGAAAGTAACCTCTTTGGGGTAGAAATGTGTTTATTGGTAATTCACAGCTTGTTTCCACGCGTTCTATTTTCTTGTTTGATTGGCCTGTCATTACCTCTTTCGAAAATAAGAGTTCCCTTTAAATCGGCAATGTTTCATTTTGGCTCAGAGCCAAAAGTCCTTGGCTGTTTCCATCCCAAAATTCTAATCCGTATCAGTACTTGCCATTTGGTTCCAACCGGCTGGCTTTTATATAGACACCCAGACATGCCATCTGGCCTCCACCACAATCCATCACATCACAACGGGAGAAGCAACGAACGCGGCGTAGTAATGCGTACCTATACACCTAACCGTCGATGATGGTGTGGATTCGAGGGGAAAAAGAAAAGATACGTTGCAACTTTGGCCCGTTTGCATGCACGTAATCTTGCTGGATCTGGTTTCACACTGTACGCCACCAGGCTGACTATTTTAATTAAAAAGGAAATGCTTGATTATTGGGTTTGTGCTCTGTTATTTTATGTCCTATCCTCTGCCAGCTTTTCTGCAGTCTTGCTCGTGCGTTTGTCCATAATATTGATACGAATTATTTTCAGATCTAATATCATCCCAAATTTTTGTATCGAGTTCATCCATTTGAAGAATGGATTTTCCGATAGAATTTTCAGAGATGTGTTGCTTAACGCAAAAGATGTGCACTTCATTCGTTGTCACACAGAAGATTGGCATTTAATTCGTTTTCATATTAGACCTAGGATTTTTCTACAATCTTATTGTGGTGTTTCTGGTTGAGTTTGGTTCCTACGCAGATGATTGTAGACATTCCATCATTCATTTTCACAAACAGATCTAGGATTTTCAATCCTTTATCGTGGTGGTTTCTAGGTGCATTTAGTTCTTACAGATATTTGTCAAAATCTCCATTGTTTGCTTTCGGAATAGATCTAGGATTTTCTATCTTTTGTCGTGTTGTTTTTTGGTGCATCCAGTTCCTGCAAATTCTTTTAAACCCTTCACCGCTTCATTTTCAGAATAGATCTAAGATTTTCAATTCTTTTTTATCATAGTTTTTAGATGGATTTAGTTCCTCTATATGCTTTCAAACTCTTCATTGTTTATATTTCGAATGGATCTAGGATTTTCTATCTTTTATCATGGTGTTTTTGTGTTCGTTTCCTCCATATGCTTTCAAACCCTTCATAGTTTATTTTTTTTAGAATAGAGAGCTGTTCGGAGTCCCTCCACTCTGCCGCTCCGCTCCGGGGCCCTGGCCGTCTGCCTGCGCGTGTGCACGGCCATGGTCGGGAGTGCGCGTTTGTGAGGCATGTGCGCTCGTGCCTGTGTGCCGTACCATGGGCCAGTTGGTGTGTGTGTGTATGTGCATGGCCCCGGCACGGCGCACACATATCTGTTCATGACGCATGTCATGCGTGCAGGTTTCCAAGGCATGTCTGGTGCGTGCGTTGTGCATGGACGAGGTCTACTATCCTAGTTCCAGGGAGAACAATTTACAAAGACCATGAACACAAGAAAAGATTGAATAGAAGAGAAAAGAGGAGTAGGAAATGACGAATGGGTGTGCCTTGGCCTTGAGTAAATAGTATGGAGCTCTTCATCTAGCATGAATCGGAATGAGGATCTAATCATCGGGTAGGCACTTCATAGATTTTTAATCTATTTTCGAATGCAGATGCCAGAGTGTGCCACAGTTGTATCACTCGATGTGACCACAAAATCAATAAAATTTTCATTATCAATTCTTCTGACAAAATAACGATAACAAATAAAAGACATTTTAAATCACTTCTACATTGTCCATGAATCAATGCAAGTATGGAGCTGTTATAATAATAAAGCGGCAAGCCTCTCTCTAATTATCCTAAGTGGACAGAAGGATGCAATAACCAGAAAGTAAAGATTATTCTACAAGCGACAACCAACAATGTGATTGCATTACTACTATGGCTTTATACCGCTCTTCTTTTGACACTGGGACGCCTACTAGCAATTTTGTTTGGCGAACTTAGCAGTTTGGAGGATGTAGTTGTAGGCCTTGAAGTGGTAATCCTGGTTCCCAGACCCCTGTGTGACTTCGTGGGGATTCTTCTTCTGGGAATAGATCTGCAATTGTAGTTCTCACTTCCTCCACATTCTCCAATGGACGTCATCATTCCTAGATCCTAGTGTCATCTTCAATATTAACTTCACAAATCAGGATCTATTTATTTATCAAGCATATATATGAAGCTGTATTCTTTCCTAGGGAGGTGCTTTGTAGAATGTACGCAAGAGCGGGGGCACGCAGCCCAGTTTTTCTTTGGGCTTTCGATTTTCAATCTTTCATATCTTTCATACCAAAATTCCAAATTAAGTTTTGTTTTTAAATATTTATGGTTTCGGTGACGAGGGGCTTTCAAATGAGATCCATTTCGAATATATTTTGATGAGTTTTTAAAACTTCCTTCAGTTTCAACTTTTCAAACTTGGTACGAGCGACCGACAAAATCATGAGTTGCAGAAACTAAAACTTAAAACCTGTTGTGATCTGGTGCGTGATCCAAAATTTTTGCGAATCAGGAGACAATCAAGTGGCCGATAATTTGTGCTTACCGTTCTTGTCAGGGTGAAGTCGTAACACTAAATCCGCAATGTTGAAGGCCTTTTTTCGGACCTCGTGCTGCTGGTAGCAAGGTAACTGCTACTTAGACAAGGCGCATCGTGCTTTAGCCACGTCTCATTCTTCATCCATGGCGTCTAGATCGTCCAGTCGCCTTTGTTTGGCCTCCTTTTCCTCATACAAGCGTGCCCGAGGTGAGTCATGAATGAGGTCACCGGCCAAAATGGCATCAGGACCATACACCATAAAGAATGGTGCGTAGCCAGTGGATATGTTCGGCGTTGTACGCAAACTCCATAACACGAGTTAAGCTCCTCAACACATTTGTTATCAGCTTCTGCCAGAGATCGGACCAAGCATGGTTTTATACCACTTAGGATCAATCCATTGGCTCGCTCTACTTGCCCGTTTGTGGGTGGTAGATGGAGGCGTAATCAAGTTTGGCATTGTGCTTAATACACCATGATTTTGCCTCTTCAGCCGTGAAGTTTGATCCCTTGTCTGTTATGATGCTGTGAGGCATCCCATAACAGTGTACAACACCCAAGATGAAGTAAATCGCAGATTTAGCTTTTTCCAAGGCCGAGGTTTTGCCTCAATCCATTTGGTGATCCTGTCGACCATAACTAAAAGATACTTTTTCCGGTTTTTCCTTTATGGAGTGGTCCGACCTTGTCCAACCCCCAGACCGCAGTCAGCCATGTGATTGGGATTATTATTAGGTCTATGGCTGGCAAGTGGCTCCTTTTAGCGAAGAGTTGGCATCCGGCAGACTTGTCGACTAAGTCTCGTGCTTCGGCCCTGTTGTGGGCTAGTAAAAGCTTACTCCGAATTCCTTGCTTACCAAGGTCTGAGGTGTTGCATGGTGCCCACACATGCCGGAGTGAACTTTTTATAAGACCTGTTGCCCTTCCTCTTCAGAAATACAACATTATAGTATGCCGATAACTCTATGTTTGTAGAGTTCTCCTTCAGAGATGGTATAAGAGACAAATCGTCAAAAGATGCGCCATGTCTCCGTATGTTTCTCGGGTTGTTCTTTGCTTATCAAATATTCAAGGTGCAACTCGGTCCATAGCGTAATTACTTCCGTGATCTTAGTGGTTGAGTATGTTTCTTCTAGCTCTAAGCCCCCAACTATTTCCTGGTGATCAAATCGGTAGTATGTTCCTCGACAAGTTTGCTTGAATCAGCCGCACCTTGCCCACTTGACAAATGATTTGAACAACCGTTCCAGAAAGTTATTTTGGGGAGCAAGTTTGCGCCGTTCTCCTATCCTCGCCAACGTGGCTGCGGCTTGATTGTTATCCTGCCGTATGTGATGAAATTCTAGGCAACAAAGCGAGCCGACATGGTCATCACTCTATTCCAGTACGCTGACATTGGTGGGTCCTTGGCATGGAAATCACCGTTGCACTGAGAGATCGCAAGGTTGGAATTGCCTTGGATCTCTAGTCATTGAATACCCATAGATACTTCCATTTGAAGTCCATGAGGCAATACTTGGTATTCTACGGCATTATTGGAGTCGGTGTACATGATCTGGACCATGTACTTCATGGTTTCGCTAGTCGGTGAGACGGGAACCACAACTGCTCCTAACCCGGCGAGCCTTTTGGAACCATCAAAGTACATTACCTAGTTGGAATAGGCTGCATGCTCTCTAGGGAGCTCGGCTTCTGTCCATTCGGTGACCAAATTGGCCAACACATGGGAATTAATAGCCCGACATGGTCGATATATAGAGGATTTCAAAAGGAAGGAGATAAATGCCCAATTCCATGATACAAACTGATGGCGTCCTAGTTATTTATAATGTCATTCAGTGGCACTTTGGAGGCCACAGTTATCGAGCTATCATGGAAATAGTGCCTTATTTTTCGAGAAGCCATAAAAACCGCAAAGGGTATCTTCTGGTAATGTGGGTACCTCATTTTACACAATGTGTGTACCTCGGAAATGTGGCCCTCCATGGCTCGCTCGACGATTAGAATGACGCTTACTGCCTGGTTAGTTGTTGGGATGTATAATAACATTGGCTCGCTGGGGTGAAGAACAGCTAAGACGGGACTAGTGTCCAGTAGTGTTTTGATTTCGTCGAGAGCCGAAATAGCCTCGACGGTCCACTTGAAGCACTCGATCTATTTAAGCAGCCAATAAATGGACAGTGCCTTGTCGCCAATGCGGGATGTGAAACGGCTCAGGGAGGCAACACATCCAACCTGTCTTTGGATATCTCGGAGCTCAGTATGTGTGATTAGCCCTGCTAGCTAGCGCCCTGATTTTGTCAGGGTTTGCTTCAATGCCTCTTTGAAAGACAATTAAACCAAGGAGCTTGCCAGATGGAACGCTAAAGACACATTTTTACGGGTTCATCTTCATAGCATATGCATGGATATTTTTTAATATCCCGCCGAAGTCATGGATTGCGGTGTTGGTCTGCCTGGTAGTAACAACCACATGGTCCACATAGGATTCGGCAGTCTTGCCGATCTGTGTGTGCATGCATGTTTGTATCATTCGTTGTCGCTGGTAAGTTGCGCTTGTATTTTTTATCCCAAAGGGCATAATGTTGAACCAGAGCGTAGGGGAGAAATCAAGCCTGTTGCTTCCTGGTCGGATTCCTTCATATTGATTTGATGGTAGCTCGAGTATGCATCCAGAATGCATAACAGATCGTGGCCAGCCATGGCATCGACGATCTGGTGAACTTGAGGAAGGGGTAGGCATCCTTTAGGGCAGGCTTTGTTGACATCCTTGAAATCGATGCACAACTGCCATGATTTGTCCTTCTTGGGTACAATGACCAGGTTTGCCAACCAATCTGGGAATTTAACTCCTGGATAAATCTAGCCCCATAGTTTGGCTAGTTCTTCTCCCATGGCTTGCCGTTTGGGTCCAGAGAACCTGCAGAACGCCTGCTTGATTGGTTAAAATCCGTCAGTTAGGTTCAGGCTATCCTCTGCGATATTTCATGGGATACATGGCAGATCGAAAGGGTGCCAGACGAATATATCCTAGTTTTTTGAAGAAAAATGTTGTGCGGCACGTCCAGCGTGGCATCCAGGCTAGTTCCAATAGTGTTCATTTTGGATGAGTCCTCTGGATGGACATGGAACCAGACGATCTTGTCAGCTGGCTTAAAAGATGGTGATTTGGAATGCTTGGCGAGAATAACGATCTTGAGGTATTCTTCTGTTTTTTAGTTTTGTCTCTGTGTTTTTGTCGTTTTTTCCTTCCTTTTCTTTACTTTTCTAAAAGAAATTCTGACCCTTTTTTAAATTTGTGAACATTTTTAATTTTATAAAAAATTGTGATGTTGTTTAAAATCCTCTAACAAATTCTTAGTATCGTGAATATTTTATTAAAGCATGATTTCTTTTGAATGCGTGAACAATTGTTCGGTATGTGTTTTAAAATAGTTTTTGTGTATAATAAGAAAAAGTACACCATGCATAAAAGGTTCACTGTATATTAAAATATTCTTTAGTTCATATTAAATAAATGTTCAGCCCGTATACAAAAATGCACACAGCGTATTCAGAAATATAGATTGTATATTAAAGACTGGTTCAGCGTATAATGGAACATTTACTTACATTCATGACTTTTTCAAATACTGTTCAATCAAACTTCGTCTTTATTTCAACAACAATAAATATAATATAAGAGTGCGAAAAGAAAAAACCAAAAGGCAAAAAAAGCAAATCATTCATAGCTTAAAAAAACCCAACTAGAAGCTAGCGATCAGAGATGTACAAGTAACACTCTAGCAATTAGAAGCAGCATTGATAGCCCAGTTCTTTTGGGGCTTATGGGTGGCTGCCAAAAGAACTGGGCAGACGTGCTGAGGAGCAGGACTAGCTGAAGGCGATATATGACACCTCCATGATTTTAGGTCCATAAAAACTAATCTTTTTCTCTAGGACGTCAATATCCAGCGACCGGTTGATGTGCATTTGCTAACGACACGGATTGTATTTTTAGTGTTAGTGCACTAGTGCAGAACCGGGCATTAGCACCGGTTCGTAAGGACCTATAGTGCCGGTTACATAACCGGCACTAATTTGTGGTCACTAAAGGCCCCCCCCCCCCTTTAGTACTGGTTCAGCACGAACCGGTGCTAAAGGGCAACCACGTGGCACTAGCCAGCTCCGGGGGCCTGGAGCCCTTTAGTACCGGTTGGTAACACCAACCGGTACTATAAGGTTTGGTGGGTTTTTAGTTTTATGATTTTTTTTTCATTTAATTTTGTGTTTCCATTTTAATTCTTTTTCGTTTGCTGGTATTTTACGATACTACACATTGTACACGTTATGCATCATATATACATCATGCATGCTTTGTTTATCAACGCTGCTGCTATGTTCATTGCACCCGCAGATATAACATGCTCATGCATGCTTTTGCATCATTACATCATCATATATATATAATAACAAGTCCTACTAATCATGCATCATCATACAACTTCTACTCGTTATTAATAATAAGTCATATGATCATCATCCTCATATATAGTCATCGAACCCAACCCTACATAATTGTTCTTAGCACATGATCATCAGTATCAGGTAGGACCAAAACACCCTTAAGGTAAAATAGTATAAAACAATATAGACCCTGACTCTCCATTATGAAGAATGGCGATCATCCTATCTCCAATTCTTGCCTTTCGCTGCTTATTGCTTCCAAGAAGCTCCTTACAACTGTCCATACAGTTTTTCCATTCTTTGATTGTTATGTCTCCACTTCTTTTAGAAACCCGGTATGGACAGTTGAGATTTGTAGGACGACCTGGTAGTATGTTCAAAACATGAAGGCTACCACGTGTATACATCAGATGAGGCACACAATCATTCGGGATTATCTATTGAAAAACATAATAATAACTTTGTAGTTAGCAATGATGTACTAGTTTTAGAAGTGTGCAAAAAGATGCACGGATGTTGTAATAGTAAAAAATAATCTTACCAGGGTATCTCCATGGTAGTTACCGTAGTTCAACACGTGCACTAGTGGCACGTATTGACCATAATGTTGAGGAGTTTGATTGTAGATATTGTAATTCTCAAGATCAGTACAAAATCCGACCAGATGAGTTTTCTCCTGATAAGTTAATTCGGAGCCTTCAGTGTAGTACGTTCTGTCTACCATCTTCCGC
Organism: Triticum turgidum subsp. durum; assembly: GCA_900231445.1. Lineage (NCBI taxonomy): Eukaryota > Viridiplantae > Streptophyta > Magnoliopsida > Poales > Poaceae > Triticum > Triticum turgidum. Next base: position 698,148,403 of record LT934124.1, on the reverse strand, counting down.
ACATTCTTTGAAGAATGAAAATAAGCTGTCAATGGAGATAAGTTGTCAACATTATATTTTGAAATAAACAATATAAATTACTTAATAACTATGTTTAGCTCACATGAGGGAAGAACTGGAGGTGTATCCACAAAGACCCAAATCGTAGGTGTCTCTTGCTCGATTGTAGGATCACCAAGATCCATGGTGACAAGCATACCCTCATCAAGACCATACATCTTGCAAAATGCATCCCAATTTTTGCAACCAAAATGGGTTACACTCTGACCATTGTACAGCTTTACTTGAAAATCCACACCATGTTCGGTACTTAGGATAAGTTTTTTGGTTTCAAAATTTTCATGGTCTTCAATACCCATCCTCTCCAAGACATAGCGTCTTGCAAAGCATAGGATAAGCTAGTCGAATTGGAAAGATGAAAAATACACGTTAAAATAGTTGAAGTCGTGCTTAATTACGAAAAAACAATTGTCGTCGTTGCGTACCGTATGAACATCGCAGGTCTCGTCGAGCTTAATGCTGAAGCGCCGATCTTCGTCCAGCTCAATGAACCTGTCGCAGATACCTCGGTTGTCGTGGCACCAGTCGCACTCCCCCGGGCGGTTATCGTTGTCCGATGAGTACGACATTTCCGGCATACGTTCATAATTTAGTTTTATTAGTCAACTATCTAGTTCAACTACTAAGCACTTACTATAAATAAATAAGTAGTACTTACTAAAAACAAACTACTTCTATATATAGTAAAATAAATTAGTTTATTAAATCAACTAGCTAGTTCAACTATATATAAACTACTTCTTCTTTTTTTCCTTTTTCTAAATACTATGAACAAAAAAATCATTAAAATTCTATGAACAAAATTAATTACACAATCTAAATATCACCCCAAAAATCTATTAACAATAATATCACCAAACATGCATATTCAATAATAATATCACCAAAAAAATCTATTAACAGAAAAAAAATCTATTAACAGAAAAACCTATTAATTCAACTAGTTCAACTAAGCATTTACTAAAAATAAACTAGTAATTATATTAATTAATTCAACTAGTTCAACTAAGCATTTACTAAAAAAACTAGTTCTATATATTAATTCAACTAGTTCAACTAAGCATTTACTAAAAATAAACATTAACATATTTCTAATTCATCTAACATAACATTTCTAACATTCTAAAAATAAATTAACTATAGATATAGTTCTAATTAATCTAAACATTAGAAAACAGAAAATAAGTAAAAAATATATGTGTGTGTGTAGGGTTTGTATATGTGTGTACGTACATGTGTAGTGTACGTGTAGTGTGTGTGTGTGTGTGTCTGTGTGTATGTGTGTGTGTGGTGTTTGTAGTGTGTGTGTGTGTATGTGTGGATGCGTGTGTGTGTGTGTGTGTGTATGGACGGGCCGGGTGCGTACGGGCGGCGGGGGCGGCGACGAGACGGGCGGCGGCGGCCGGGGACGG
>LT934124.1:698089280-698139929 GCA_900231445.1 Triticum turgidum subsp. durum | reverse complement strand
TGCTCACCGACGTTGAGACTGGTCCGGAAGTCGATGAAGACGCTCGTCGGCAATCCTTTGGTGAAGATGTCCGTGAACTGGGATGTCGTCGATACATGGAGAACACGCACCTCGCCGAGGGAGACTCGTCCGAGAATGAAGTGAAGATCAATCTCGATGTGCTTGGTACGTTGGTGCTGCACGGGATTACTGGACATATACAGGGCGCTGACGTTGTTGCAGTAGACGATGATGGCACGTGGCGGGGGACGACGCAGCTCGGTGAGGAGTTGCCGAAGCCAGCACGACTCGGCGACAGCATTGGAGATGTCTCTGTACTCGGCCTCCACACTGGACCGAGACACGGTGTTCTGGCGCTTCGAGGACCAACTGTGGAGGTTGGCGTCGAGGAAAACCGCAAAGCCCGAGGTCGACTTACGGGTGTCTGGGCAGCCAGCCCAATCCGCGTCGGAGTACGCAGTAAGATCACCGGAAGTGGATCAGTGGAAGTGCAGCCCGATATGAACCGTGCCACGAACGTATCGTAGAACCCGCTTCACCAGCTGGAAGTGACTGTCCCGGGGATCATGCATGAATAGACATGACTGTTGTACGGCGTAGGGCAAATTGGGCCGTGTGAGAGTGAGATACTGCAATGCTCCAGCAAGACTCCGGTACAGAGATGGGTCATGAAAGGCAGGGCCTTCAGTGGCGGAAAGCTTGGTGGTGGTGTCGACGGGAGTGGACACGGGATGGCAGTTTAGCATGCCCGCGCGGTCGAGGATCTTGAGCGCGTACTGCTCTTGGGAGCGATGGAGACCGCTAGTGGTGTGATGGACGTTAATACCCAAGAAGTGGTGGAGAGGACCCATGTCTGTCATGGAAAACTCGTGATGAAGTGAGTTCATGATCGCCGGAGGAAGGTGGGAGTACTGGCAGTGAGAATAATATCGTCGATGTAGAGAAGAAGATACGCAGTGTCTTGTCCGCGGTTGGAGAAAAGTGAGGAATCGGCCTTGGGGCATGGAACCCAAGGGACAGCAGGAAGGAGGTGAACCGAGCAAACCAAGCACGGGGCGCCTGCTTCAGCCCGTAGAGCGACCGGTGACACACGTCCCCAGGTCGCGTGTGGTCGATGAAGCCGGCAGGTAGCGTGCTGTACACCATCTCGGCGAGATGCCCGTGGAGGAAGGCATTCATGACGTCGAGCTGGTAAATAGGCCACGAGCTGCCAGTGGCGAGGCTGAGGACGACACGAATCATGGCAGGCTTGACCACGGGACTGAACGTCTCCCCGTAGTCCACACCGGCCTGCTGCGTGAAGCCACGGAGCACCCACCGCGCCTTGTACCGTGCCAATGAGCCATCCGGATGGAACTTGTGGCGAAAGATCCATTTGCGCTCACCATGTTTGCACCTGCAGGACAGGAAACCAACGACCAAGTGTCATTCCGCAACAATGTATTATACTCTTCTAGCATGGCATTGGCCCAGTTAGGATCCTTAAGCGCTGCGCGGTAGGGCAAGGGAATCGGGCTAATGCTGGTAGAAACAAAGAGAGTGAACTTGGGGTTGGGCAAGACGAAGCCTGATTTGCCCCGAGTGCGCATGGTGTGTTGGTTCTATGGTGGAGCTACGGGTACTACGCGAGGCGGGAGCAAGCGTTGCGGTGGCGAGGAGGAAGACGCAGTAGTAGAAGCTGGTGGAGCGCTGGGCCTTGCTGCATGGCTCGGCGGGGTAGGAGCGCTGGGGGAGGGCGCTGCATGGTGTGGTGGGGCCGCTGCATGTGGGGTGGCGGTAGGGGATGCTGCATGGAGGGGGGCGGGCGCTGCATGGCGGGGTGGCACCGGATTGGCATGCATGGCTGGATGCGGTGTGCGGGCCACAGGAGGGGTGGAGGGCATAGGCCGGTTGGGTGGAGCGGATCTGGTGGGGTCCGCGTACGAGGTAGGTGGGATCATGGGATGAGCGAGGATGGGCGGGGGATCCGGTGCGGTAGGTGGTGCTGGGGTTGGCTGTGAGGCATTTTCAGCGGAAGGAAATCTACGCTCGTCAAAAGTGACATGCCGGGAAAGGTAAACGCGATGGGAGCATAGGTCCATGCAACGATACCCCTTGTTTTCAAGGGGGTAACCAAGAAGAACACAGGGTGTGGCCGGGCAGCGAGTTTGTGTGGTGCAAGGTGTGTGAGATTGGGAAAGGAGAGGCAACCAAATACATGAAGGTGGTCGTAGGTGGGGTGGCTGCCATGAAGGAGGTAGTAGGGCGTGTTGTTGTTCACGGCGGACGAGGGGCGCCGGTTGATGAGGTGATTGGTGGTGTGGAGGGCCTCAACCCAATACTCGGGGGGCATATGGCCATGGATGAGCAAGGTGCGGAGAACGGCGTTGGTGGTGCGGAGAAGGCGTTCAGCCATGCCGTTCTGGGGGGATGTATATAGGCATGAGAGGCGGAATATGACACCGTGGCAAGAGAAGTGGTCGCGGAGGGAGAAGGAGAGAAACTCGCCGCCATTATCACACTGCACACATTTAACAGAGAGGTTATATTGAGTGTGAACGTAGGAGAAGAAGCGTAGCAGGGTGGGTGCGGTGTCGGATTTGTGGCGTAGAGGAAACACCCAAGAATAATGAGTAAAATAATCAAGTACAACAAGATAATATTGAAAACCGGAAAAGCTACACACGGGTGAGGTCCACAAATCACAATGAATTATTTGGAAAGAAGTAGTAGTTTGCGAAGTAGAAGTAGAAAACGGTAATAGTTGTTGTTTGCCTATGTTACAAGATTCACACACCAAAGAACCTTGCACCTTATTACATGAATCTAAAAATTTGTTTGCTAAAAAGGAAAGGGAAGCACGACTAGGATGGCCTAGCCGCAAATGCCATATTTCGCCGGAGCTCGAAACAGGGAGAGCCATGGAGCCGCCTTTATTTGGAAGGAATGGATATAGGTCGCCGGAGCTACTGGACCTCATGATAACCTTCCCGGTTGCCATGTCCTTCACAGAGAAGCCAAAGGGATCAAAAGAGACAATACACCAATTATCGATAGCAAAGCACCGAACGGAAATGAGGTTCTTAATTATGGATGAAGAGACTAGTATGTGACTAAGATTGAATGGCGGGAGGGAGGTGGAGCCGGTAGCAACTACAGAAATTAACAAACCATCGCCAACAATTATACTAGAAGGAGAGTGCACTGAGAAGGAAAGATTGGTGAGGTTACCGGAGGAGTTGGCAACATGGGAGCTGGCGCCTGTATCCATGAACCACTCGACGTTGGAAGGCGGCGACTGCAGCTGGAGGTTGGGGAAGTGCATCGTCAGGGCCTACTTCTGATCCCAGGTTGGTGCAGAGGGAGGCGGGCCAGCAGCCCCGGGTAGGCCTGGTGGTGAGCAACGGGGCGTGGCCCGAGCACGCCGTCCGAGTTGGCCGGAGCCCACGGCGCACGCCACTACTGCGGCGTCGGAGCCGGCGAGCCCCACGGGGCGAAATAGCTCAGCCAGGGCTGCTGGCCGCTAGTACGCGCGCGATGCTAAAGCTCGACGAGGCGCCGGGGGAGCTGCGGCCACGGCCGCGACCACGGCCGCGCCCGCCGCGTTGACGGTCGCCGGAGGGGCTCCCAGTGGCGGGCCCCTTGCCCTTGTCATGTGGCGACAGAGGAGGCTGGCGATCCGTGGAGGACGAGCCGCCGGCGGAGGACGAGCCAGTGGATGTGCCTCCGGCGTGGCCGATGGTGAGGGCGGACGCCCCGACGGCGCGGTCCCCCTCGGTGATGCCGATCTCCTCGAGGAGCAGGCGCGAACGAGCCTGCACGAACGTGGGGTAGGGCTGCTGGATGGGAAGGAGTGTAGCCTTGACATGGAAGCGCCAGCTCAGGCCACGGCGAGCTGCAGCGTGAGAGAGCGGTCCGCGACCGGCTCGCCCACGTCGGCCATGGCATTGGCCAGCTGTTGGAGGCAGCGGCAGTATTGGGCCACCATCATGTCCCCTTGCACCGTCGCGCGATACTCCGCGCCGATGTGGATGGCGCGGCCGGCGGCATTGTCGCAGAAGAAGACCTCTAGCTGGGTCCAGAGGTGGTACGCCGTGCTCTCCGGCGACTGAATCACGTCGTAGAGTTCATCAAATATGGTGGCATAGATCCAAAGAACAATCGTGATGTCGTCGTTTCGCCAAACCGGATCCTCATGGAGTGGGTCGGTCTCTTCGAGCACATGCTCTTCGACGTGGTACTTGCAGAGGATGAACCAGAAGAGATGGGGCCACTTTGAATAGTTGTGTCGTCCAAGCTCAGCTTGAAGGGAATGAGAGACCCGATGTTAATATGATGCATCGAAGGAGCGGGTATCGCGGGCACCTGGACGGGAGGAGGTGCAATGGCGAGGGCATCGGCGTGGGGGCGCACGGCGCGGAGAGGGGGCACCGCCGGGAGGGCACCAGGGCGGTGGAGAAGCCGGGCGTTGTGGGAGGCAGGCACCGGCGCGAGGCGAGGAGGCGGCGCAGGGTTGGCGTCGGTGGCTGGTGCAGCCGGCTAGGGGCTGGGGGCGACGGGAGAGAGGATGAAGGGTGCGTCGGCGTCCCCGAAGGAGCGAGTGCGGCAGAGCAGACACTGGAAGCTCATGGCGGAAGCATGGAGAGGAACGAGCGACGTCTGATACCAAGTTAGACGGGTGAACTGTGTCTACATTCATTCATCATACAAAGAGTGTTTAAATACATGTGGAGGTACACCCGATAAGATCAGTTACAACAATATCGTGAGAGACGGAGAGGATCACGACGTGGATGGAGTCGTGGGCGCGCATGCACACGTGGGCGCCATCCCTCCCGAGCGCCCTGGGCGAGGCCGTTGTCCTCCTGACAACCGAGGCCCAATGGCAGATGTGTTTGTCTTCCAACATACCATCCTAGTTCCACGGAGAACTGTCAAACATGACAGTCCTTTCCTTGTACACCGCATGTATCATATGTATCTGTTGTAGTCCTTTCCTAGTTTACAGGATCTCAACCAACTTTCCACGATGCTGGCCTGCGTACCTATAGTCACGGCAGACGTTGGACCTCTGTGTATATGTAACCTGTACCTATCGCATCAACAGAATAGCAGTGCAGGGAGGCAATCTTCTCTCTAACTTGGTATCAGTCGCCATGTCCTTCGAGGACATCTTTGGTGAGCTCCCCACCTCCGCCGCTCCGGCAGCCCGCTTTGCACCTGCCACACCTAGCATGCTTTGCAGTACTGTGACCTTCCCCCTTCCAGTGCCCCAGACCTAAATCCAATTTGGAGTTGGCCTCTCTACGGGTTTTTCATGATAATATTATATATTCCAACATAAACAAAGACTAAATTTACATGAAGTGGCCCCTTCCAGAGGCAAGCAAGGGCTAGATGCCATGGGTCTTGCTGAAAAAGGGGCTCAAATTGCACGAGGAAGTGTTGGAACCACTCCTCCGTTGCATGGGTCCTAATACGGGTATCCCAGAATTGTGTAATAAGGAAAATGACAGCTCTTTCACAAACCAACCATCTCGCGGGAGGTTTAAATATTCAGTGTGGTCATCCCTCCTTCCGGTGCCCCCAACCTAATGCTTGCTAGGATTTGACCTCTCTTTGTTTTTTTTCATGATCCAACAATGTATTCCAACATAAAAAAGACTAAAAGTCACATGGAGTGATCCCGTCCCAAGAAATGCTTCATCTGGATATAAGGGTACCCAAAGGAGAGGGTGGCAGATCAAATTGTATGGGGTAGTATCGAAATCACTCATTTGCACGGGGTCCTAATATGGGTATCCAAGGGTTTTGCAATGAGGAAAAAGTTCCATGCAAAACATTAAACTGACACCTCCTTCACAAGCCAGACCTTCTAGCGGCAAGGTCCAGGGCTTCAATGTGCACTTCCCACTTTCTGATGCTCCCAACACAATTAATGGTAGGAGTTAGACTCTATTTGGGTTTGTCCTGATCCTATGACATATTTCAATATGACGAAAGACTAACAGTCACATCGAGTGGCCTCTTCCAGCTAAAACCTATGGCTAGATGCCATAGGGCCTGCCAGAGAGTGGAGCATATGAAATCACATGAGGAAGTGTTGGAGTCACTTCCACTTTTGCGTCGGATCCTAATATGTGCATCCATTGTTTGTGTAATGAGGAAAAAGTCAATACCAAACTTTGCAGTGGCATGTCCTTCACAAACAAGACCATCCGTAGGAAGATTTCGTGATTTACTACGAACCTTCCCTCTTCAGCTCACCCACCCCAACACATGCTACAGTTGGCTCTGTTTATAGTTTTCTTGGTCTTATATCATATTTTAGCACAAACAAGTACTCAAAGTCACATGTAGTGGATCCCTCAGAAGAAAAGATTGGGCTAGACACCGTAGGGCAAATTGGAGAGTGTGGCATATGAAATCATGGGAGGAAGTGTCAGAAGCATTCTTCCTTTTGCATGGGGTCATAATATGGGTATCCAGGTGTTTTGCAATGAGGAAAATTTAATACACAACTTTGAAGTGGCACCTACTTCACAAATCGGACCGCCTCGCATGAAGATCCAAGGCTTCAGTGTAGACCTCCCCCATCTACATAAGGTCCTAGGAAAAGGAGCAAAGAAACTAAAATAAGATAATGAAATGAAACATCAATTTAAAGTAATGGTCTTTGCTAAGTTCTATTTGTCACGCTCTCGGGAAAGGTTGTCTCTGCCGAGATCCCCGTGTCTGTCACTAGCCATCGTGGGCAGGGGACTTAGCAAAAATAACCCACTTGCCACACACGCCTTTCTCTCTTTTACCTCTAAATTTATAACCTACCCCGTCGTGGCACATCCCGCCTCCACACCTATATCACACCTCTTCCCCAGCTTCGCCTCCACCGTGGCCCATATCCGGACGTCGCCATTTCCCCTAGCCCACCCTGCTGGCACCCTCTCCTCGCTGGTCACCGGCTCAACTGTGATTGCGTACCTTGCCCGCACTGGCGTGGCTCGCCCCTCCTTCGTCACCTTGTCCCCATTCGCTTCTACCCTCTATGGCCCAACATCACCGCTGTTGATGCCACTGTCTCTTTAGTTCACCATCAGCCTGCTTCCCCCGTCCTGTTTCCACCATCGTCGCTCGAGGCCCCGCGACTCCATGCGCCTCCCCGAGCTTGCTTCCCAAGACCGATTTCGCCGACGCGGCCTCTGTAGTTTTTTCAAAAAAAATTGTGTGTGGTTTTTGTGAGTGTTTGTGTTGTTGGTGTGTGTGGGTGTGAGTGTTTGTGTGATGGTGTGTGTGTGAGTATGTGTGTGTGTGTGTGTGTGTGTGTGTGTGTGTGTGTGTGAGAGAGAGAGAGAGAGAGAGAGAGAGAGATTGGTGTCAATGGAGATATCTACGTCAGCTTACCAAAATTGATGTGGAACCACATTCCGACGACAAGTGCTACATCGCGATGCATGTGGTCAGGAGTCGCACAAATAACAATTATTTTTCGGCATTTGATGTCAATGGAGATATGTACATCAGCTTACCAAAATTGGATCATGTTGAGAAGCTATGCAAGAAGAAATATGATATTTTTTTCTTGAAGTACGTGAGTTTCCAGCGAGTGGAGGCGGTAATGCAGTTGCCAGAGAATGAGGATGTTGCAATTACAACGTATATCACTCCACTTGACGATTTGAGTGAGGATGATGAGGATGGTGATGAGGTGACCTCCCCATTAAAGAGATCAAGGCAAGAGTAGTCATTGTTTATTTCTATTAATAATTCTGGTGCTACCAAAATCACTGGACATCCCGTTAGTGATGTGTGTTATCTGTATCTTTCTCCGTGGAATTATGTAACTGATATGTTCAGCTTCAGGATAACGCCATATGATTCTTTTGTCTTAAAAAAACCCAGCGTTGCATTTTTCAAATCTCACCATATGCATATTCTAACATATGATGTATTGTGATTTGCATTTTAAGGACTATTTTTGAACGCGTGATTGTGAGAACATATAAATGGGATAACTACATGATTGAATGTCATGGTGCATCGATCCCCACAGGAAGCATAACCATATGAGTCATGGAGAAGTATAATCTATAGGAAATTACGTGCCAGTTCATTCATTGACACCCGAACTCCACTGGCGTGCTTTACACAAGTAGCACCAACAATATCTTGCAAGTTGTTCTACCACTGGGGCTCATCTAGGCACACAACAGTGTAATCTCGTGCATACTCTTTGCGCGCATGGTCATGTTTGATGTGCAACCGTGCATCGCTGGACGTCTGCATCCGCGTGTGCACGGCCATGGTCGAGAGCGCCAGTATGAGGCATGTGCGCCCATGCGTGTGTGACAAGGGCCAGTTTGTGTCTCTCTCTCTGTGTGTATGTGTGTGTGTGGCCCAGGCACGGTGTACACATATCTGTCTATGGGGCATGCGTGCGTGCAGGTGTCCAAGGCATGGCTGGTTTGTGTGTTGGGCATGGCCATGGTTTACCATCCTAGTTCCAAAGGGCAAATAAGCCACGGCGAACGAGCCGGGCATGTCGAGTGCGGGTATGGGCGCGCACTGAGCTTGCTGGGCGCGTCTGGTCCGGGGACTAGGGCGTGAGTGTGTGCGTGCGTTGGGTGCACGGGCGTGTCCATGCACCAGGGTGTGTGTGTGTGTGTGCGTCTGTTGGTGAGCCTAGGTGGCCTGGTCAGGCGCGAGCCGTTGGAGCTGGCCGTGTGACGCGGGCGTCGGGCGCAGCGTGGGCGCGGTCAGTGCGCGGAGAGCGCGAGGAAGATCAGGGGCGAGTGGAGGCGTGGGTGCGTGCCCGGTGCGCCGTCTCGGGGTATAAAGCCACCTGATGGCGTTGTAACAGATTGACACAGTCGAGTTCGTGCTCGAGGAACAAAAGGGGGCGCTCGTGTGCCGGAAAAACCTGTGTGTCCACTGCTTCTCTGAATCTCTCTGAACTTCTTCTTCTTCTCTCCGGTGAGCTAGCCATGGCAACAGTGAGCGAGCAGAGTGAGAGGGAGAGGCGAGCTAGGGCTAGAGAGTGGAGCTTCCAACAGTTCCAAGCAGAACCGTCAAACATGACAGTCCTTTCCTTGTACACTGCATGTATCATATGTATCTGTTGTAGTCCTTTCCTAGTTTACAGGATGTCAACCAACACTCCATGATGCTGGCCTGTGTGCCTATTGTCACGGGAGATGTAGGACCTCTGTGTATCAGTAACCTGTACCTCTCACATCAACAGAACAGCACTGTAGGGAGGCAATCTTCTCTTTAACTTGGTATCAGTCGCCATGGCCTTCGACGACATCTTCGGTGAGCTCCCCACCTCCGCCGCTCCGGCAGCCCGCTTTGCACCTGCCACACCTAGCATGCTTTGCAAGTACTGCGACCTTCCCCCTTCCAGTGCCCCAGACCTAAATCCAATTTGGAGTTGGCCTCTCTATGGTTTTTTCATGATAATATTATATATTCTAACAGAAACAAGGACTAAAATTACATGAAGTGATCCCTTCCAGAGGCAAGCAAGGGCTAGACGCCATGGGGCTTGCCGAAAAAGGGAGCTCAAATCGCACGAGGAAGTTTTGGAACCACTCCTCCTTTGCATGGGTCCTAATACAGGTATCCCAGAATTGTGTAATAAGGAAACTAGCAGCTCCTTCACAAACCACACCATCTCGCGTGAAGGTTTTAGGATTCAGTGTGGTCATCCCTCCTTCCGGTGCCCCCAACATAATGCCTGCTAGGATTTGACCTCTCTTTGTGTTTTTCATGATCCGATGAGGTATTCCAACATAATAAAGACTAAAAGTCACATGGAGTGATCCCGTCCCAAGAAACGCTACATCTTGATATCAGGGGACCCAAAGGAGAGGGTGGCAGATCAAATTGTATGGGGTAGTATTGAAATCACTCATTTTCATGGGGTCCTTATATGGGTATCCAAGAGTTTTGCAATGAGGAAAAAATTCCATGCAAAACATTAAACTGGCACCTCCTTCACGAGCCAGACCTTTGGGAAGATCCACGGCTTCAATGTGCACCGGTCACTTTTTGATGCTCCCACCAACTACTGGTAGGAGTTAGCCTCTATTTTGGTTTGTCCTGATCCTATGACATATTTCAATATGACGAAAGACTAGCAGTCACATCGAGTGGCCTCTTCCAGCTAAAAGCTATGGCTAGATGCCACAGGGCCTGCCAAAGAGTGGACCCATACGAAATCACATGAGGAAGTGTTGGAGCCACTTCTACTTTTGCGTCGGATCCTAATATGTATATCCATTGTTTGTGTAATGAGGAAAAAGTCAATACCAAACTTTGCAGTGGCATGTCCTCCACAAACCAGACCATCCGTAGGAAGATTCAGTGATTTACTACGAACCTTCCCCCTTCGGTTCACCCAAGCCAACACATGCTACAGGTTGCTCTTTTTATAGTTTTCTTGGTCTTATAACATATTTTAGCACAAACAAGCACTAAAAGACACATGTAGTGGATCCTTCAGAAGAAAAGATTGGGCTAGACACCGTAGGGCCTATTGGAGAGTGTGGCGCATGAAATCATGGGAGTAAGTGTCAGAAGCATTCTTCCTTTTGCATGGGGTCATAATATGGGTATCAAAGTGTTTTGCAATGATGGAAAATTTAATACACAACTTTGAAGTGGCATCTACTTCACAAATCAGACTGCCTCGCAGGAAGATCCAAGGCTTCAGTGTAGACCTCCCCCATCTACATAAGGTCCTAGGAAAAGGAGGAAAGAAACTAAAATAAGAGAAAGAAATGATACATGAATTTAAATAAAATATATGGAACAAGGGAACAATAAAAAATGGTCTTTTCTAAGTTGTATTTCTCACGCTCTCGTGAAAGGTTGTCTCTGCCGAGATCCCCGTGTCTAGCACTAGCCATCGTGGGCAGGGGACTTTGCAAAAATAACCCACTTGCCACACACGCCTTTCTCTTTTCCCTCTAAATTTATAATCTACCCCGTCGTGGCACATCTCGCCTCCACAACTATATCACACCTCTGCCCCAGCTCCGCCTCCACCGTGGCCTAGATCCGAACGTCGCCATTGCCCCTAGACCACCCCGCTGACACTCTCTCCTCGCTGGTCACCGGCTCAACTGTGATTGCGTACCTTTCCCGCACTGGCGTGGCTTGCCTCTCCTTCCTCACCTTGTCCCCATTCGCTTCTACCCTCTATGGCCCAACAGCACCGTTGTTGAAACCACTGTCTCTTTAGTTCACCATCAGCCTGCTTCCTCCGTCCTGTTTCCACCGTCGTCGCTCGAGGCCCCACGACTCCATGCGCCTCACCGAGTATGCTTCCCAAGACCGAGTTCGCCGACGCGGCCTCTGTAGTTTTTTCGAAAAAAATTGTGTGTGGTTTGTGTGAGTGTTTGTGTTGTTGGTGTGTTTGGGTGTGAGTGTTTGTGTGATGGTGTGTGTGTCAGTATGTGTCATGGTGTGTGTGTGTGTGCGTGTGTGTGTGTGTGTGTGCGTGCGTGTGTGTGTGTGTGTGAGAGAGAGAGAGATTGGTATGCATATGTGTTAAAACTATATATAAATGAGATTAATATACATGAACATGCAAAAATATAGATACATTGAAGGCGTATCAATATCTCACCATGGTTCCACATGTCGCAACTCCCGCTAGCTGGCATCAACCATATATGGTTATCGTTCACACACCCTCCATTGGTCTACCTTCCTGTGGTGCGAACAAGAAACCAATATTTTTGTTGGTGTCATCGTGGGCATGTGAAATGAAGTTTTTCCCTAAGAAGATGCAGGAGAAGCTCCGACATGTGACAGGCGTAGTGGCCTATATCGATAGGGAGGAAGGGTGGTGGAAGTCGCTAACATGCATGCATGGGAATGGTGAATGTTGGAGTTAGCAAAATGGCCACATATTTGAGTAGAAGTCGAGGCTGTAGCAACATGATGATGTTGTGCCTATGTGAGATGTGGTTGACAGCTTGTTCGATATGGGGGCGAATGTATTTCCTTAGGCGATATATTCACAATACAGTTGGTTATGGGTTTGTGACCCATATCTCATGGACGGGGGATCTTAGAGGAACTTTTGGGGTCTTGGTTGTATGGCTCAAATATCTGCATTGGATTAGGTGCTGATGGACATAATCGCAGCCGGAGCTGATGTCTTGTCGTATCTCAACGACATCGATGGTCTGGTAGGATAGGGTGAAGAAGCAGGCTACGGTAATCGAACAATGGAGGAGGAGAGACATGATTATGATGGCTCCAGTGACCGAATGCCGGTGGAAGAAGGACACCGTGACTACGGCTCCGGTGACCAAACAGAGTTCGGCTAGGTATATATATTAATTAAGCATGTGCTGACTAGATGCATTCATTATTTTGGTATGCACACATATTAACTCTCGTATGTTTTCTTTTTTCTAGCGCTCTGGATCGAGCACAACTTCGGTAAAGAGACAAGGCCCGAGGAAAATTTGCGCTTGGATGAAAAGTTCATGATCACAGAAATCGCGCGCGATGGCCAACTGATTGCACCCATCCGGACCAAGGAAGCATTTTCTGCTCAGTGCGGGGTTCTTGTTAGGGACATCATCACGATCAGCATCCACCAATGGTATAATCCTAAGGAGGAAGACCATGAGGTGTCTTATGTCAACGTTAGGCAGAAAGATGATCTTTGGACCGAGCTGAAGGCAAATTTCACCCTACCACCAGAGGAGGATCCGGAAAAGCCAGTTATAGAGCCATTGGTCAAGGCTCATGATCTTAAGAATATGGCAGATCTATTCACGAGGTGGAAGACTTAGCTGAAAACAACGTTTGTCGACAAAGACAAGACTCCAGAATTCACTGGTCGGTATGAGAAGATCAAGGATCACTGGGACGCATTTGTGGCCCAGAAGACATCGGACAAGAGTAAGAAGATGTCAGCGAGAAACAAGAAAAATGCTGCGAAGAAAGAGCTTCACCATCACACGGGCCTAGGTGGCTACCTCAAAGCCTGGATGAGAATGACCTGCTTCATAAAGGGGTCGAACCAGAGACATTGAACTGTCCATACCAATGCCGAACTTGGTTCTTCGGGGTTGGCGGAACCTTGGACCCTGTAATAGGGAAGTGCGTTTGGACGAACGAGGAACTGCGAATACCCGTCACAAAGCTTCAGGATTATATCGCTGTAGTGCATGAAGGGACATTCAGTCCCGACAGAGAGAACGACGAGCTCACAATGGCCCTCGGGAATCCTTAGCACCCTGGACGGACACGACGCATGCCAGGCTCCGTTCCATGGAAGGCTGGGTTTTTGGACGCAGGCGGTTACAAATGCCAGGAGAGGAGGAATAAAGTGGAGCATACCCAACTGTAGAAGCTGCACGCAAGGGTACTAGCACCAGAGGAACGAGACGCAGTTCACAGCAAGCGACCTGCCGAAGCTACCCCCGAAGCTACCCCGCCATCTCAGCGGAGAAGTAGCGTGGCTTCCACCGAGCTGCTTCAGGAGCCTGCCTTGACGGTTCCTGCTAGCTACACCGTGGATGCTATCATGGAGTCTCAACATTGTCACCTTATGACGCAATGGCAGAACTTCAAAGTCAAGGCGGCTGTCCGCTCTGTTCGACCTCCTGAACCCGGCGCAACTTTTCACTGCTGTCCGATTCTAGAAGGATATGCTAGGGTGATGGTGGACGAAATAACGGAGGCATTTGAGGACCTCAAGCTTGACCACCCTACCGGTGAAGGGGAGAATCGGCTAGGTTCTACTCTGAAGACTCCATGCCTATGGTGGAAGGAGCTCATCAACCTTCTGGACTGGACACCTCCTCCTCCTCCTCCGGCGAGTCAGGACACTTCGCCTCCTCCTATGCCTCCTCCTCCTGCGAGTGATCAGGGCACTACGCCTCCTTCTTCGGCGCGTGGCGGCACTCCGCCTCCTTCTCCGGCGCGTGGCGGCACTCCGCCTCCTTCTCCGCCTGCGCTGGCGCGCCCGAGCAGCTAGCCTCCTCCTTCTCTGCCTCGTCAGCAACGGAGGAAGAGACCCCCGCCACTCCGGTTGATCTGGAGCATCGTAGTCCTTCTCCTCCACCTCGTAAGCAAAGAAAGAAGACAGCCACAACCGCTCTGTCTGTTCCGGCGTCTAGCAGTATAGCCAGAGGCGTGATACGTCCATTTTGCATCATGCTTTTATATCGATATTTATTGCATTATCGGTAGTTATTACACGCTATGACACAATACTTATGGATGTTCTCTCTTATTTTACAAGGTTTAACATAAAGAGGAAAATGCCAACAACTGGAATTCTGGGCTGGAAAAGGAGGAAATATTGGAAACCTATTCCGCACAGCTCCAAAAGTCCTAAAACTCCACGAAAGTCATTTTTGGAATTAATAAGAATTATTGAATGAAAAAAGTACCAGAGGGGGCCCACACCCTGGCCACGAGGGTGGGGGGCGCGCCCACCTCTACTGGGCGCCCCCCTTCCTCGTGGGCCCCCTGGTGGCCCTCCGGTGCCCATCTTCTGCTATATCAAGTCTTTTACCCTGGAAAAAATCATAAGCAAGCTTACGGGATGAAACTCCGCAGCCACGAGGCGGAACCTTGGCGGAACCAATCTAGGGCTCCGGTGGAGCTATTTTGCCAGGGAAACTTCCCTCCGAGAGAGGTAAATCAGCACCATCGTCATCACCAACGATCCTCTCATCGGGAGGGGGTCAATCTCCATCGACATCTTCACCAGCACCATCTCCTCTCAAACCCTAGTTCATCTCTTGTATCAAAACCACAAATTGGTACCTGTGGGTTGCTAGTAGTGTTGATTACTCCTTGTAGTTGATGGTAATTGGTTTATTTGGTGGAAGATCATATGTTCAGATCCTTAATGCATATTAATACCCCTCTGATCATGAACATGAATATGCTTTGTGAGTAGTTACGTTGGTTCCTGAGGACATGGGTGAAGTCTTGCTATTAGTTGTCATGTGAATTTGGTATTCGTTCGATATTTTGATGAGATGTATGTTGTCTCTCCTCTAGTGGTGTTATGTGAACGTCGACTACATGACACTTCACCATTATTTGGGCCTAGAGGAAGGCATTGGGAAGTAATAAGTAGATGATGGATTGCTAGAGTGACAGAAGCTTAAACCCTAGATTATGCGTTGCTTCGTAAGGGGCTGATTTGGATCCACTAGTTTCATGCTATGGTTAGGTTTACCTTAATACTTCTTTTGTAGTTGCGGATGCTTGCAATAGGGGTGAATCATAAGTGGGATGCTTGTCCAAGAAAGGACAGCACCCAAGCACCGGTCCACCTACATATCAAATTATCAAAGTACCGAACGCGAATCATATGAGCGTGATGAAAACTAGCTTGACGATAATTCCCATGTGTCCTCGGGATCGCTTTTCTCATTATAAGAAATTGTTCAGTCTTGTCCTTTGCTACAAAAAGGATTGGGCCACCTTGCGGCACTTTATTTACTTTTATGGCTTGTTACCCGTTACAAATTATCTTATCACAAAACTATCTGTTACCTACAATTTCAGTCCTTGCAAAGAATACCTTACTGAAAACCGCTTATCATTTCCTTCTGCTCCTCGTTGGGTTCGACACTCTTACTTATCGAAAGGACTATGATAGATCCCCTATACTTGTGGGTCATCAAGGCTCTTTTCTGGAAACATTTATATAGTGTGCTGAAATTTTCTGTCACTTGTTACTATGGAAACTAATCCTTTGAGGGGCTTGTTCGGGGCATCTTCGCCCTGACCAGTAGAGCAAAGAGTTGCTCCTCAACCTACTGAACCTACTGAAAATGTTTACTTTGAGATTCCTTCGGGTATATGATAGAGAAACTGCTAGCTAATCCCTTTAAAGGAGATGGAACATTGCATCCCGATTTACACCTTATCTATGTGGATGAAGTTTGTGGATTATTTAAGCTTGCAGGTATGCCCGATGTTGTTGATAAGAGGAAGGTCTCCCCTTTATCTTTGAAGGGAGATGCATTGACATGGTACAGGCTATGTGATGATACGGGATCTTGGGAATATAAACGATCAAAATTGGAATTTCACCAGAAGTTCTATCCTATGCATCTTGTTCATCGTGATCGTACTTATATATATAATTTTTGGCCTCGTGAAGGAGAAAGCATTGCTCAAGCTTGGGGGAGGCTTAAGTCAATGTTATATTCATGCTTGATACGTCTCCAACGTATCTATAATTTTTGATTGTTCCATGCTATTATATTACCCGTTTTGGATGTTTATGGGCTTTACTTTACACATTTATATCATTTTTGGGACTAACCTACTAACCGGAGGCCCAACCCGTATTGCTGTTTTTTTGCCTATTTCAGTATTTCGAAGAAAATGAATACCAAACGGAGTCCAAACGGAATGAAACCTTCGGGAGCGTGATTTTTGGAACGAACGTGATCCAGAGGACTTGGAGTGCAAGTCAAGAAGCAGTCGAGGTGGCCACGAGGGTGGAGGGCGCGCCCACCCCTACAGGGCGCGCCCCCTATCCCGTGGGCCCCTCGGGAGGCCACCGACCTACTTCTTTCTCCTATATATACCCACGTACCCCGAGAACATCAGGGGAGCCAATGAAAACCTAATTGCACCGCCGTAACCTTCTGTATCCGCGAGATCCCATCTTGGAGCCTTCGCCGGTGCTCCGCCGGAGGGGGAATCGACCACGGAGGGCTTCTACATCAACACCATAGCCCCTTCGATGAGTTGTGAGTAGTTTACCACAGACCTTCGGGTCCATAATTATTAGCTAGATGGCTTCTTCTCTCTTTTTGGATCTCAATACCATGTTCTCCTCGATCTTCTTGGAGATCTATTCGATGTAACTCTTTTTGCGGTGTTTTTGTCGAGATCTGATGAATTGTGGGTTTATGATCAAGTTTATCTATGAGAAATATTTGAATCTCCTCTGAATTCTTTTATGTGTGATCAAGTCATCTTTGCAAGTCTCTTCGAATTATCAGTTTGGTTTGGCCTACTAGATTGATCTTTCTCGCAATGGGAGTAGTTCTTAGCTTTGGGTTCAATCTTGCGGTGTTCTTTCCCAGTGATAGCAGGGCCAGCAAGGCATGTATTGTATTGTTTCCATAACGGATAAAAAGATGGGGTTTATATCATATTGCATGAGTTTATCCCTCTACATCATGTCATCTTTCTTAATGCATTACTCTGTTCTTATGAACTTAATACTCTAGATGCATGCTGGATAGCGGTCAATGTGTGGAGTAATAGTAGTAGATGCAGGCAGGAGTCGGTCTACTTGTCACGGACGTGACACGTATGTACATGATCATGCCTAGATAATATCATAATTATTTGCTTTTCTATCAATTACTCGACAGTAATTTGTTCACCCACCGTAATACTTATGCTGTCTTGAGAGAAGCCACTAGTGAAACCTATGGCCCCCGGGTCTAACTTTTATCATATAAGCTTTCAATTTACTTTTATTTGCATCTTTACTTTTCCAATCTATATTATAAAATACCAAAAATATATTTATCGTATCATATTATGTCTATCAGATCTCACTTTTGCAAGTGGCCGTGAAGGGATTGACAACCCATTCTTTGTTTGTTTGTGTAGGTGCGTGGGACTTTTGAGGAGCCTCCTACTGGATTGATACCTTGGTTCTCAAAAACTGAGGGAAATACTTGCACTACTCTTGCTGCATCACCCTTTCCTCTTCAAGGAAAACCAACGCAAGCTCAAGACATAGCAAGAAGGATTTCTGGCGCCGTTGCCGGGGAGGTCTTCACTCAAGTCAAGACATACCAAGTACCCATCACAAACTCATCTCCCTGGCATTTACATTATTTGCCATTTGCCTCTCGTTTTCCTCTCCCCCACTTCACCCTTGCCATTTTATACGCCCTCTCTTTCCCAATCTCCTCTCTCTCTCTCTCTCTCTCTCTCTCTCTCTCTCTCTTTTGTTTGCCTCTTTTTGTTTGCTCATGTGTTAGATCGTTTACCTTGTCGTAATGGCTAGTCCTCCTATCCTTGTTATTACTCCCGAACATGAAATTCTTAATTTTAAGCAAAGGGAGGGAGAAAATTTAAAAGATGCTTGCCATAGAATTTGCATTGCTCAAAATAAATCTTCTAGGATGCTTTCTACTTCCGTTTTCTGCGCAATTTTTATGTAGGCATTACTCCTTGGAATAGATGCATTCTTGATACCATTACCGGAGGGATTTCTTGAGTAGCCATACGTTTGATGCTTATAATGCTATGTTAGATTTGTTTGGCCCACTACCTCTTTTGGTTAATGGAACTGTTTTAACCTTGGAACCTGTGATGCAAAGGCTTTAAATTATCGAAAATAAAGTTGCCACTGTTGAATTTATTGAAAATTTGGATAAAAAAAGATTCATAACCAAATTACCCAATATGGATCTAGGGTTGGAGTTATCTTGAAATTTTTTAAGGATAAAGAACCTATAGTGAATGAAATAATAGATCTAGATTCTACGAGAATCGGTAAACTTGAGGATATCATTACCAACTTAGGGTCAGCGTTTTCTTCCATATAAAACACTCCTAATCCTCCTACAGCAACTGCCAAATTTATCTATGTTCCTAAAAATAAGGGTGAATCTTCCAGTAAAGGAAATGCGGATCTCAAATAATGTGTTCATCCCAATTGTCTCTCTATCATTATGGAACCTTTTTCTACCAATGAATTTCTTGAATTCTTGCCTAAGGGTTGAATCATTACTAAAAAGGGAGAAACCCCTAAAGACTATAAGTGCTCTATTGAGGAATTGGGTGCCAAATATGGCACTACTTAGATCTATCCTCGCTTTTATGCCTAGCTAGGGGCGTTAAACGATAGCGCTAGTTAGGAGGCAACCCAATTTTATTTGTGTTTTTTGTGTTTGTTTCTGTTTTGTAATAAATTTGTCATCTACCTTCTGTTTAGATGTTTTTTTATGTTTTAATTAGTGTTTTGTGCCAAGTAGAACCTATAGGATAACCTATGGTGATAGTTAATTTGATTCAACTGAAAAAACAGAAACTTTGCACGCACAAAATTAGTTTTGTTAAATCACAGAAACATGCTTTTGCGTTGATTCTTTTTGCTCTAGGTAAATAGACAAATTTTCCAGGACTTCCTATTTTGGTAGAAATTTTAAAGTTCCATAAGTATTCACGGGTTACAGATTGCTACAGACTATTCTGATTTTGACAGATTCTGTTTTTCGTGTGTTGTTTGCTTATTTTGATGCATATAGTTAATGAAATAATAGATCTAGATTCTACGAGAATCGGTAAAGTTGAGGATATCATTACCAACTTAGGGTCGACGTTTTCTTCCGTGAAAAATACTCCTAATCCTCCTACAGAAACTGCCAAATTTATCTATGTTCCTAAAAATAAGGGCGAATCTTCCAGTAAAGGAAATGCGGATGTCAAATCAATGTGTTCATCCCAATTGTCTCTCTATCATTATGGAACCTTTTGCGACCAATGAATTTCTTGAATTCTTGCCTAAGGGTTTAATCATTACTAAAGGGGGAGAAACCCCTAAAGACTATAAGTGCTCTATTGAGGAATTGGGTGTGAAATATGGCACTACTTAGATCTATCCTCGCTTTTATGCCTAGCTAGGGGCGTTAAACGATAGCGCTAGTTGGGAGGCAACCCAATTTTATTTGTGTTTTTTGTTTTTGTTTCTGTTTTGTAATAAATTTTTCATCTACCTTCTGTTTAGATGTGTTTTTATGTTTTAATTAGTGTTTTGTGCCAAGTAGAACCTATAGGATAACCTATGGTGATAGTTAATTTGATTCTGCTGAAAAACAGAAACTTTGCGCGCACACAATTAGTTTTGTTAACTCACAGAAACATGATTTTGCGTTGATTCTTTTTTCTCTAGATAAATAGACAAATTTTCCAGGACTTCCTATTGTGGTACGAATTTTAGAGTTCCATAAGTATTCGTGGGTTACAGATTGCTACAGACTATTCTGTTTTTGACAGATTCTGTTTTTCGTGTGTTGTTTGCTTATTTTGATGCATCTATGGCTAGTATTAAGTGGTATGAACCATAGAGAACTTGAAATACAGTAGGTTTAACACCAATATAAATAAATAATGAGTTCATTACAGCACCTTATGTGGTGGTTTTGCTTTCTTTCACTAACCGAGCTTATGAGATTTTCTGTTGAGTTTTGTGTTGTGAAGTTTTCAAGTTTTGGGTAAAGATTTGATGGACTATGGAATAAGGAGTGGCAAGAGACTAAGCTTGGGGATGCCCATGGCACCCAAAGATATTCAAGAATTGCTAAAAGCCTAAGCTTGGGGATGCCCCCGGAAGGCATCCCCTCTTTCGTCTTTGTTTATCGGTAACTTTACTTGGAGCTATATTTTTATTCGCCACATGATATGTGTTTTGCTTGGATCGTCTTGTATTATATTAGTATTTTCTTTTTAGTTTTCCACAATCATCCTTGCTGTACACACCTTGTGGGAGAATTTCACTTGATTGGAATTTATTAGAATACTCTATGTGCTTCACTTATATCTTTTGAGCTAGATAGTTTTTGCTCTAGTGCTTCACTAAAATGTCAGCTCGGTTTGAAGGACTCGAATTCCATCACATAGCCCGAGATAACAACCAAGCGGCCGACATTCTAGCACGCATCGGTGCGGAACGTGATGTTGTCCCTCCAAATATCTTCCTGGAAAGGCTCTTCAAGCCATCCGTACTGTGGGAAGAGGAGTCCGGTAGCGACAAACCGGAGAAAGCCGCACCAATTGGTGACTCAGCAGACAACGTAGCACAATCCGCCCACGACATAATGGCAGCAATAGCCGCGTGGACGGAACCTTTCCTGGCCTACTTACTTAGGCAGGAGCTCCCCGAAGACCAAAATGAGGCCCGCTGCATAGTCCGGCGATCGAAGGCCTACAAGGTTCATGAGGGAGAACTTTATAAGAAAAGTACTACCGGAGTCCTTCAAAGATGTATCTCCGAAGGAGGGCGAAACCTCCTGGCTGAAATCTATGCCGGACTAGGTGGACACCACGCAGCAGCCCGGGCCCTGGTAGGAAAGGCGTTCCGTACCGGATTTTATTGGCCAACAGCTCGGGCAGATGCACAGGACTTGGTCCAGCGATGCGTCGGTTGCCAGCTCTTCGCTAATCAGAGCCATATGCCACCCACCGCCCTCAAAACCATACCCAGCACCTGGCCGTTCGCGGTCTGGGGGCTTGACATGGTAGGACCCCTTAAGGGCGGAACCCACAAGAAAAAATACCTGTTGGTCATGGTGGATAAATTCACCAAATGGATAGAGGCCAAACCAGTCAAAACGGCAGAGTCCGGACCAGTGATAGACTTTATATCGGAGGTGGTACACCGTTACGGAGTCCCCCATAGCATCATCACCGATAACGGCACGAACTTCACAGCCGATGACGTCAAGGCATGGTGCAAAAATATGGGCATCAAGCTCGACTATGCGTCAGTCTATCACCCTCAAACCAACGGTCAAGTGGAAAGAGCAAACGGTCTAATAATGAGCGGCATTAAACACAGACTAGTGAGGTCACTCACTAAATCAGACACCCAATGGGTCGAGGAGCTCGACTCTGTACTCTGGGGGCTGCGGACAACGCCCAACCGCACTACCGGATTCACACCATTTTTTATGGTATACGGCGCAGAGGCAGTACTGCCCTGCGACATTATTCATGACTCACCTCGAGTGCGCATGTACGAGGAAAGAGAAGCCGAGCTTGATCGGCAGGACAGCTTGGACACATTGGAGGAAGAACGTAACGTCGCGAAGGCTCGTTCCGCATTTTACCAGCAGCAGGCTCGAAGATATCAAAGCAGAGAAGTACGGGCCAAGACCTATAACGTTGGTGAACTAGTTCTACGCCTGCCGGACAAGAAAAAGGACAAGCTCAAACCCAGATGGGAAGGCCCCTTCATCATTGATCAAGTACTGACCGGCGGGGCGTACCGTCTACGAAATGCGTCGGACAACCGACTCGAGCCGAACCCATGGAACGCAGCCCGCCTCCGACGATTCTATGCCTAGCGCCGGACTAAGAGTTCGTCCCCTTCCCCCGTCCAATCTTTTATACTTCGGCTGTCTTTTATCTCTGTTTTTATCCTTTTTTTAAAAAAAATAACAACTCCCTCCGGAGACTATTTTCGCATTTTTTGCATACATACGACGTGCCACCCGCACTCGTTATTCCTGGGGGCTTCTTTTACAGAAGCTCAACTATACGGGTTTTATACCCAACACATGTGTCATGCTTCCACATGTACCTTTTAGTCGCCATAATATGCATCGATATGACTTAAGTTTTGGCCAAGCTGGGTTGCCTGGCTCCTGTGCCTACCCCTACGTTCCCGATTGTTCGGCTAGGTGGTAAAGGGAGCACCTCTGCGATTTTTACTGCCGGGTCAGCCGGATGTGTACCTCAGACTGGGTGAAGCCGAAAGCTAGCGTTCTTAAGGGAATATTCGGTCGGTGATTTAAAAGATGACTTTTTACCTATTTCTTCCATCTGCCCCCAGATGTTTTACTGCTCCATTGGCAGTTCGGACATGCACTTTAGGGCATGCCACCCCAGCGAAAGGAACCCTTAACGGAACTATTCTCCCTGGAAGATGTTTCTTACTAACCATGTAATATAACATAACTAGTTGGGCACTTGCCTGATAAAGCACTAATGACCCCTACGCCTAGTCTCCATGCATACCACGGTTATTTATTAACCAAAAAGGTATTCGGACACACTCCAGACTCTAGGGTCCCGAGGTCGAAGCGAAAAGGTCGGCAACGGCAAACGATCTACAATCCAGCTAGAAGGCATTTCACATGTCATTTTTAAGGATAACATACATTGACAAGTTTATCGATTGTATTCCTCCTCAATCCCGTCTAACAGGCTGTCTAGCTTACAGTCCCGTTGGGAAAATTTCGCAGCCAGTTCTACCTGGCTGTACACTAAACTCACAGGGATCTCCTTCCCGTCGGGCCCCATCGGTCCAACTTCGGCCATATGGTTGGGATCCGCCTTCTTGTACCGCGTCTTCACCATGGCCCAAGCCTCCCTGGCACCTTGACGGCAGGCCGAAATCTTCCACAAATGGAAGCGCTGCCGCACTCCCTGTAGCTTCTCTGCAAGCTCCCCGAGGCTCTCGGGCGGGACGAGGGATGGCCATAAAGCCTGTACGACGCCACCCATTGCCTGCCGAACTCGTTCGCACAGCAGCAACAATTCGGGAAGTTGATCACCCATTGATATGGGCATCTCCTCCGCAGGACAGCCCGTGAGTATACCTACAAGACATATCACGTCAAATCGCTTCCTTGCCGAACTCTTCTTCCTAAGAAAGTTCGCTCAAGCACTTACTATAGATGCTGCGACGAAGCCGTTGATTCTCCTTAACGGAGCCGGACAGCTCGGCCTGTGCGCCTTTCAGCTCTTCTCCGAGCTTGGCATTGGCATCTTGAAGCTTGTTCCTTTCCTGCTGAACTTTGTTCAACACATTTTCGCCGGCTTTTAGCTGGCGTAGTAGCGATTGCGTGTCCGGATCTTGTTCGGCAGCACCTACAGTGTCGTTATTAGACTCGTGCGCACGCCGCACAGCGCTTATATTCATTTATACAAATGTGTTACCAGGAGGGGTCTTTTCGTCTCCTCCTGCGGCAGCACGTGCGGCCTCAAGTTGGGCCTTGCAATCTTGCAGCTCCCGGGACAGCTGGACGTTCTTCTCGTTAAGAGCCTGAAAGTTTACATGATCCTTAAATCAGTTAACATAACTAATTTAAGTCTCGGGGGCTACTGGTGTATACAACCATTAAATTTCCCTTACCCGTATGTCTTTAACATACTGCTCCGTGGCTCTGGTAAAACCATTTTGGGCAGCCCGGAGATGCGCGTCCCCTGTTTTAAAGGCATCCAATGCCTCAGGGGAAAAGTACGCCTCTTGAAGAACTGTCCGGCGGCGTCTATGATTCATAGCGCTCTCCACCTCCGACGTTGTGGCGGACAGTCTGTCGGTATCCTCCGTTGGAGTAGGATCCGGTTCGCGTCTTGCGCTTGCCTCCCCCTCCAGTCCGGGCGTTGGAGCCTGGCGGGAGTTGATTGGGGGGGCAATTCCTGTGCTCGTAGTCCGCCGAGTGCTTTTTCTCCTATGAAGATCATGAGCACTTAGAAATTTCCTCGGAACGTTGCTCAGAAAGGTCAAAAGCGGGCTATACCTCTGCGGCGACGTTTCCGCCCGCACGGTGCTCCTTTTCCTCCTGCTGGTTCGGCCTGACCCCTGTAAGTCGGCCGCCGCAGGCTCGGCTTCCTGCCGTAATGGCGCTACCTGCAAAATACCATCGTTCGCGAAGGTCAGAATAGGCAAGGATAAAGTAATGGTGTCCGGACTTCGGTCTTGGTCACCTGGGATGCCGAACTCAGCCCGGGGTAGTCCGCCGTAATGGCGACCAGCGCATCATCAATGCTTAGCTGGTGATACACCCCGTCGATTAGCTCCACCCCAAGGTCCGGATCCTCTTCGGAGGCCGGACCCAGGGACCCTTCTGGGTCCTCGGGCTGTGGAGCGGGACTCACCATGTCCTCCACAGTCTGGCGTAGACTCTGCGCCGAAGACATAACATGAGAAGCTTAAACTTCGAAAATACGGGTAAAAGCCCTCTTGAGGCATTCGCTTACCCATCCTCGTGGATTGACCATAGAAAACCAATTCACGGGGTTCGGACGAAGGAAGTCCTCCTTCTCCCCCTTGTACAGGCCGGATAGGATCTTCACCAGATCCTCGGTCGAATCCGGCCCTTTACGGCCGTGCCGGGTAGCATCGTCTTCCCCGTTGAAATCCCACATGGGGTGGCCTCTATATTGCAGCGGCTGCACCCCCCGCTTGATGCATGTTGCCATGACTCCAAACATGGTCAAGCCGGAATGAGCCATTAATCTTATCCGGCCCATCAGGTAATGGACGCTTTTGTCTTCCTCCAAACGGGGGCTCCGCGGGCGCCAGCTAAGGCGTTTCTTCAAGGGAGCAGCATCAAACTCCGGGAGGCCGATCCGGACTGGGTCGGGCAACGGAGCGTCTACTATATAAAACCACTCCGAGGGCCAGTCTTCGGACGCCCTCTTGGGGGTGCCGGATAGGTATCCGGTCCCAGCGATGCGCCATATTTCGGCGCCGCCCACTTGATATATGGACCCCTGGTGAGAACGGGGTACGAGGCAGAATAGCCTCTTCCACAATGCGAAATGGGGCTCGATGCCCAGGAATAGCTCGCAAAGAGCTACGTAGCCCGCGATGTGCAACACAGAAGCGGGCGTGAGGTGATGGAGCTGAAGTCCGTAGAACTTCAGGAGCCCGCGGAGGAACGGGTGTATTGCAAACCCGAGCCCCCTTATTAGATAAGGGACAAAGCACACCCGCTCCCCCCTGTTGGGGTTTGGGTTGTCCTCCGCCTGGCTCCCTCCTCGATAAGTAACCAGTCCGGCTCGGACCGGAACCATGAAGGCTGGAGGAAGCCATCCCTCTTTTTGGAGCTTTACTAGCTCGTTGTGCGAGATAGAGCACCTCCTCCAATCACCCGACAATGGGCTGGGAGCGCGTGAGGAAGAGCCGTGTTGACGATCCATGGTGGAATGGATTTCAGAGTCAGAGGCGCTTCGATGGGTATACGCGGGAGGAGGATGGTGCGGTTTGGATCTGGATCCCTGTCCCTTTAATAGGCTGGTGACCCGCACAACCAGGGGGTGAAATGTAAAAGGCTCCCTGGCTTTTCGCATTCGTGCGACGCGTGGAAGAGGGCCATAATTTGGCGTAGAAGCCAAGAAGCACAGTATTCGAGGTAAAGCCGGACATTGTTCGGCAGGAACATGGAATTCGAAGGGAGAACCCGCCTTGCAACGCCGAAGACTACAAGCACGCTGGACTTATCGTCATTGAAGCCTGGTTCGGGGGCTACTGAGGGAGTCCTGGACTAGGGG
Organism: Triticum turgidum subsp. durum; assembly: GCA_900231445.1. Classification (NCBI taxonomy): domain Eukaryota; kingdom Viridiplantae; phylum Streptophyta; class Magnoliopsida; order Poales; family Poaceae; genus Triticum; species Triticum turgidum. The sequence goes on along the minus strand of LT934124.1, from coordinate 698,113,919 downwards.
GTGTCCGGATAGCTGGACTATCAATATCCGCCGGACTCCCAGACTGCGAAGATAGAAGATTGAAGACTCCGGCTCGTGTCCGGAAGGTACTTTACTTGGCGTGGAAGGCAAGCTTGGCGATACGGATATGTAGATCTCCTACCATTGTAACCGACTCTGTGTAACCCTAGCCTCTCCGGTGTCTATATAAACCGGAGGGCCGTAGTCCGTAGGACACAACATTACATCTCAACAATCATACCATAGGCTAGCTTCTAGGGTTTAGCCTCATTGATCTCGCGGTAGATCTACTCTTGTACTACCCATATCATCAATATTAATCAAGCAGGACGTAGGGTATTACCTCCATCGAGAGGGCCTGAACCTGGGTAAAAACATTGTGTCCCTCGTCTCCTATTACCATCCGCCTAGACGCACAGTTCGGGACCCCCTACCCGAGATCCGCCGGTTTTGACACCGACATTGGGTATAATAAAAACTATCATAGGAAGGGAATTGGATGCGATGATCAATTTGATACTTGATAATTGTTTTGAGATATGGAGGTAGTGATACTAAAGTCATGCTAGTTGGGTGATTATGAATTTAATGAATTCTTGTGTTGAAGTTAGCAAGTCCCGTAGCATGCACGTATGGTTAAAGTTGTGTAACAAATTTGAAACATGAGGTGTTCTTAGATTGTGCATCCTTATGAGTGGCGGTCGGGGACGAGCGATGGTCTTTTCCTACCAATCTATCCCTCTAGGAGCATGCGCGTAGTGCTTGGTTTTTGATGACTTGTAGATTTTTGCAATAAGTATATGAGTTCTTTTGACTAATGTTGAGTCAATGGATTATACGCACTTTTACCTTTCCATCATTGCTAGCCTCTTCGGTACCGTGCATTGCCCTTTCTCTCCTCAAGAGTTAGTGCAAATTTCACCGGTGCATCCAAACCCCGTGATATGATACGCTCTATCACACATAAACCTCCTTATATCTTCCTCAAAACAGCCACTATACCTACCTATTATGGCATTTCCATAGCCATTCCGAGATATATTGCCATGCAACGTTCCACCGTTCCATTTATCATCATGACACGCATTACTATTGTCATATTGCCATTGCATGATCATGTAGTTGACATCGTATTTGTGGCAAAGCCACTTTGCATAATTTTTCATACATGTCACTCTTGATTCATTGCCCATCACGGTACACCGCCGGAGGCATTCATATAGAGTCATATCTTGTTCTAGTTTTGAGTTGTAATTCATGAGTTGTAAATCAATAAAAGTGTGATGATCATTATTACTAGAGCATTGTCCCCAAAAAGAAAAAAGAAAAAAAGAAAGGAGAACAATAATAATAATAAAGGCCAAAGAAAAAAAAGAAAAAAAAGAAGAAAGGCAAAAAAAGGCCCAAAAAATAAAAAAAATAAAAAAAATAAAAAGGGGGAAATGTTACTATCTCTTTTCCACACTTGTGCTTCAAAGTAGCACCATGTTCTTCATATAGAGAGTCTCATATGTTGTCACTTTCATATACTAGTGGGGATTTTTCATTATAGAACTTGGCTTGTATATTCCTACGATGGGCTTCCTCAAAATGCCCTAGGTCTTCATGAGCAAGAAAGTTGGATGCACACCCACTAGTTTTCTTTTGTTGAGCTTTCATACATTTATAGCTCTGGTTCATCCGTTGCATGGCAATCCTTACTACTCATGTTGACATCAATTGATGGGCATCTCCATAGCCCGTTGATTATCCTCGACAATGTGAGACTTTCTCCTTTTTTCTCTTCTCCACACAATCCCCGTCATCATATTCTATTCCACCCATAGTGCTATATCCATGGCTCACGCTCATGTATTGCGTGAAAGTTGAAAAAGTTTGAGATTATTTAAGTATGAAACAATTGCTTGGCCTGTCATCGGGGGTGTAGAATTTGGGAGCATTTTTGCGTGATGAAAATGAAGCATAGCCTAACTATATGATTTTTGTAGGGATGAACTTTCTTTAGCCATGTTATTTTGAGAAGACATGATTGCTTTGATTAGTATGCTTGAAGTATTACTATTTCTTATGTCAATATGAACTTTTATTTTGAATCATTTGGATCTGAACATTCATGCCACAAAAAGAAAATTACATTGAGAATTATGCTAGGTAGCATTCCACATCAAAAATTATGTTTTTATCATTTACCTACTTGAGGACGAGCAGGAATTAAGCTTGGGGATGCTTGATACGTCTCCAACGTATCTATAATTTTTTATTTTTCCATGCTATTATATTACCTGTTTTGGATGTTTATGGGCTTTACTTTACACATTTATATCATTTCTGGGACTAAACTACTAACCGGAGGCCCAGCCCGTATTGTTGTTTTTTTGCCTATTTCATTATTTCGAAGAAAAGGAGAGTCCAAAAGGAATGAAACCTTCGGGAGAGTGATTTTTGGAACGAACGTGATCCAGAGGACTTGGAGTGCAAGTCAAGAAGCAGTGGAGGGGGCCACAAGAGAGGAGGGCGCGCCCCCTATCTCGTGGGCCCCTCGGGCGGCCACCGACCTACTTCTTCCTCCTATATATACCCACGTACCCCGAGAACATCAGGGGAGCCAACGAAAACCTAATTCCACCGCCATAACCTTCTATATCCGCAAGATCCCATCTTGGAGCCTTCGCCGGTGCTCTGCCGGAGGGGGAATCGACCATGGAGGGCTTCTACATCAATACCATAGCACCTCCGATGAGTTGTGAGTAGTTTACCACAGACCTTCGGGTCCATAGTTATTAGCTAGATGGCTTCTTCTCTCTTTTGGATCTCAATACGATGTTCTCCTCGATCTTCTTGGAGATCTATTCGATGTGAGTCTTTTTGCGGTGTGTTTGTCGAGATCCGATGAATGTGGGTTTATGATCAAGTTTATCTATGAGAAATATTTAAATCTCCTCTGAATTGTTTTATGTGTGATTAAGTTATCTTTGCAAGTCTCTTTGAATTATCAGTTTGGTTTGGCCTACTAGATTGATCTTTCTTGCAATGGGAGAAGTGCTTAGCTTTGGGTTCAATCTTGCGGTGTCCTTTCCCAGTGACAGTAGGGGCAGCAAGGCACGTATTGTATTGTTGCCATCGAGGATAAAAAGATGGGGTTTATATCATATTGCATGTGTTTATCCCTCTACATCATGTCATCTTTCTTAATGCGTTACTCTGTTCTTATGAACTTAACTAGCTGGGTGGCCCGCGCATTTGCGCGGCTAGACTTCCTTTACAACTTTATTCATTTTGCATGTTTTGCCCTACATATATTCATTCATTTGATATATTCCTATATATGTATTTATATATAAAAATTATAGATCAAATGTATACTATTATAAAGCATGATTAAACTTCGGTACATTTGGTATAAAATTGTTGCTAATGATATGGTTTCCCTGCAATGAAATATCAAAATAAAAAAGGCATGTATCCCACCATGCCAACCTATTGGCTTTCCTACTAATCTCTAGATTTCATGGTTTTATCTTTTCATCCGTATTGGCTTACCTTTGCTCCAAATATTCTTTTAGAATTTTTACGGAGGAAATGAGAACATTGATGACTTCCAACCATACATTATTATCTGTTGCACCACTATCTATTAGCACAATGTCATATGTCCACACAACCATATATATGCTTCCGCATCTTTTGAACATGCTGTTAACTAATTGTTATATTACTAAAATATATTTCCACCAGTATTTGTCAATTGGTAGTTAGCTATATTTCAAAGCCAAAATGTGCATATCCGGTAAAGAGATAATATTTGGGAATTCTGTTCTTAACTGCAATATTTTTGAACCGGTATGTGATAAAAAATCGGCACCCTGCCATGCAAAGCAATATAATTCAATACCAATCTTCAGATTTCTCTCCTCCACCATTGTTTGTCAGCCCACCTTGATAGATCATTCAAAAGACAAAAAAATATTTTAGTTGGAATGTTTGCCCTGAGAAAACATGATGAAATTACAGGTAAAATATTTTTGGTAAATGTATTATTGTTGTTAAAGTTATGACGCTTGCGTGACAAAAAGTGACTGATGGCATTGATGTTAGCTTCCTACCACGCCAAGCCATTTCATCAATAATTAAATGCCTAAATATTATGTTATCTTCGTCTATATGCCTCACCATAGTTCGAATTGCAATTTTTTTCTAGATAACACAATATCATGGATATCGACCTTCAATGCATGCTTCTAAATGCTCGTGACAATGTCCTCTCAGTCTAATTATTTCTGTAGCCTGACCATCTAATTCTACGTAACTGTCGCTATGTATATGAAAAAACTAACTATTGGTATCGCTCGGACAATGAAAATAAAAATATGCTAGAAAATATCACAAAAAGTCAAAAAGGAGTAAATCATTTTGTAGATCTTTATTATAGCCATTAGATGTTTAAAATTCTATTTGAAAACCATATAGCCATTCATTCTTAATCAAATGGATACCCCGCAAAAAATGGATACATACATTTTGCATCATGCTTTTATATCGATATTTATTGCATTATGGGCTGTTATTACACGTTATGTCACAATACTTATGGCTGTTCTCTCTTATTTTACAAGGTTTAACATAAAGAGGGAGAACGCCGGCAGCTGGAATTAGGGGCTGGAAAAGGAGCAAATATTGGAAACCTATTCTGCACAGCTCCAAAAGTCCTGAAACTCCACGAAAGTCATTTTTGGAATTAATAAGAATTATTTAGTGAAAGAAGTACTAGAGGGGGCCCACACCCTGGCCACGAGGGTGGGGGTGCGCCCACCTCTACTGGGGGCCCCCTGCCTCGTGGGCCCCCTGGTGGCCCTCCGGTTCTCATCTTCTACTATATGAACTCTTTTACCCTGGAAAAAATAATAAGCAAGCTTACGGGATGAAACTCCACCGCCACGAGGCGGATCATTGGCGGAACCAAACTAGGGCTCCGGTGGAGCTATTCTGCCGGGGAAACTTCCCTCCGGGAGGGGGAAATCATCACCATTGTCATCACCAACGATCCTCTCATCGGGAGGGGGTCAATCTCCATCAACATCTTCACCAGCACCATCTCCTCTCAAACCCTAGTTCATCTCTTGTATCCAATCTTGTATTAAAACCACAAATTGGTACATGTGGGTTGCTAGTAGTGTTGATTACTCCTTGTAGTTGATGCTAATTGGTTTATTTGGTGGAAGATCATATGTTCAGATCCTTAATGCATATTAATACCCCTCTGATCATGTACATGAATATGCTTTGTGAGTAGTTACGTTTGTTCCTGTGGACATGGGTGAAGTCTTGCTATTAGTAGTCATGTGAATTTGGTATTCGTTTGATATTTTGATGAGATGTATGTTGTCTCTCCTCTAGTGGTGTTATGTGCAAGTCGACTACATGACACTTCACCATTATTTGGGCCTGGAGGAAGGCACTGGGAAGTAATAAGTAGATGATGGGTTGCTAGAGTGACAGAAGCTTAAACCCTAGTTTATGCGTTGCTTTATAAGGGGCTGATTTGGATCCACTAGTTTCATGCTATGGTTAGGTTTACCTTAATACTTCTTTTGTAGTTGCGGATGCTTGCAATAGGGGTTAATCATAAGTGGGATGCTTGTCCAAGAAAGGATAGCACCCAAGCACCGGTCCACCTACATATCAAATTATCAAAGTACCAAACGCGAATCATATGAGCGTGATGAAAACTAGCTTGACGATAATTCCCATGTGTCCTCGGGAGCAATTTTCTCATTATAAGAAATTGGTCAGGCTTGTACTTTGCTACAAAAAGGATTGGGCCACCTTACCGCACTTGATTTAATTTTATTGCTTGTTACCCGTTACAAATTATCTTATCACAAAACTATCTGTTGCCTACAATTTCAGTGCTTGCAGAGAATACCTTACTGAAAACCGCTTATCATTTCCTTCTGCTCCTTGTTGGGTTCGACACTCTTACTTATCAAAAGGACTACGATAGATCCCCTATACTTGTGGGAAATCAAGGCGGGAGGCAATACAGATTCGGTCCATCTCTCAAGCCTCTAGAGAAGTTACCATACGAGAGGACCGTGGAGGAAACCGCGAAGATAGATCCGGTGAGAGTAAAGCGCACTGTCGATCACCTGAAGAAACTGATACGTCCATTTTGAATCATGCTTTTATATCGATATTTATTGCATTATGGGCTGTTATTTCATGTCATGCCACAATACTTATGGCTATTCTCTCTTATTTTACAAGGTTTACCATGAAGAGGGGGAATGCCGACAGCTGGAATTCTGGCTGGAAAAGGAGAAAATATTGGAGACCTATTCTGCGCAACTCCAAAAGTTCTGAAACTCCACGGAATATCTTAAAAGAAATAAAGAAAAATCGTCGCCAAAGATGAAGGCCAGGGGGCCCACACCCTGCTCACGACGGTGGGGGGCGCGCCCCTCCCCTCGGGCGCCCCCCTACCTCGTGGGCCCCCTGGTGGCTCTCCTACGCCCATCTTCTCCTATATGAAGTCTTTCGATGAGAAAAAAATAGGAAGCAACCTTTCGGGACGAGACTCCGCCGCCACGAGGCGGAACCTTGGCGGAACCAATCTAGGGCTCCGACAGAGCTGTTCTGCCGGGGACACTTCCCTCCGGGAGGGGGAAATCATCACCATCATCATCACCAACGCTCCTCTCATTGGGAGAGGGCAATCTCCATCAACATCTTCGCCAGCACCATCTCATATCCAAACCGTAGTTCATCTCTTGTATCCAATTCTTGTCTCCAAGTCCGGGATTGGCGCTAGTAGGTTGCTAGTAGGTTTGATTACTCCTTGTAGTTGATGCTAGTTGGTTTATTTGGTGGAAGATCATATGTTCAGATCCTTTATGCACATTATTACACCTCTGATTATGAACATGAATATGCTTTGTGAGTAATTACGTTTGTTCCTGAGGACAAGGGAGAGGTCTTGCTATTAGTAGTTATGTGAATTTCGTATTCGTTCGATATTTTGATAATATGTATGTTGTCTAACCTCTAGTGGTGTTATGTGAACGTCGACTACATAACACTTAACCATTATTTGGGCCTAGAGGAAGGCATTGGGAAGTAATAAGTAGATGATGGGTTGCTAGAGTGACAGAAGCTTAAACCCTAGTTTACGCGTTGCTTCGTAAGGGGCTGATTTGGATCCATATGTTTCATGCTATGGTTAGGTTTACCATAATACTTTTGTTGTAGTTGCGGATGCTTGCAATAGAGGTTAATCATAAGTGGGATGCTTGTCCAAGTAAGGGCAGTACCCAAGCACCAGTCCACCCACATATCAAATTATCAAAGCACCGAATGCGAATCATATGAGCGTGATGAAAACTAGCTTGACGATATTCCCATGTGCCCTCGGGAGCACTTTTCCTATTATTAGAGTTTGTCCAGGCTTATCCTTTGCTACCAAAAGGATTGGGCCACCTTTCTGCACATTATTTACTTTTGTTACTTGTTGCTCGTTACCATTTATCTTATCACAAAACTCTCTGTTACCACTTATTTCAGTACTTGCAGAGAATACCTTGCTAAAAACCGCTTATCATTTCCTTCTGCTCCTCGTTGGGTTCGACACTCTTACTTATCGAAAGGACTACGATATATCCCCTATACTTGTGGGTCATCAAGACTCTTTTCTAGCGCCGTTGCGGGGGAGTGTAGCGCCTTTGGTAGTGTGCTGAAATTTTCTGTCACTTGTTACTATGGAAAGTGAATCTCTGAGGGGCTTGTTTGGGGTATCTTCACCCCGTCCAGTAGAGCAAAGAGTTGCTCCTCAACCTACTGAACCTATTGAAAATGAAACTCCTTTTGAATTTCCTTCGGGTATTATGGAAAAACTACTGGCTAATACTTTTACAGGAGATGGAACAAAGCATCCTGACGAGCATCTACGCTATTTGGATGATATTTGTGGATTATTTAAGCTTGCAGGTATACCCGATGATATTGTTAAGAAGAAGGCTTTCCCTTTATCTTTGAAGGGAGATGCATCGACATGGTATAGGCTATGTGATGATACGAGATCATGGAACTATAAAAGAATGAAATTGGAATTTCATCAAAAGTACTACCCTATGCATCTTGTTCATCGTGATCGCAATTATATATATAATTTTTGGCCTCGCGAAGGAGAAAGCATCGCTCAAGCTTGGGGGAGGCTTAAATCCATGTTATATTCATGCCCCAATCATGAGCTCTCAAAATTGACAATTCTTCAGAATTTTTATGCTCAGCTCTCTGATAATAATAAAACCATTCTCGATACTTCTTGTGCTGGCTCTTTTATGATGAAGCCTATTGAATTCAGATGGAATTTATTGGATAGAATTAAACGCAACTCTGAAGATTGGGACCTCGACGAAGGTAAGGAGTCAGGTATGACACCTAAGTTTGATTGTGTTAAATCTTTTATGGATATCGATATTTTCCGTAAGTTTAGCACTAAATATGGACCCGACACTGAGATAGTAGCTTCTTTCTGTGAATCTTTTGCTACTTATGTTGATCTCCCCAAGGAGAAGTGGTTTAAATATCATCCTCCCATAGAAGTAAAAGTATCTGCACCTATTAAAGTCGAAGAAGAAACCATCACTTATAATGATCCTATTGTTCCTACCTCTTATGTTGAGAAACCACCTTTCCCTGCTAGAGTAAAGGATCATGCTAAAGCTTCAACTGTTGTTCGTAAAAGCAATACTAGAACTTATACACCTCCTGAGCAAGTCAAAGTAGAACCTAATATTGCTATTGTTAAAGATCTCTTGTCCGATAATATTGATGGGCATGTCATTGAATTCTCTGGTGAAACTACTAGAATTGCTAAACCCTGTGATAGAGATAAACATAGACCCGTGGTAGGCGTGCCTGTTATTTCTGTTAAAATAGGAGATCATTGTTATCATGGCTTATGTGATATGGGTGCTAGTGCTAGTATTATACCTTATGATTTATATATAGAAATTAAGCATGAGATTGCACCTGCTGAGTTAGAAGATATTGATGTTACAATTAAACTTGCCAATAGAGATACTATTTCACCAGTGGGAATTGTTAGAGATGTTGAAGTCTTGTGTGGGAAAACTAAATATCCCGCTGATTTTCTTGTTCTTAGTTCGCCACAAGATAGCTTTTGCCCCATTATATTTGGTAGACCCTTCTTGAATACTGTTAATGCTAAGATAGACTGCAAAATGGATGTTGTTACTATTGGCTTGGATAATATGGTTCATGAGTTTAATTTCTCTAAATTTAGTAAACAACATCGTGAGGAAGAATTGCCTAGTAAGGATGAAATTATTGGTCTTGCTTCTATTGCCGTACCTCCTAGTGATCCTTTAGAACACTATTTGCTAGACCATGAAAATGAGATGTTCATGAATGAAAGAAGGGAAATAGATGAAGTATTCTTTGAACAGAAACCTATTCTGAAACACAATTTGCCTGTTGAAATCTTAGGGGATCCTCCTCCACCCAAGGGTGATCTCGTGTTTGAGCTTAAACCGTTGCCTGATAATCTTAAGTATGCTTATCTTGATGAAAAGAAAATATATCCTGTTATTATTAGTGCTAACCTTTCAGAGCATGAAGAAGAAAGATTATTGAAAACTCTGGAAAAGCACCGTGCCGCTATTGGATATACTCCGGATGATCTTAAGGGCATCAGTCCCACTCTATGTCAACATAAAATAAATTTGGAAGCTGATGCCAAACCAGTTTGTGATCCTCAACGACGTTTGAATCCTAAAATGAAAGAAGTGGTAAGAAAGGAAATACTCAAGCTTCTGGAGGCAGGTATACTTTATCCCGTTGCTGATAGTCAGTGGGTAAGTCATGTCCATTGTGTCCCTAAGAAGGGAGGTATTACTGTTGTCCCTAATGATAAAGATGAATTGATCCCGCAAAGAATTATCACAGGTTATAGGATGGTAATTGATTTCCACAAATTAAATAAAGCTACTAAGAAAGATCATTACCCCTTACCTTTTATTGATCAAATGCTAGAAAGATTATGCAAACATACACATTATTGCTTTCTAGATGGTTATTCTGGTTTCTCTCAAATACCTGTGTCGGCTAAAGATCAATCAAAGACTACTTTTACATGCCCTTTTGGTACTTTTGCTTCTAGACGTATGCCTTTTGGTTTATGTAATGCACCTGCTACCTTTCAAAGATGCGTGATGGCTATATTCTCTGTTTTTTGTGAAAAGATTTGTGAGGTTTTCATGGACGACTTTTCCGTCTATGGTTCCTCTTTTGATGATTGCTTGAGAAATCTTAATCGAGTTTTGCAGAGATGTGAAGAAACTAATCTTGTCTTGAATTGGGAAAAGTGCCAATTTATGGTTAATGAAGGTATTGTCTTGGGGCACAAACTTTTTGAAAGAGGTATTGACGTTGATAAAGCCAAGGTTGATGCTATTGAAAAATGCCATGTCCCAAGGACATCAAAGGTATAAGAAGTTTCCTTGGTCACGCCAGATTTTATAGGAGGTTCATTAAGGACTTCTCAAAAATCTCTCGGCCTCTGACTAATTTATTACAAAAAGATGTACCATTTGTCTTTGATGATGATTGTGTAGAAGCATTTGAAATACTTAAGAAAGCATTAGTCTCTGCACCTATTGTTCAGCCACCTGATTGGAATTTACCCTTTGAAATTATGTGTGATGCTAGTGATTATGCTGTAGGTGTTGTTCTAGGGCAAAGAGTCGATAAGAAGTTAAATGTTATCCATTATGCTAGTAAGACTCTAGACAATGCTCAAAGAAATTATGCTACTACCGAAAAGAAACTTCTAGTGGTTGTATTTGCTTGTGATAAATTCTGACCCTATATTGTTGATTCTAGAGTAACTATCCATACAGATCATGCTGCTATTAAATATCTTATGGAAAAGAAAGATGCAAAACCTAGACTCATTAGATGGGTTCTCTTGCTCCAAGAATTTGATTTACATATTGTTGATAGAAAAGGAGCTGAGAACCCCGTTGCAGACAACTTGTCTAGGCTAGAGCATGTTCTTGATGACCCACTACCTATTGATGATAGCTTTCCTAATGAGCAATTAAATGTCATAAGTACTTCTTGTAGCACTCCGTGGTATGCTGATTATGCTAATTATATTGTTGCTAATTTTATACCAACTAGATTCACATACCAACAAAAGAAAAAGTTCTTTTATGATTTGAGACATTACTTTTGGGATGACCCACATCTTTATAAAGGAGTAGATGGTGTTATTAGACGTTGTGTACCTGAGCATGAACAGGAACAGATCCTACGCAAGTGTCACTCCGAAGCTTATGGAGGACACCACGCTGTAGATAGAACTGCACATAAGGTATTGCAATCCGGTTTTTATTGGCCTACTCTCTTCAAGGATGCCCGTAAGTTTGTTTTATCTTGCGATGAATGTCAAAGAATTGGTAATGTTAGTAGACGTCAAGAAATGCCTATGAATTATTCACTTGTTATTGAGCCATTTGATGTTTGGGGCTTTGATTATATGGGACATTTTCCTGCCTCTAATGGTTACACTCATATTCTAGTTGCTGTTGATTACGTTACTAAGTGGGTAGAAGCTATTCCAACTAGTAGTGCTGATCATAACACTTCTATTAAAATGCTTAAGGAAATTATTTTTCCGAGGTTTGGAGTCCCTAGATATTTAATGTCTGATGGTGGTTCACACTTTATTCATGGTGCTTTCCGTAAAATACTTGCTAAATATGACGTTAATCATAGAATTGCATCTCCATATCACCCACAGTCTAGTGGTCAAGTAGAATTGAGCAATAGAGAGCTCAAATTAATTTTGCAAAAGACTGTTAATAGATCTAGAAAGAATTGGTCCAAGAAACTGAATGATGCATTATGGGCCTATAGAACTGCGTACAAAAATCCTATGGGTATGTCTCCGTATAAAATGGTTTATAGAAAAGCCTGTCATTTACCTCTTGAATTAGAACATAAGGCATATTGGGCTATCAAAGAGCTCAATTATGACTTCAAACTTGCCGGTGAGAAGAGGTTGTTCGATATTAGCTCACTTGATGAATGGAGAACCCAAGCTTATGAAAATGCCAAGCTGTTTAAAGAAAAAGTTAAAAGGTGGCATGATAAAAGGATACAAAAGCGTGAGTTTAATGTAGGTGACTATGTATTGCTATACAACTCTCATTTAAGATTTTTTGCAGGAAAACTTCTCTCCAAATGGAAGGTCCTTATGTTATCGAGGAGGTCTATCGTTCCGGTGCCATAAAAATCAACAACTTCGCAGGCACAAATCTGAAGGTGGTAAACGGTCAAAGAATCAAACATTATATCATAGGTAATCCCATAAATGTTGAAACCAATATTATTGAAACCGTAACCCCGGAGGAATACATAAGGGACACTTTCCAGAACGTCTCAGACTCCGAAAAGGAATATGTATGTGGTACGGTAAGTAAACCGACCCCAAAACAATTTTTAAAGCAATATTTCTCCGTTTTGGAATATAAATAGAAAAATAAGTAGCAGTCCGGGGAGGACATGAGGCCTCCACGAGGTAAATAAAGAAAAGAATAAAAAGAATCAAAGAGTTTATATTGATCTTAGTGAAAGTAATGACTCCACGTAGAAAGACTATGATGATTAAAAAGTTGTTGGGAGTTGGCAAATATAGCATTGGTCATCATTGCAATTAATAGGAAGTAATAAGGAGAGATAGGTTTCACATATAGATATATTATCATTGACATCTTTTATGATTGGGAACAGTCATTAAATATGACATGCTAAAGAGTTGATGTTGGACAAGGAAGACAACGTGATGAGTTATGTTTTCTTATATTTGATATAAAGTATATTGTCATGGATCTCCTAACATGGTGAGCTTGCCTTTCCCCCTCATGCTAGCCAAATTCTCAGCACCAAGTAGAGATACTACTTGTGCTTCCAAATACCCTTAAACCAGTTTAGCCATGAGAGTCCACCATATCTACCTATGGATTGAGTAATATCCTTCAAGTAAGTTGTCATCGGTGCAAGCAATAAAAATTGCTCTCTAAATATGCATGACTTATTAGTGCATAGAAATAAACTTTGTACGAACTTGTTGTGGACGCAATAAAAGCGACGAACTGCATAATAAAGGTTCACATACAAGGGGCAATATAAAGTGACGTTCTTTTGCATTAAGATTTCGTGCATCTAACCATAAAAGCGCATGGCAACCTCTGCTTCTGTCAGGACCCCGACTCAATGCCACATCGATCTAGCATGTAACACCTCATATCACTTTGCGGCCTCACGCACGGTATTCCCACGGGTGTCGCCTTACCTTTGCCCGGGACCGTTTGCGCCTTTTGGCACACGTATATGATAGTGTCGCTAGCATCCATATGATAAGGAGCCCGGGCTGACATGGCTAGTCGTAAACCCAAAGTGGCACAAACTTACAGGGACAGGCATCCATGACCCAGCATCGAACGTGTCGGTCATCAGCGAGTGAATCCAGGCTGTAGCACTGGGCTAGCAGGACTCCGGTGAACCGGGCTGTAGCGGGCTGACAGGACTCCGGTGTTCATCGCGTGACATTTCCCCGAAGGGACAGACACAGGAACGAAGAAGGACACATGCCGGCCAGCCTAAGTGTTCCGGAGCAGTAGCAAGCTACCATGGCTCAGTGAAACACTAGGAGACATTTCCCGGTAAGAGAGGCTACTAAAGATAAACAACTAGATAGTCAGATCCCACACATACCAAGCATTTCAATAACATACACACAATATGCTCGATATGTGCAAATACAACATGGCATCACAACATGACTCTACGACTCAAGTATTTATTCAATAGGCTCCGAGGAGCGAGATATTACAAACAGGGGTCTCACGACCCAACATTCAGAGCATACAAGTCAAGCACAAGCGGAAGCTTATCATGTCTGAGTACAGACATCTACAAATGAAAAGGCTTAGAAGCCTGACTATCTACTAGATCCTGCCGAGGGCACAAGATCGTAGCTGAGGTAACAAGCTAAATGTCGAAGTCCACGTGGAACTACTAGCGAGACTGAAGTCTCTCTGCAAAAACATAAAATAGGCAAACGTGAGTACAAATGTACCCAGCAAGACTTACATCAGAACTAACTACATATGCATCATTATCAACAAAGGGGTAGTGGAGTTTAACTGCAGCAAGCCAGCTTTGACTCGGTGGCTATCCTGAACTACGACTGCAAGTAACTCTTTTGAGGTGGCGCACACGAGTCCACATATTCACCATATCAATACTCCACTATGGATCCGCTCCCGTCTCCCTACGAGAACGCCATCCATAGCACTTACGCTTATCTTGCGTATTTTAGAGTATCCACTTTCACTTGTCTATGAACTGTACAAGGGGTCCAAGTTTCCATATCCGAGGAATCCGGCTATTCGAATAGATAATGATAACCCTGCAGGGGTGTACTTCTTCACACACGCTCTCGCCACTTATCGCCCTGTACACGTCATGTACCTCGGCAACCTTCAAGCCGAAGCCAGGCGAGGGAGTCGGCCACGGCCTACCTAAACACTCAAGTCTCTCGTCCAGGTTTATCGCCTATTCGGGTTCCATCCGCAAGGAGATCCGGCCGGGGTGTCGCTCACGGCCCCAAACGATGTGAGCAGGGTTCCCAAGCCCACCTCGACGGGTGGATCTACGCTTGGTACACCGTGCCACGGTGCCTAGTCTGTCCCAAGCCCACCTGTACCGGGTGCCACTTGGTAGACTACTAACACTACCTACAAACACCAGAAACTAGTTGCAACTCCTGGACAGAGAACAAGGGTGATTAAGAAGCCGAGAGGGCTTGGAGCGCCCGGAGCCCAATGTGTGGTAGTAACTTTTCATGGATCACAAACACAGAACTCAGTTCCTGAGGACGGCCGCAATGAGACAACCCACCATGTACTCCTACATGGCCTCTCACCGCTACCTTTACCAAATCGTGTTCATACACTTAGCTCACACACAGTAGGACATGTTCGCACACCTCTGATTCATTCCCGATGAATCAGACCTGACACAACTCTAAGCAATAGCAGGCATGACAAACAAGCATGAACGAGTAGGCACATCAAGGCTCAAACAACTCCTACTCATGCTAGTGGGTTTCATCTATTTACTGTGGCAATGACAGGTCATGCAGAGGATAAAAGGGGTTCAACTACCGCAGCAAGTAACAGTTGTATCGTTGTTGTCCTAATGCAGTAAAAGAGAGCAGGAGCGAGAGAGTGGGATTGTATCGGAATGAACAAGGGGGTTTTGCTTGCCTGGCACTTCTGAAGATAGTATAGTTCTTCATCGGTGTCATCGAACTCATCATCGGAACCACGTCTACTGAGGGGGAACAAACACCGGCAACAGAGAAAGAACACAATCAATGCAATGCAACAATATGATGCATGAGTGTGACATGGCGATATGCTGTGATTTGAGCTAATGCAACTAGCAGCAGGTTAAATGAAGTTGGTTTGAATCCAAGATTCAAATTCAAACTCCATATGTGGATATTTAAATGCCATTATATGATTTGTGCTAAACAGCAGCTATAAGTTGTTCTAACATGCATGAAAATGGTACAGATGGATAGATTGGATTTTTCTGATCATTTTTCATATATAAATTATTTCATTTGGAGTTACGGTTGATTTTATATGAATTTTAGAAGTTTATACAATTTTCTGGAATTTCTTGAATTAAATTAAATTCAGAAAATAATTAACTGTGTCAGCATTACGTCACTGTGACGTCAGCGGTCAACAGGCGTCGACCGGGTCAAACCTGACGTGTGGGGTCCACACGTCAGTGACACTGGGGTTGGACCCGGTCAAACCCGATGCTGACTGGGCTTGACCGTGCTGTAGGCCCCACTGTCAGTGGCTGTTAGGGTTGCTTAGGTGGCGGGGTTAGCGTCTAATGACGTCCACGTCATCAGTCGCCGGAGTTTCGCCGGCGACGACCATTTCGCGCGGCGGAGATCGTCGGGATTTCGCTACAGCCCACGGTTTGAGGCGGGGTTTGCTCCTACGTGTTCCTGGGAGCGAGCTGCATCGACCAGTGGTGGTGGCCGGAGCTGGGGTGGCCTGCAGAGGTACCGGCGACGAGTTTTGCGGCGGCCGGAGCTCGGACGGGGTTAGGTTCGGCGTTACACGGCACGGCGAGATCAGCTGAGGGGCTCTACGGGTTCCTGGGGTCACCAGGAGCACGCCGGTGCAACGAACGCAAGTGCAGGAGCTCGGGGGCGCGGGGCTCGCCGGCCATGGCGGACGGCGAGCTACGGCCATGGCGGCGCAGCTAGCTAGGGGACGGACCAGAGAGGGAGAGGTGAGGGTAAATACTCCGGGGCTCACAGCGAGGTCGAAGAGCAGCTCGGTGGTCTCGGGGAGGCGTCGGAGACGGCGAATCGACCGCGGCGATCGCCGGACAGATGCGCCGATGAAGGCGGCGGGGACGACGCTGCGGTGCACCCGGCGTCATGTGGGTTGGTGGAGACAAAGAGGAAGGCGTGTCGGTTCTTCTGGAAGCATCGGCGAGGCGAGGGGTGGACATTGGCCGCGGTGGAGCTCGTCGGTGCTCTCGGGTGCTCGTCGTCGGTCGCGAGAGAGAGAGCAGAGGAGGAGGAGGGGGTCCAGAGCGAGGGGGGGTCAGGGGGGTGTCATGGCGTCTCCACGCGCGGACAGGCTCGAAGGGGAGGCCGCCAGCACGAAGCAGGAGGTGGAAACCTCAGGCGCGTGCGCGGGCGACACGGCGTCGTCCTCCTGGCAGGAGCTAGGAGATGACTGGCAGAAGGCCAGGTGGGCTGGGCCAGCGCAGGTGAGGCCCAGGTGGGCTTGGTGGGCGCCAGGTAAGTGCCCAGGTGAGTCTCTCTGCTCTGTTTTAATTTTTGTTCTGTTTCTCTTTTTATTTTATTTTGCCACTGTTTTCAAATTCAAAAATAATTTCAAACAGTGCCAAGACATTCTGAAATATTTTATGTTACCTCTCCAGACTATTCCAAAAGTACATAAAACATTTCAAAGTATTTGAAAATATACTCATTATATATTATGAATATATCCCCAAATTCAAGTAGATTATTGATTTAAATTCAGAGACCAAATAATTCCTTAATAATGTTCCAGAATTTTGGTTTGATATATAACTCTTGCCAAAATTCACAAAGCTATTTTTAGGGCATTTTGGATTCACAGAATACAATTTAAAGGGTGCTTGCCCTTCTTTTAATTAGATTTCTGAGGTTTCAACAATCCTCAATTCAAGTTTCAGAATCTAGACATGATGCAGGAGGCTCTCAAATGCAACTAATACAAGCAAAGTCTAGGGTTGTGACAGCTTCCCTCTGCGAAGGGCCCATCTTTTATTATTAACTTATATCTTATGCAAGAGTCACGGTGATTTTCACCTTCTCCTTTTTATTTTATCCTTTGGCAAGCCCAGCATGTTGGAAAGAACATGATAAATATATTTAATAGGATGTGGGGGAGCATGAATTATTATTGTTGATATTACCCTTGAGGTAAAAGGTTCTGGGGCAAAATTACAAGTCCCTATCTTTCTCTGTGTCCGGTTAAAACTCCGTAACCAAAAGTATTGCGTGAGTGTTAGCAATTATGAAGGACTAAGTGATAGTTGAGTATGTGGACTTGCTTTTAAGCTCTGACATAGACTCTTTCCGATGTTATGATAAATTGCAATTGTTTCAATGACTGAGGGTATAATTTGTTAATGCTCAATAAGGTTTATGATTAATACTTTGGTTTTGCAAAAAGTCCATTACTTGAACATAAGTAATCATATGGGAAAATCTATTTATGTTGTTGTTATGAAATAATCATGATGCCTTCATGTCCGTATTTTATTTTAATCGACGCCTCTACTTCTAAACATGAGGACATATCTATTGTTATCGGCTTTTCGCTTGAGGACAAGCGAGGTCTAAGCTTGGGGGAGTTGATACGTCCATTTTGCATCATGCTTTTATATCGATATTTATTGCATTATGGGCTGTTATTTCACGTTATGTCACAATACTTATGGCTATTCTCTCTTATTTTACAAGGTTTACCATGAAGAGGGGGAATGCCGGCAGCTGGAATTTTGGCTAGGAAAGGAGCAAATATTGTAGACCTATTCTGCGCAACTCCAAAAGTCCTGAACCTCCACGGAATATCTTAAAAGAAATAAAGAAAAATCGTCGCCAAAGATGAAGGCCAGGGGGCCCACACCCTGATCACGAGGGTGGGGGGCACGCCCCTCCCCCCTGGGCACGCCCCACCTCGTGGGCCCCCTAGTGGCTCTCCGACGCCCATCTTCTCCTATATGAAGTCTTTCGATGAGAAAAAAATAGGAAGCAACCTTTCGGGACGAGACTCCGCCGCCACGAGGCGGAACCAATCTAGGGCTCCGGCAGAGCTGTTCTGCCGGGGACACTTCCCTCCGGGAGGGGGAAATCATCGCCATCGTCATCACCAACGCCCTCTCATCGGGAGAGGGCAATCTCCATCAACATCTTCACCAGCACCATCTCATCTCCAAACCCTAGTTCATCTCTTGTATCCAATTCTTGTCTCCAAGTCCGGGATTGCTGCTAGTAGGTTGCTAGTAGTGTTGATTACTCCTTGTAGTTGATGCTAGTTGGTTTATTTGGTGGAAGATCATATGTTCAGATCCTTTATGCACATTATTACCCCTCTGATTATGAACATGAATATGCTTTGTGAGTAATTACGCTTGTTCCTCAGGACAAGGGAGAAGTCTTGCTATTAGTAGTCATGTGAATTTGGTATTCGTTCGATATTTTGATAAGATGTATGTTGTCTAACCTCTAGTGGTGTTATGTGAACGTCGACTACATAACACTTAACCATTATTTGGGCCTAGAGGAAGGCATTGGGAAGTAATAAGTGGATGATGGGTTGCTAGAGTGACAGAAGCTTAAACCCTAGTTTATGCGTTGCTTCGTAAGGGGCTGATTTGGATCCATACGTTTCATGTATGGTTAGGTTTACCTTAATACTTTTGTTGTAGTTGCGGATGCTTGCAATAGAGGTTAATCATAAGTGGGATGCTTGTCCAAGTAAGGGCAGTACCCAATCACCGGTCCACCCACATATCAAATTATCAAAGTACCGAACGCGAATCATATAAGCGTGATGAAAACTAGCTTGACGATATTCCCATGTGTCCTCGTGAGCGCTTTTCCTATTATAAGAGTTTGTCCAGGCTTGTCCTTTGCTACAAAAAGGATTGGGCCACCTTGCTGCACTTTATTTACTTTTGTTACTTGTTGCTCGTTACCATTTATCTTATCATAAAACTATCTGTTACCACTTATTTCAGTACTTGCAGAGAATACCTTGCTGAAAACCGCTTATCATTTCCTTTTGCTCCTCGTTGGGTTCGACACTCTTACTTATCGAAAGGACTATGATAGATCCCCTATACTTGTGGGTCATTGGAAACCACCAAGGTCTCCGCCGAAAAACAACTATGAGCGCATTACTGAAAAGGTATATATCGAAGCGGAGCGGTCGGAAAGTACTATCAGTGATCGAAGGTTAGCAGAACGACGAGCTGGGAAAAAATTGCCCAGCTCGGCGAACAGTCAAACCAATCATGCCCCCCGCTCAAGGTGTCTAGCGATATCGTCGCTAATCATCCGGAGATTTTGCCCAATACCAATCTTGGAGATTACCTGCCCGACGATGTACATTATGATTTCTTGGAGGTGGACGAACACAAATACTATTACGGGAAGCCTCTCGTCAAAGATGAAAGATCTCTAACAACGATGATGCGATGATTCCATGATTGGTACATGGAAACCTGTAGAGAGTCTGGGGGACGAATACTTTCACGTTGATAGTTAAAGAGGAGCACAACCTCGTTGGAATTGATATTTTGTCTATTCCATTTGAGGAGTTCTTCCAGTTTTTCAATCAAAAGGCCCTGCATAAATTAACGGTCACTTGCTACTGTCTGTAAGTACTACTTCTGTCATTAAGTCTCTATATATAGTTTAGCTCTTTCATTGCATGTATTTATAATTATCCTCACTATATTATGCAGATTGAAGATCGTCGAATGCAGAAAAGCAGAAATGTATGATATTGGGTTCATTAACACAAATCTCACAGATGAATTTACGGTTAAATTTCAAGACAAAGAAACCGAGGTCAACTTGCTCAAATCGTTGGTAATAAATCAAAACAAAGATAACATACTCTTTCCTTACAACTTCAAGTGAGTGTTACTGTCTTGTGCATATTCGGTTTCCCTTATTACTCGAGGTTATAGTAATGTAATTGATGAGTTATGCATGCGTGTGCAACTTCCACTATATTCTCCTGGAGATTAAGCTTGAGTAGGGACTAGTAACCGTCTTAGACTCGAGACGAAAAGATCCCGAGACCTATGCGGACATGACTAAAATTCTCAAGAAGTAAGCTCAATCGATCATTATCGCGCCATATCAGCAACTTTTTGTTCATTTCCTGATATCAAGTAATTATTTTCTTTCTCTCGCAGGGTTTGGAAAGTATTCACCGCACAATCTCCAGGACTGCCGAGGGATCTGTGATTTACATACCCGAAAGTAATTACTACTAGCTATATAGTTCCGCGCATCTCCCGTTGATTCTAGCTACTTTTATAAATGCCATTTATAATGCTTTCATTATTAGTTTGATTGACCTCTATATCTCGTAAAGTGCTTGTGGCAGGAACAAGGGAATGATTACTGTGGATACTATGTGTGCCAGTTCATCTACAATGCCACTTGCAAAAATAAGCGGGGCTACTCTAAAAGCCAATATGAGGTGCGTAAGCAATAATATTCACAATTTCATTGTATTACACCATCATTTCTGTTGAGTTTCATTCATATATATGTATTAACACCCTTCTTCAAATTAGATGTGGCAGATCCGGAATGAACTCCTACCACAAGATCGCATGAAAGCAATTCAAGAGGAATTGGCGGGATTCTTTCTTGATCACGTCATCAATAAAGCCGGAGAATACCATGTTGCAGCTGAGTTCATATATAATTATGGGATTATATTGTAAGAGATCTTAATACTGTATATATGTAGCCAGTAGCGTCAGATAGATATACGAAAACTTGTTGTTCGCCCAATCTCTCGGAGAAGGAGAGGTCGATATCCCTTCTCTCGGTATGCATATGTTCATGACGAACTTTTATACTTAATGGTTTCCTTCATTTGCTTACTAGCTAGCGTGTCGAGGGCCTCTCTATACGTATAGTACGTAGCATTGACCAAGCACGGAGATAAGAGAGGACACTTCCTTCTATTAGCTAGCTAACACCCTAAATTAACCGCCCAAAACCCCCTAAACCAACCTCTTTCAAAAACAAACAAAAACCTCAGCTCCTGCGAGCTGCTGATCCGTGGATGCCTTTTGGTCCCGGTTGGTGCTACCAACCGGGACCAAAGGCCCTCCTGCCTGGGCTCACCGCAATGGCCACATGGAGGCCCATCTGTCCCGGTTGGTGTAAGAACCGGGACTAAAGGTATATGGCTTTAGTACCGACCCTTTAGTCCCAGTTCCCCAACCGGGATTGGGCCTTACAAACCAGGACAAATGGCCCTTTTTCTACTAGTGGTAGCTTAACAGTTGCAATTGAAAAGTCCTTGTTGTTACGCTTATTAATAGCAGACACTCGAAGCTTGTGCAATTGGGTATGCTTCTTGAGGTCTTCCACAATGGCCTTTCCACGTGGAACACAAACATTGACAACACCAATTGTGCACAACACCGTAAATTTTCCAATACCTATAGGCACCTGAACACCAAATATGTCAGGGCATGTATGTAACTCTAGTGAGCTACTAGATGAGACATACAGTGTTGATATTTTGATGATGTTGTCTTCACGAATATACTATAGCTTATGTAACCTGGTTATGCTCACATGAAGTGTTACTATGGAGGGATGTCTCACATCTAGAGTCTGGAGCAACCTGATATCAGCAAGTGAACTTGCTAGATGGAAGATCTCAATGCATCATTATAAAAAGTGAAACTTCAGGCAATCCTGCCGCTTGATCATCTTCTTGAGATTTTCCTCCTTTACACACAATGCAGCATCCAGATCAAGCACCCAAAGTAGCCTCATACCTACAGAGATGTGATACCCACTCCCCAAATAGTATCAGCGACTATAACCGTGAGAAGTTAATGCTCTCAAAGATAATTTTATATTTATCCCAGTCTCTCATAACTATTAGGTGACGCCTTGTGCGTTGGGTGGTTAGGATACGATAGGATCCAAGGGCAAACACAAGGTTTTCTTCCATTATTCATGATGCAATGTACTCGGGGATGAATCCATTATCATGGGACGAAACTATCCGTATGTCATTGAATGCAGTGGTGACTAATTGTGGCATCTATTGGAGTAAGCTCAAATCAAGGAGTTTGGAGAAGAAATTCTCCCCTTTATCCACCACTGATTCTTCTTCACTATCTCTGGAGTGAGCTTCTGCAATCCACCTCCTTACTAGTCCCCTTCGCCAAATGTTGCGGCCTCGACGAAAAATTGACACTACTAGGAAAAGGCCTACTAGTGGCGCACCAGTTTTGCCTACTAATGGCACACCACTGGTGTGCCATTAGTATCTGGTGTTCTAATGGCGCACCACGTAGTGCGCCATTAGTATTGCCCACAGTGCGCCACTAGTGTCTGCTATACTAATGGCGCACCACATGGTAGTGCGCCATTAGTAACAATTTTTTTAAATTTCTTTTTTGTTTTTTCTTAATCTCAGGTCACCATTTCACATATGAGATATCCAACACATATATATACAACAAGCATCCATATAACAATCATATCCAACACACAAGTTTCATCATATATACATACATAGCCAACACATAGTTCCATCGTTACATATTACAAAAGTTTCACATTGTTCATCCAACACCGTTATCCATCAATTCACAAAAGTTTCACATTGATACAAAATAAAAACACAAATGGAAAAGAAGCAATCCATCCATGCAAGCTTCCGTGAATTAAATCAAATCTGCAAAATGATAAACAAGAAGTTAGAAGAAGAAGAAGAAGAAGAAGAAGAAGAGAAGAAGAAGAAGACTAGAAGAATACTAGAAGAAGAAGAATACTAGAAGAAGAATAAGAAGAATAAGAAGAAGACTATAAGCTTATTATGTAACCTTGATCATTTTGTGCAAACATAAGTAATTTTGGAGCTAACCTATAGGAAACTAAGCATATAAGCTCTCTAAGTTAGCATATTAGAGCCAACTTAGGTAAAATGAAGCTAACCTATGTCATTATGGAAAAGAAGAAGAATAAGAAGAATAAGAAGAATAAGAAGAATACTATAAGCTTATTATGTAAACTTGATCATTTTGTGCTAACATAAGTTACTTTGGAGCTAAGCTATAGGAAACTAAGCATATAAGCTCTAAGTTAGCATATTAGAGCCAGCTTAGGTAAAATGAAGCTAACCTATGTCATTTTGGAAAAGAAGAAGAATAAGAAGAAGACTATAAGCTTATTATGTAAACTGGATGCCGCTCCGCTCCAGAACGGAGTTGCGGAGCCAGAGGGACTCCGAACAGGCTCAAAATCCCTCAGAAGTCAAATTGATGTAGGAGATCATACTTGGGCACATCGGCAGTGCACCAATATAATTCAAAAGTCAACTAGCTCCTAGGCTATGTTGAGCATTCTTGATTTAGGCTATGGCAGACTGGTGGCATGGCTTGAGCATTGTGTCATCTACAAATGTCAATTAGCCATAGGCAGGCACAAGACCTTTTAAGTCATCTAAGGCACACTGGATACATCTTTTCAGAAAATAAAACAGACTCTAGCCAAGTGGTTTAGACCTTTTTAGTGCTAGCTGAACTTTGAGTAATGGCTTTTGAGTGGAGTCCACAGCAAATGCTTTTGGATTGAAGCTCTTGCCTGCCTAAAATGACACCCTTGGCCTTGGGTTACTGACCACACTAGCCAAGTGGTTTAGACCATTTAATTCCCTTCACTGAAGAGGGAAACACATACCTATTATGCAAATGGTTCTGTTTATGGGTGCAGTTATATTTGATCACGATTAAAATATTATTGCATCTAGAGGGCATTCTCAGCATAGAACTAATGGGTTGCTGACCAAAATTAGCAATTTTTTGAACCTAATTTGACCTAAATTAGAGAGGGATTTAACCTAAACCTAGCAATAGAGAGAAGAAGAGGGCATGGCCGGGAGGGAGGAGAGGAGGAAGAGAGGAGAAGAGAGGCAGAGGGAGGAGGGTTACCTGACCACGATGAGGTGGTGGCTGGAGCGAAGACGACGAAGGACGGAGACGGCGAGCTTGGGGGAGGCGGGGATAGACGGCGGGGAGGTCACGGGCCTCCTCTCCTAGTGGACGTGGGGCCTCCTCTCCTGGTGGACGTGGGGCGGCGCCGAGGCTCCAAGTCTCCGGCGGCTCCGAGGGTTAGGGAGGGAGACGAGGGAGGCGGCGCTTGCGCGGGAGGCGGGGCTCGGGGGGGAGGCGGCGCTCGAG
>LT934124.1:698064129-698089217 GCA_900231445.1 Triticum turgidum subsp. durum | reverse complement strand
GGGGAGCAAGGGGAGAGGAAGGCGGCGGGGGCGCGTGGGCGGCTGCAGCGGACGGAGGGGGCGGCGGCGCTCGAGGGGGAGGAAGGGGAGAGGGAGGCGGCGGTGGCGCGTGGGCGGCTGCGGCGGACGGAGGGGGCGGCGGCGTACGGTTGGGGAATCTGGCAAGGGAGGGAGTTTTGCAAAAAAAAAGAATAAAAAACAACAGTAGTGGCGCACTATGTGGCCGGTGCGCCATTACTAGGTAGCACTAGTAACGGCGCACCTTGCCTCGATGCGCCATTAGTATCTTCGGAAAATAAGAAAAAAAAATTACTAGTGGCGCACCGTGTGCCTGGTGCGCTATTAGTGTCCTCCACACTAATGGCGCACTTGCACATGGTGCGCCACTGCTATATAGGAGTGGCGCACCACATGACAGGTGCGCCATTAGTGCCCATTCCATCTATAGCCCTTTTCCTAGTAGTGTGATAGGAAGAAGATACATGGCTTGAGTTAATCCGGACAAGTACGAAAATGGTGATGCATCCAATCAAATAGCCCCATAGACTATTATACTCCATATTTGTCTCTGGATGATGCATGACTTTTGGAATCAACGACTGCACATTTGTTGGAGATATGCGATAGAGGCGATCAGCTACAATGATATTTCCTAAGTAAGTTCATGAATCAATATAGTCTTTCGACATTATCAATGATGCGTATCAGCAAATACATGACTTATTTGTGAACTATGCATTGTATGATGACTGTCTAAATGGTCCCTAGTCTCATTAGCCATGTAGCATTGGATGCTAGCAGGATTATATGGACTCAGAAAGATCTGGAGTCAGATTCGACGTAGTCGGATCCGTGTTCAGATAAGGTGTAAATCAGATAGACCCGACTGTGAGACGCGGAGATATGTCATATGTGAGTCTCTTGTACAACATAGGTTCTGTGTCCTAAGACCTGAGTTGGAACATGGACTCGGGATGGTGATAATTCTGCTTTGGGCAGACCAAATGATACTCTGTAACTCGGTTATAAAGGCAGGGTTGGGGCTTGTCCTGACCCATGCCGTGAGGCATGGTTGGGTAAGATGGGATTTGCCCCTCCGATTAGTATAGATATACTCTGGACCCCTCGTGTGATCCGACCTGGATAAGTATGTCCATGTGACAAGGATTATGATACAATCCGGTTTGAGGTCAGCATCACTGGAATGAGAAAGAGCCCGGGCTACGTACAACAAGGATGACTGACTCGCCTATAGCACGACAACATATATCATGAGGCAAAAGGAACAGAAGTGTGACAGGTTATACAGGTTCACCGAACCTACTTCATTAGACACTTAGAGTAGGCACGCTTTGCTAGAGACCAAGTGTATGATAACCTAAGGGGTCCCGCTCTTAAGGGAAAGAACCTGTAAAGCCGGAACCGACTTGGTGAGTCGGATATGATCCTATTCGTACTCAGATCCAGGTCAAACAGACTCTGGGCTTTATAATCCATGTGGGGCCCATGTGTTGAGCCCGCGGTGGATGCCTATATATAGTGGAAGTGCGACACATGCATTCAGTTGATCCGTTCGGCGTTTGTCATGAGGGCTTTGCATGTGTTGTAACTAGCCACCTCCACATGCTGTCGGCTATGCAATCGGACCTAGCAGTCCGCCGCACGGGCTCTCCTCCTTCACGAGAGGATATCGTTAGAGGCAGTGCACTTGCTACGCTCCGACTAACCTGTTCATGAGGTCCGATAGGCTACGTGGGAGATCACGAGGAGGAGATGACTATGGTGACGCGCTTTCACGACTCTTCATCTGCTGCATGGTACTGTGCGTCTAGTGGTAATGATATGTGATCCATCTCCATAGCATGTTCCTGGTTGTACTGCCAGTAGGAAAATTTTATATTGCAGCCGATGCGCCTAACGTATCCCAACAACACTATCTATCAATGTTTAAATTTTGTGTAGCCAGTAAATTAGCTATAGAAACTATCACCTTAGGAAGACCTCCACACTTCAAAATAAGTTATTCTAACTCCAGATCATTGTGGTAATTTAAAGGGCATGATTGATTCTTCCTGTATACCTATTTTTCAAATTTGTTAATATTTTTTAACATCAATCAAAGAGCATCATAATAGTTAATTATATTATGATGTCTTGGTTGCAAAATAAAGAGTGAGCAATCCACAAACGCATAGTATGTTATTACGCTAATGCAAGTACTAGTGCAAGAAATATTTTTTAAAACAAGTGAAATTATTTACTTCGATGTGTCTAAGTTATCCTGTAAGAGTGGTCACGAAATTCCACATATATTTCTGTATAGATAGACACCATTCCTAATCAAATTGCAGACACATTTTGATAAACCTCTATATGAGGCAAAGACCATTTGCTAAGCACTCTGTGAGAATAATACTCCTACCCTGAAAAGGCTGCAACTCAACCCTACACACTTAAGAACATCAAACGCCATAACACACCCCACACATCTCCATGTGACCCCACGGTTAGCACAATGCAGCTGCATCCGCCTGCAGGCCTTGGAAGCCAGCTGAAATGTAGGAGTGATCAGCTTGGGCGCTGCACCGATCTGGATTCTCGATCCCATTCATAGGCGGTCATCTGAGCCAAGGATCCCCCTAGCGCATCCTCGGCCACCCTTTAGGCGCCAATCCAGCGCACATCAGCATCACATCCAAATTTTTCATTGGCACTAGTGGCCACCTCCCGACAAACACAATCGATCACGGCGCCATGCGCATGACATTAGTAGCCACACTTGATAGAGGAGCACTGGAACTGAGTTCAATGTGCATTGCTCCAACGAACATAGTCGTTCCATCACCATGGTCTGTAGCCCCTTGGGCTCATACCTCTTGCATACCGGTGTAGGAGATTCCGGGCAGGGAGTGAGCTCATTGGGGTCAATTCAACTAGTAAGGAGGCAGCCGCGGGCGTAAAATGGGATCAATTCAACTATGTGTCATAGCGTAAGTTGATTTGTCTTGCTTGATAAGTATTTCATTTTAATGTTTTTTGCACAATGGGCCAGTTTTCTTAATAGGTCCCCGTGTGTTTTAAGTAGAATGATAATTTCAAGAAATGTTTTATTCGAAATAACTTGTTAAGGGGTACCTCTTACAAATGTCACTTTCAGACTTCTCTGGTGGGAACAAGTGGCTCACTGCATTTGCGCCAGTTGTCGCCACCAGAGAGTTTTTGATGTTTATTATTCCCATGGGAGGCAAATGGGTGGGGTGCTTCTGCTCTTTTTCTTGGATCCAACTTTTCAAAGTGGAATATTCTTGAATCGAGCGTCCAAATTATGAGCTGTTTTCATCTTTGCGATTGGCACGTTGTCGGTGTCAAAACCGGCGGATCTCGGGTAGGGGGTCCCGAACTGTGCGTCTAGGCGGATGGTAACAGGAGACGAGGGACACGATGTTTTTACCCAGGTTCGGGCCCTCTCGATGGAGGTAAAACCCTACGTCCTGCTTGATTAATATTGATGATATGGGTAGTACAAGAGTGGATCTACCACGAGATCAAGGAGGCTAAACCCTAGAAGCTAGCCTATGGTATGATTGTTGTAATGTATGTTGTCCTACGGACTAAAGCCCGCCGGTTTATATAGACACCGGAGGAGGCTAGGGTTACACAGAGTCGGTTACAATGGTAGGAGATCTACATATCCGTATCGCCAAGCTTGCCTTCCACGCCAAGGAAAGTCCCATCCGGACACGGGACAGAGTCTTCAACCTTGTATCTTCGTAGTCTTGGAGTCCGGCGGATAATGATAGTCCGGCTGTCCGGACACCCCCTAGTCCAGGACTCCCTAAGTAGCCCCTGAACCAGGCTTCAATGACGATAAGTCCGGCGCGCATAATGTTCGGCATTGCAAGGCGGGTTCCTCCCTTGAATAATCCAGAGAAGATCGTGAACACCAGGATAGTGTCCGGATCTACAAAATAAATTCCACATTCCACCATAGAGAGAATAAAATGTACACTTAGTTCAATCTGTTGACGTATTATGCGGCGTGACATCACACCGCTACCAAGCCTTTGTTTGAATCGGTTTTTACTATACCACCTCAGCACGTTTAGCGAAGCGGTTTCCTTGGCACGTCTTGTTGAAGCAGAGATCGTGTTCCCCTTATTCCGGGATTCTCATCAATACGGACGTGGGTAACCCAACCGCGCCATTGATGGTGGCGCTTGGGAGATAAGCGAGTTCTACCAGGCCGGTGGGGGACACACAGTTTCGTCCGCCTATATATAAGGGATAAGGATTTACCTTCTCACCTACGCCTTCTTCCTCCTTTGCTTATACATCTCCGCGCACTCAAGCTCCAACGCCCAAGCTCGCGCATCTCGCCTCGACCTTCTCCGAGTATGTCCGGAGGAGGAGGCAAGTGGTTGGCCTCCAATGTTAAGGAGGCGCACATCACCAAGCTGCGCAACGCCGGATACCTCTCCGGCGATATCGCGCATCGGCTACCCGACAAGGGGCAGCTCGTCCGCACACCTGGGCCTCACGAGAGGGTCGTCTTCCTTCCCCACTTCCTCCGCGGACTGGGCTTTCCGCTCCATCCATTCGTCCGGGGGCTCATGTTCTATTACGGCCTGGATTTCCACGATCTGGCGCCGAACTTTATCCTCAACATCTCGGCGTTCATCGTCGTGTGTGAGGCCTTCCTCTGCATCTGGCCCCACTTCGGCCTGTGGCTCAAGACCTTCAACGTCAAGCCGAAGGTTGTGAAGGGCACGCAAGCGGAATGCGGAGGCGCCATGTTGGGTAAATTACCCAACGTCCTTTGGCTCGAAGGGGCCTTTGTGGACTCCGTCAAGTCGTGGCAATCGGGGTGGTTCTACATCACCGAGCCGCGCAAGCCCACATGGGCGGCGGCCCCCGAGTTTAGATCTAGCGTCCCCACGCAGCTCACCTCCTGGAAAGAGAAGGGCTTGCCGTGGGGCGATTCGAAGGAGGTGACTGGACTCCGAACCTGCATCCAGAAGCTGGTGAGCAATAAGCTCAGGCTCGTCGACGTGGTCCAAGTCATGCTCATCCGCCGGATTCTCCCATGCCAAGAACGGGCATTCAATCTGTGGGAGTTCAATCTGGAACAGCACCAGGCGCTGAGCGGGCTCTTCGATACGACATACGAAGGCGCCTGGAGGGTGCTGTTTAAGGGCGCCGAAGCCCCCGCATCCGCGACGGAAGATCGCGGATTCAGCTCGCAGTATCCAACTGACGAGGTAAGTGATTCAACCCCATTACGGAACACTTTGTAGTAATCGAATTGATTATAAGAGGGTTTCATCCCTTCCTTCCCTTTGACAGGAATGGATGGAGAAGGCCAGGCAGCTTATCAGCCCGGCTCCCATGCCAGAAGATCCAGTGGACGCCCGCTTAGCAGGGTTGCTGGTTCCGGCACCGCACGTGGTGCCGGAGAAGAAGGCCAAGAAGGTGGCCGCGGGGACTCGAAATAGCTCCCGCAATCAGGTGTCTGACCATGACGCGGACTCCTCCCCCGAAGACGAGGAGGAGGAGGGGTACTCTCTCCCGGAGGGGGAGAGAAGAAGAGGAAGGCTTCCCCAATAGGGGAGGCCGAAGGGTCCAAGAGGGGGAAAGCTATCCCCCCGGACAGTTTCGCCAACACCAGCGTTGGCGAGGATGAGTGGCCTCCAAGGGCCAGGCGTCCGGCGAGATCGTAAGTATCCGGATCCTTTATATGCAATATCTTTAGACGATGACGATCTCCCCGACTCATCGAGCGGGTCGTTGGCCTCGTCGGATGTGAATTCACTTCCGACTGCCTCTACCCCACGCGCCGACGAGGACGCGGAGGTGGGATCCCAGAGAAGGACCCATCAGGAGGAGGCTCCGGAGGCGCCGTCAGGAAGCCTCCCGGACTTTGCGCCGGACTCTACATCG
This sequence comes from Triticum turgidum subsp. durum, assembly GCA_900231445.1. Lineage (NCBI taxonomy): Eukaryota > Viridiplantae > Streptophyta > Magnoliopsida > Poales > Poaceae > Triticum > Triticum turgidum. The sequence continues at coordinate 698,083,280 of LT934124.1, read as the reverse complement.
GAACCCGCAGTGGTTCCAGAGTCCGGCAAATGGCCCCTTTGAAAGAGGGGCAAGACCGTGACACCGACGGCCTCCGTCCAACCGGAGGCGCCGGATAACTTGTTGGAGGCGCTTAAAGGCGCTTCCATCGAGGAAGAACACCACACTATCATGAGTGCGGTGATTCAAAAGGTTCAGCTCGCCAAAAGCGGGCTGACCGAAGCCTGCAGCAGCCTTCTAACAGGCTTTGAGGTAAGAAGTTAAAATTATGTAATGTAATACTGCATAGACAATAGCCCCTGATGCTTAGTTCGGTGTTCGGAAAGAAAAAGCCGGACTGAGGATCTAACAAGATATACGCAGGGTTGCTTAAAATATGTCAATATGGGTTTGCAGGCTGCGCTGCTGGCCTCTGCCGCACTAACGGCGGAGGTCGATGTGCTGAATAAGGATCTCGAGCGGTCCGAGCAAGAGCTCGGCCATGCCAAGAAGCAGCTCGAGGACAAAGAAGGTGAGTAACACCACTTTGAATAGGTACCTTACAGAAAAGGATTTTGGTTGCAATAAAATTAACAAGGATAATATGTGTATTGCAGGGGCCACTAACGAGGTGGCAGCCCTGAAGGATGCTGTATCCGTGGCCGAACACAGTGCGGCCACGGAACGGGCAGAGAGAGAAAAGCAGGAGGCGCGGGTGGCGGAAGTACGGCAAGATCTCCAGGCTCTCATGGAGAAACATGAGAGGTTGGAGCGTGACTCCAAGACTCGAGAGTCCGAGCTTGCCTCGGCTCTCGAAAGTGCCAAGTCCGCCAAGGCCGAAGCCCAGAAGGCCCTTCAGGAGGTGGAAGATGTAAAGAAAATAGCGGTGGGTAAGGCATTTTTCATGCAAAGCAAGCATGTTAATGTAAAATACCTGACACTTACCCACATTCGGAGCTCTCCAGGGGCGTTTGCAGATCTGCCGCGTAGTGCGTCTGATGCCGCCGCATTCTATCGTGGCGAGGAGGGGAGCTCGACGGAAAAAGTCTTCTGGTCTCAGTATGCTGAGGCCGGACACCCGGTGCCCCCAAGCGACCAGCTGAAGCAGCTGGTCGAACTCCACAAGGTAGCGGAAGAGGCCATGAAGGGCCTTATAGTCCGGCTGTGGCCTGGACAGGCCATGCTTGGGAGCTACTTTGGCCTCGTGCGGCGGCTGGTGGATGCATGCCCCTGAGTGGATGTCATCAAGCGCTCCGTCTGTATTGAAGGCGCTCGTCGGGCCCTCGCCAGCACGAAGGTGCAATGGGGCAAGTTGGATGCGGAGAAGCTTCTCACGGACCCACTGCCACCGGGCAAGGAATATCGCACGCCCGAAATGTATTATAAATCTGTCCTGAAGGGAGCCCGCGATATTGCGGATGAGTGCCCCAGAAATGTAATCTTTGAGTGAATTTGCTATGTATTATCCTGTGCGCTGAAACTTTGTTCATGTGCGCTTTGAGCAACACTTTTTTAATTTAAAATATTACCTTCTGTGCGGCTGTTTATAAAATCTAAGAGATGGCAATTCGTTGGCTTCAGCCCCCAAGCCACGAGTGCTTGGGTGTTCGGGATAAACTTGAGCACTCTTGCTCCCATTGTTGGGTCCATCGAGGGAGGCGCTCAACACAACGAACAAGGCAACCGGACTTATAAAGCTTGAACACTCTCACTTAGCCATAGAATTCTATAATTTTAAATTTCGGCGAAGCCCCTGGTATTCGGAAGACCGAATCCGGGGCGCTATCCACGCCTTCGTCGGATATTGTCCAGAACTTCGCTCGAAGCGGTGTGAGTCTTTAAGGACCCAAAAAAACCTCTCGAACAGCGACCAGTCTCTCGCCTTATCATGCCAGTCAGTTTTAGCATTCTCCACTGAGGCGCTCGCCCGGCTCAACCGGGGCGCAATCGCAGTGGTTCTCCCAGTGCCACCTTAGCCGACAGAACAGAACGTAAGGCACCAAAACGTGGGAGCCGGGCAAACCCAACTATTGACCCAAGACATGATTCGGAGCCGATTCATATAATGCTATAAGTTCGGGGTGCCGCACTTATGAAAGTGTTCGGACTTATCACACCATAGAGTGGGGAACATAAGCCCCTGGTGTATTAGGCCGTACCAAAATATACGGGCGCAAGATGTCATATAATGAGCATATATATATATAAAAGGTAATGCAATTGCAATCAAAAAGTTGCTGCATTATTTATGAAAGAAAGTCTGCTAGTAGAGCGGACTGATACAAATAGTGCGGTAAGCAAGGGATTTGGACTAAGTAAACATGTCCCCCTCCAGGGGTGAGCTGCGGACTTGGTGTATATAATCGAATTTAATGCTCGTAATTGAGACCACCTGAGTGTTCGTCGCAGCCTTCTTTAGTCCCTGACTGTTGCATCATGAGTTCGGCAGGTTCGCCGCCGGACAGGGCCTCTGGTTAACGGAGTCCTGTGTACATAAAAGAAGGAAAATAAAAGATATATAAAAAAAGGGGGGCACACTTGCGAGCCCCCGGTGTGGTCGAACCGCACTCTGGGTCCGTTGCGATCGTGCCCCCTTCCCTGTGCCCATGGTATCTCCAAAGCGTAATGATGTACGCGGAGTGTTATTATTGCGATTATGCGCGGGCGAGGGTTGGGGCCGCATTGCTACGCATGCTCTGATCGCGCCAGGTGGTCTTGGTTGGTATTGCTTCGGGCGCGTTTTGTTGTATCCGGCTGTTTAACGGCCAGATTGTAGAATTGCCTTAAGAGGCTACTCTGTACTTCTGCCGCGAGAGCCGCTGTATGTTCCTCCGTTCGGAGGGAGCGTTCCGTATTCCCATTGACCGTGATGACTCCACGAGGTCCTGGCATCTTGAGCTTTAGGTATGCATAATGCGGCACTGCGTTGAATTTTGCAAACGCGGTTCGTCCGAGCAGAGCGTGATAGCCGCTGCGAAACGGGACTATGTCGAAGATTAAATCTTCGCTCGGGAAATTATCCGGGGATCCGAAGACCACTTCCAGTGTGACTGAGCCTGTACAGTTGGCTTCCACTCATGGTATGACACCTTTAAAGGTTGTCTTTGTAGGTTTAATCCTTGATGGGTCTATGCCCATTTTGTGCACTGTATCCTAATAAAGCAGGTTCAGGCTACTTCCGCCGTCCATCAGGACTCTCGTAAGGTGAAATCCATCGACGATTGGGTCTAAAACCAATGCGGCGAATCCGCCATGGCGTATGCTGGTCGGATGGTCTCTTCGATCGAAAGTGATCGGACAAGAGGACCATGGATTGAACTTCGGGGCGACTGGCTCCATTGCATAGACGTCCCTTAGTGCGCGTTTCCTCTCCCTCTTGGGTATGTGGGTCGCGTATATCATATTCACCGTCCGCACTTGTGGGGGAAAACCCTTCTGTCCTCTATTGTTCGGCGGTCGGGTCTCTTCCTCGTCGTCACTGTTTAGCCCCTTGTCATTGTTTTCGGCAATTAACTTGCCGACCTGCTTGAACACCCAGCAATCTCTATTAGTGTGGTTAGCTGGCTTTTCAGAGGTGCCATGTATCTGGCATAAGCGGTCGAGTATTCGGTCCAGATTGGACAGACCCGGAGTGGTTCTCTTGAATGGCTTCTTCCGCTGACCGGGTTTAGAGCCTCGGAATCCGACATTGACTGCCGTATCCTCCTTATCGTCGCTGTTAATGCAGCGTTTGTTTTTGTTTCGACGTGACCTGCCGTTATTGTCCTTAGTATCTGGACTGCCAGAATTTTTACGGAGATTGTTGCTGCGGGCTAGCCAGCTGTCCTCTCCCGCGCAAAAGCGGGTCATTAACGATGTGAGGGCTGCCATGGATTTCGGCTTTTCCTGCCCCAGGTGCCGGGCTAGCCATTCGTCCCGGATGTTATGTTTGAAGGCTGCAAGGGCCTCCGCATCCGAACAGTCGACGATTTGGTTTTTCTTTGTCAAGAACCGTGTCCAGAATTTTCTGGCCGATTCGTCTGGCTGCTGAATAATGTGGCTTAGGTCATCGGCGTCTGGTGGTCGCACGTACGTGCCCTGGAAGTTGTCGAGGAATGCGGCTTCCAGGTCTTCCCAGCACCCAATTGACTCTGCGGGCAAGCTGTTTAGCCAATGCCGAGCTGGTCCTTTAAGCTTGAGTGGGAGGTACGTGATGGCATGGAGATCGTCGCCGCGGGCCATATGGATGTGGAGAAGATAGTCTTCGATCCAAACCGCGGGGTCTGTTGTGCCATTGTAAGATTCGATGTTTACGGGTTTAAACCCTTCGGGGATCTGATGATCCATTACTTCGTCAGTGAAGCATATGGGTGTGCGGCGCCTCTGTATTGAGCAATATCGTGACGCAGCTCGAGAGAGCGCTGTCTGCTGTGTTCGGCCCGGCCGGGGTTATTGTATCCGGCGCGACGATATTCGTCATGGGTCGTGGGGCGCCCACGTGATCCGTAGATGCATCTGGATTGCCTTGCTTTGTCCTCCAATATGTCTCGCAAATCCGGCGCGTTCCCTCTCGGCTTCGTACTTTTGGAGCGATGCCGGGGTACGGTCTTGGCTGGAGGCCTGGATGCCTCTCTGTCATGACCACGGGGTGGTCGGTCAGCCATATCGTGCGCTGGTGATGAAGGTATGTATGCTTCCTCCTCTAATCGGGGGAGCAGCTTGCGTCTTGGGTAACTTTTGAAGGGGCGTTCGAGTTTATACTCTTCGGCCGTGAGGACCTCTGTCCATCGATCGGCCAGCAGGTCCTGATCAGCTTGAAGCTATTGCTGCTTTTTCTTTAGGCTGTTTGCTGTGGCGATAAGCCTGTGCTTGAAACGCTCTTGTTCGACGGGATCCTCAGGTACGACGAATTCGTCATCGTTGAGGCTTGCTTCGTCTTCGGAGGGAGGCATATAGTTATGATCCACAACCTCTTCGTCTGCCGCCCTCTCGTGAGGGCTTTCTTCTGCATCCTCCTGCGCTGAGTCTTGCTGGAGGGGATTGTCTTCGGCACTCTCTGGGGTACTATTATCTCCTGTGCCGGAATCTCCATTCTTGCTGTGGCGGGATTTAGAGCGGCGCCGCTGACGCCGGCGTTTGGGCTGCTTCTTTAAAGAGTCTGCCTCCGCTGCTTCTTCGCCCTCCCCGTGTTTTGGGGTGTCCACCATATATATGTCGTATGACGAGGTGGTCTTCCAGTGCCCTGTAGGCGATGGTTCCTATTCGTCTCCGGCATCGTCGTCCATAGCGTCGATGTCGTCGGAGTCGTAGTCTAGCATGTCGGTTAGATCATAGACAGTGGCTACAAAGTAGGTGGTGGGTGCGCTCTGAATTTCTTCGTCGTCCGTACCCCAACCATCCTGGCCATAGTCCGGCTAGGACTCTCCTGATAACGAGAGATGCTTTAGTGAATTCAGGATATCGCCAAAAGGCGAGTATTGGAAGATTTCCGCGGCGGTGAATTCCATAACTGGCGCCCAATCCGAATCGATTGGTAGGGGCGCGGGAGGTTCGGAGTCCGGCAAGGAGTCCGGCGCCTCGGAATCACGAGTTTCGCAGGGGACAAGATTAGTGTTCGGCTCCATCGCCGTGGATGTTGAAGCCCCCGGGGCAGCGTCTATCCACCGGCCCTCGATCTGGGCGATCGGCTCCGGACTAATGGCCGAAGCGGATTCGTGTGTGGCCACCAAGGCACTGTTCGGTGGCAGAGCTAGATCATGCACGTCATCGCAGTGCGGCGCGCTCGGCTGTGGCTCGAGTCCGTCGAAGATCAAGTCTCCGCGAACATCGGCCGTGGAGTTTAGGCTTCCGAATCTGACCTGACGGCCAGGGGCGTAGCTTTCGATCTGCTCCAGATGGCTAGTGAATTAGCCCGCCGTGCGAAGCCGCCGAATACGAAGATCTGTCCGGGGAGAAAAGTCTCACCCTGGACAGCGTTGTTGGTTGAAGATGCCATCAAGCCTATCGGTGACGACACAGAGGAACTCTCAATGAAAGCACCAATGTCGGTGTCAAAACCGGCGGATCTCGGCTAGGGGGTCCCGAACTGTGCGTCTAGGCGGATGGTAACAGGAGACGAGGGACACGATGTTTTTACCCGGGTTCGGGCCCTCTCGACGGAGGTAAAACCCTACGTCCTGCTTGATTAATATTGATGATATGGGTAGTACAAGAGTGGATCTACCACGAGATCAAGGAGGCTAAACCCTAGAAGCTAGCCTATGGTATGATTGTTGTAATGTATGTTGTCCTACGGACGAAAGCCCTCCGGTTTATATAGACACTGGAGGAGGCTAGGGTTACACAGAGTCGGTTACAATGGTAAGAGATCTACATATCCGTAGCTTGCCTTCCACGCCAAGAAAAGTCCCATCCGGACACGGGACGGAGTCTTCAATCTTATATCTTCGTAGTCTTGGAGTCCGGCGGATAGTGATAGTCCGGCTGTCCGGACACCCCCAGTCCAGGACTCCCTCACACGTGAAGATCTTTGGAAGCAGAAACATTGTTGATAGGTTTGGCTGAACCGTTTTTTGGTGCAACTCTCAGATAATGTACTCCCATGTAGCGTCAGTTTTGCTCCCAACGTAGTTTAGCCTCTGTTGCATGGTGGAATACAACCGTGCAACCTGTACTCCCACTATTTCTTGGCGCGCGAGAAACCCAGGAAAAAACAAGTTTAATATTCCTCAAATCATGTGAAAGATATTGCTAATGGCAATGGTCTCTATGTGCTGCCATTGGTCATCCTTTTTTCGACAAAGGGTGGATTTTTTTAACCTCAAAATGAAGCATCAAGAACATACATAACATAAAGAGCAGACACCCGGCCTTTGCATACTTAAGATGCACACAACGTACACCAACTCACGCGCACATGGAAAAACATCGACAAAAGCAAAGTCATATAAGACCAAAGCTATACATTTTTATTAGCTAGGATGCATTTTTCTTATGTCTATGGCGTTATAATAATGTTATGCATTTTTCTAGTGTTTACTTTTTTCCCTCCAGGGATTCACTGATTATCTTTTGATAACAAGTTATACGCTCAGGAACCAACCACTAACCAACATGTGGTTGGATGGCTAGGAGCACAGTTTTATCCCGGGCCCACGAGGGTTCAGGTGTAGACTTGACACTGGTGCTCGTATTTTTCTCAATTTATTTCAGACCTTCTGGTGATGTGGGTTCAGTGGGAGGAGACGTTCCCGTTGACTAGGTAGACTTATGTGGCAACTTTCTCAATCTCAAAATGATGTGTCGTCTCAGTCTCTCGGAGGTGCTCATAAGGATAGGGAGGGCGTGCATGCATTTATAGGGATGAGTAAATGTTCGTATGTATGAGCGTCTGTGTTCGTAAAGTAAAATAAACCACGTTCACATATATAACAAGAAGGTTAAATCAACCGCATTCACATACATAAGAAAATAAAGTTATATCGTCCACGTTTACATCTATAAAACTCAAGGCGTAGACCCGAACACGTTCACATGCCTCTCACTAAAATCCAAAAATTTGGATCCTTATCAATAGTATCAAGACTTGCCATTTTGTTCCAACTGGCTAGCTTATATAAGCCGGCCTTTTGGCCTGGCTGACAAACCATCACCTCCTTCCGGCCTCCACCAGTCAATCACAGCCTGAGAAGCCACAACGGCAGGGTAGTACTTACAGGCTGTATCGTGATACACCTGACGATGGCGAGGATTCGACGGTCGAGACGGAACTCCATACGCGGCCGGCCACGGTATGCTGCTTTTGCTATTACGATATAATACATGTCAATCACATGTATCACCGCTCGTTCTCGTTTGTATTTTTTTAATGGGATTCTCTTTTCGTACCGTATGCCATCAGATTCCGACATGTTTTATGGATTTGACATGTATTATATCATGTGTCATCTCTATAATCCCACCCTTTTTTGTGAAGTTCACGCCTTTGAAAAATGAAGTTTTGCAGAAAATTTGGAAAAAAAGCATTGTTGTGCTTAACGCTACAAATGAACACTTAAAGATAATTTCGAGAGCACATTTCAAATTTCCTATACCATTTCTGATGATGTTTCTACGTTTTCTTTTGAGAATTGATGGTGTTTGTACGTGCATTTGGTTCTTGGAGATGTTTGTCAAACCCATCTCAAATGAGTAATTTATCACCGGTTATCCATTGTTCTTTCCATTCTAATTGACACACCTTAATATTACTAAATTCCTTTAGAATTTACATGTCTTATTAATGTTTGCCAAATCCTCTCCCCACATCGCCTAGCCGGAATGCCAACATGCTACATTCCCGCGAGGCAAACTTGGAGGCGACGGACGGCAACCAGCGAAGATGGGCCAACATGCAGGAGGACATCCTGCAAATAATAACATCTCGGATTGACGTGCTTAGTCGTGCTCGACTTGCTGGTACTTGCACGGTCCTTCTAGAGACAGTTCCTAGAATATCCCTTGACATGCCGCTTGATTTACCATGCGTGCTCTGTTAGCAGCAAGCCATGCCCATGTGTGTGTGCGTGCGTGTGTGGCATGGTCGCGTGTGTAGTGTGTCTGGCCATGGTACGACCGTGTGTGTTTTGGCTAGGTGGTTAGCTACAAGGGTGGCCGTGCATGTAGCTGACTAGCGGGTTGTTAGTGCGTGCGTTGGTCAGTTGGCGATGGAGCAGGAGGGTGACCGCGTCCAGGGTTGTTCGGTGGCCGCGTTGTCTGCGTACGGGCGCGACGAGAGCGTGATCCAGGCACGGCGTGGGATGCGGGGTGTGCGCGTGAAGGGCACGGCGGCATGGTGGCAGGCGTGGCACCGACGTCAGGGCGGTGGCGGCTACAACGACGACGACGTCGATGGCGCGGCGGAGCGCGCGCTGCTGGCGGACGGCAGCGTCGAGGACGTCGGTCTCCTCTGAGTTCGTGGCTTAGGGGGGTGAGTGTTGGGCATAAGCCACCTCAGGACGCGTCGGGTGTGAGCCAGGGCGCGCCGGGTCCGTGGCCGTGCGTGTGTGTGTGCATGGGTGCGCGTGTGTGCGCGCGGTAGCCGTGCCATAGACGTAGGTATCAGTTGGCGAGCGAGGCGGCCGGGAGGAGCTGGTCTGTTGCGGGCTCACCGCGACCCGGGCGCGGTCGTGCGCAGGGTGGACGCGGCCAGAGCGGGCCGGACCGAGTGCTCCAAGTAGGGGGAGAACGTGGGTACGTGCCCAGGCGTTTCCCTGGTATAAAGCCCCTCGTATGTGCGTTGTAAGTTGTATCGAGTTCGTGCTCGGGAAAAGGCTGTTCGAGCAGCAGGCGTATGTGCGCCGGAAACCACCGTGTCCACCGTGTTCTTCCTCCTCCTTCTTCTTCCACTGATCGTTCGAGAGAGAGGTAGAGCTAGGGCATAGCCACGGCAACAACAATTGGTATACAGAGCCACAAGTTCGAGGGGCGGCCGTGGCGTGCGGCCGCGTCCGCGGCGCGGACGGCGAGCGCGGCGGAGATGGAGGCTGCGGCCACGGCGTCCGCGGTGAGCGCGGCCGGCATGGGCGCATCGGCTGCGATGCACGGCCGTGCACGGTGATGCCGTGCGCGCAACGAGCAGCGGCGATCGCGGAGACGAGGAGGCCGCGGAGGACCTGCGTGGTGGCGCAGAGGCTGCGGCGGCTCGGCGCGACGACCGTGGAGGCGCTGCGCTGCGGTTGACGGCGCAGCGGTGCAAGGGCAATAAGCGCGGCGGCGAGCCGGGCGCGACCGGTGCGTGTTATGGGTGCGCACCGGGCGCGTCGGGTGCGTCGGGACCGCGGCGTGGACCACGTCGAGGCGCTGGACCTGGTTGCGCAGATCGCGTACGTGCGCGGCGGGAGCGCGGACCGGGAGCGCGGGGACGTGGGGAGTGCGGCTACGATGATGACGGCGTGGCGAAGGCAACGGAGGACAGACCGCGTCGGGGCGCTGGACTCGGGCCGTGGCGACTGCGTGCGTGCGCGTCGTGTACACGAGCTTGGGAGCGCGGGACGTGCGGTGCTGCGCGGTGGAGGCTGTACCAGCGGCCATGGCGCGACGTCGACGACGAGCCTGACATGTGCAAGGTCATGGCTTGGGGCGTGAATGTTAGCAGCAAGCCATGCCCATGTGTGTGTGCGTGCGTGTGTGGCATGGTCGCGTGTGTAGTGTGTCTGGCCATGGTACGACCGTGTGTGTTTTGGCTAGGTGGTTAGCTACAAGGGTGGCCGTGCATGTAGCTGACTAGCGGGTTGTTAGTGCGTGCGTTGGTCAGTTGGCGATGGAGCCGGAGGGTGACCGCGTCCAGGGTTGTTCGGTGGCCGCGTTGTCTGCGTACGGGCGCGACGAGAGCGTGATCCAGGCACGGCGTGGGATGCGGGGCGTGGGCGAGTGCGTGCGTACAAGCACGCGTATAAAGCCCAGGTGGCCTCTGTGTATCGCTGGCAGTGGCCGGGCTGAGTTTGTGCTCAGGAGAAAAGGTGTTCGTGCGCCTGGAAACTGCCGTGTCCTTGTTCTTCCTTCTCATTCTTCCTTCTTCTTCTGTTGATCTAGTTCAGAGGTAGAGAGAGAGGTGCAGCGTGAGAGAGAGGTAGAGCTAGGGCATAGCCACGGCAACAACATGCTCGAGGAAGATCTCTCATGGCCGATCGGGCGGCCACAGGAAGGTACGCGATGTACGCTCATGCCTCTGGATGCCCCGACGCTGCATGCACGCTTGATGTCTACTCCTGACAAACGCTGGGTTGGTGCTAACGGTGACTGGCTAGCGTATGTTGGAGATGCTGGCCATATTGAACTGCACAATGTGTACACTACGTTCACTGTGCCACTTCCGCCCATTTCCAGCATAGGGTTTGATCTGGAAGACTTGCCAGACAGCGTGCAATTCCACTTTGATCAAGCAAGGGCAAAGCTGAAGAAGATAGCTATCGCTGATGCACCATCCAAGAAGGCCGGCTATAGCAAGTACACTGTGATCGCGGTGTTCGACATCTCAATTGCCATCGCCAGGGGTGGTTTCACCTGCGACGGGTGGAAACTATTAAGGTCGGACCTCATGTTCCCTTTTGTGTATGAAGATGCTGTTCTTCATGGCGGACGGATCTTTGCACTGACAAACGAGGGGTCTGTTTTCGTTTGGCAGCTCTCATACGGTAAGCTCATCTACATTGATCACATTTTAGGAACTATTGCAATTCAGACAACTAATATGATGAACGGTTTTTGGGCAGGATTGAACTTGGCTCCTCAGAAAATCCCGGCTCCTGTTATCATCGATGGACAGGACCTCACGCCTCTCTCTTGGAATCTTGTACCTGACATAAATGACAATCAAACTATGTTATTGGTCCACACACGTGGGGTCGTAACAGGGGAAGAGGTCGAGAGTCCATATCTGGAGCGAGGACTGCGCTCATATGGAAGAATGCGCTGCCTTGTGTTCCAGTTGAATGGCATGGTCTGGAATCTTGCTGGGGCTCACTGGGAAAGGAAGCATGATCTTGGAGCATACTCTCTGTTCATTGGCATGAATTATCCACTGATGATTGAAATGCCACCATCTGTACATGATGCCCAGGACCTTCCCTTCATGAAGCATGGATGCATTTTCAGTATGCATGAACGCATTAGGAGTTGGAATGGAGACTTTCCTGACCTATGCCGTTTCAGCTTGAATGAAGATCTTGCACTAGGTGTAGAACTTACCAGCAATCAAGCTCGGGCGCGATGCCCCCCAATCTGGCTCGTGCCATCCATGCGGAACGCAGAGGACTGGAATGTCCGCTAAGATAACTAGTCATTGTATTGTTCCTTGTTCGTTGTTCCGTTCAGCTATTGTACTTTATTTTGTACTCAGTTAAAGTTGTGTGAATTTCATGTGTTTCGTGATATTTTGTCACCTTTTATCTGGCACATATATGTCGTGTGTAATGGGCATAAATAATGCTCCCTCCGTCCCACAGTATAAGATATCTTTGCAAGCTATGTTAGCTTTCAAAGACGTCTTATATTGTGGGACGGAGGGAGTATATAACAATGGTATTTGTAGCACAAATGTGAGAGATTTGTATCAATGCCTTGGGCTGGCACGTGTATGATTTTCTAAGGGAGACATCTCTCCCGGGTCTCTCCATCAAACTAGTCGTCCGGTCGGCCACGCGATGAGAACGTAATATCTATAGTAGAAGTTATTTGGTTGCACCATAGTACAAATGTATTATTTTTTAATGATATTGGGTTCAAAGCATATGATTGGAGTGTAGAGAAAGCAAAGCATATGACTGTGAAGGTTTTATGGCTATGGAGAAAGTAACCTCTTTAGGGTAGAAATGTGTTTATTGGTAATTCACAGCTTGTTTCCACGCGTTTTATTTTCTTGTTTGATTGGCCTGTCATTACCTCTTTCTAAAATAAGAGTTCCCTTTAAATCGGCAATGTTTCATTTTGGCTCAGCACCAAAAGTCCTTGGCTGTTTCCATCCCAAAATTCTAATCCGTATCAGTACTTGCCATTTTGTTCCAACCGGCTGGCTTTTATATAGACACCCAGACATATGCTTTCAAACCCTTCATAGTTTATTTTTTTTTTAGAATAGAGCGCTGTTCGGAGTCCCTCCACTCTGCCGCTCCGCTCCGGGGCCCTGGCCGTCTGCCTGCGCGTGTGCACGGCCATGGTCGGGAGTGCGCGTTTGTGAGGCATGTGCGCTCGTGCGTGTGAGCCGTACCATGGGCCAGTTGGTGTGTGCGTGTGTATGTGCATGGCCCAGGCACGGCGCACACATATCTGTTCATGACGCATGTCATGCGTGCAGGTTTCCAAGGCATGTCTGGTGCGTGCGTTGTGCATGGACGAGGTCTACTATCCTAGTTCCAGGGAGAACAATTTACAAAGACCATGAACACAAGAAAACAATGAATAGAAGAGAAAAGAGGAGTGGGAAATGACTAATGGGTGTGCCTTGGCCTTGAGCAAATAGTATGGAGCTCTTCATCTAGCATGAATGGGAATGAGGATCTAATCATCGGGTAGGCACTTCATAGATTTTTAATCTATTTTCGAATCCAGATGCCAGAGTGTGCCACAGTTGTATCACTCGATGTGACAACGAAATCAATAAAATTTTCATTACCAATTCTTCTGACAAAATAACAATAACAAATAGAAGACATTTTAAATCACTTGTACATTGTCCATGAATCAATGCAAGTATGGAGCTGTTATACTAATAAAGCGGCAAGCCTCTCTCTAATTATCCTAAGTGGACAGAAGGATGCAATAACCAGAAAGTAAAGATTATTCTACAAGTGACAACCAACAATGTGATTGCATTACTACTATGGCTTTATACCGCTCTTCTTTTGACACTGGGACGCCTACTAGCAATTTTTTTTGGCGAACTTAGTAGTTTGGAGGATGTAGTTGTAGGCCTTGAAGTGGTAATCCTGGTTCCCTGACCCCTGTGTGACTTCGTGGGAATTCTTCTTCTGGGAATAGATCTGCAATTGTAGTTCTCACTTCCTCCACATTCTCCAATGGACATCATCATTCCTAGATCCTAGTGTCATCTTCAATATTAACTTCACAAATCAGGATCTATTTATTTATCAAGCATATATATGAAGCTGTATTCTTTCCTAGGGTGGTGCTTTGTAGAATGTACGCAAGAGCGGGGGCACGCAGCCCAGTTTTTCTTTGGGCTTTCGATTTTCAATCTTTCATATCTTTCATACCAAAATTCCAAATTAAGTTTTGTTTTTAAATATTTATGTTTTCGGTGACGAGGGGCTTTCAAATGAGATCCATTTTGAATATATTTTGATGAGTTTTTAAAACTTCCTTCAGTTTCAACTTTTCAAACTTGGTACGAGCGACCGACAAAATCATAAGTTGCAGAAACTAAAACTTAAAACCTGTTGTGATCTGGTGCGTGATCCCAAATTTTTGCGAATCACGAGACAATCAAGTGGCTGATAATTTGTGCTTACCGTTCTTGTCAGGGTGAAGTCGTAACACTAAATCCCCAATGTTGAAGGCCTTTTTTCGGACCTCGTGCTGCTGGTAGCACCGTAACTGCTACTTAGACAAGGCGCACCGTGCTTTAGCCACATCTCATTCTTCATCCATGGAGTCTAGATCGTCCAGTCGCCTTTGTTTGGCCTCCTTTTCCTCATACAAGCGTGCCCGAGGTGAGTCGTGAATGAGGTCACCGGCCAAAATGGCTTCAGGACCATACACCATAAAGAATGGTCCGTAGCCAGTGGATATGTTCAGCGTTGTACGCAAACTCCATAACACGAGTTAAGCTCCTCGATACATTTGTTATCAGCTTCTGCCAGAGATCGGACCAAGCATGGTTTTATACCACTTAGGATCAATCCATTGGCTCGCTCTACTTGCCCGTTTGTGGGTGGTAGATGGAGGCGTAATCAAGTTTGATATTGTGCTTAATACACCATGATTTTGCCTTCAGCCGTGAAGTTTGATCCCTTGTCTGTTATGATGCTGTGAGGCATCCCATAACAGTGTACAGCACCCAAGATGAAGTAAATCGCAGATTTAGCTTTTGCCAAGGCCGAGGTTTTGCCTCAATCCATTTGGTGATCCTGTCGACCATAACTAAACGATACTTTTTTCCGGTTTTTCCTTTATGGAGTGGTCCGACCATGTCCAACCCCCAGACCGCAGTCAGCCATGTGATTGGGATTATTATTAGGTCTATGGCTGGCAAGTGGCTCCTTTTAGCGAAGAGCTGGCATCCGGCAGACTTGTCGACCAAGTCTCGTGCTTCGGCCCTGTTGTGGGCCAGTAAAAGCTTACTCTGAATTCCTTGCTTACCAAGGTCTGAGGTGTTGCATGGTGCCCACACATGCCGGAGTGAACTTTTTATAAGACCTGTTGCCCTTCCTCTTCAGAAATGCAGCGTTATAGTATGTCGATAACTCTATGTTTGTAGAGTTCTCCTTCAGAGATGGTATAAGAGACAAATCGTCAAAAGATGCGCCATGTCTCCGTATGTTCCTCGGGTTGTTCTTTGCTTATCAAATATTCAAGGTGCAGCTCGGTCCATAGCGTAATTACTTCCATGATCTTAGTGGTTGAGTATGTTTCTTCTAGCTCTCAGCCCCCAACTATTTCCTGGTGATCAAATCGGTAGTAGGTTCCTCGACTAGTTTGCTTGAATCAGCCGCACCTTGCCCACTTGACGAATGATTCGAACAACCGTTCTAGAAAGTTATTTTGGGGAGCAAGTTTCCGCCGTTCTCCTATCCTCGCCAACGTGTCTGCGGCTTGATTGGTATCCTGCCGTATGTGATGAAATTCTTGGCCACAAAGCGAGCCGACATGGTCATCACTCTATTCCAGTACGCTGACATTGGTGGGTCCTTGGCATGGAAATCACCGTTGAACTGAGAGATCGCAAGGGTGGAACCGCCTTGGATCTCTAGTCATTGAATACCCATAGATACTTCCATTTGAAGTCCATGAGGCAATGCTTGGTATTCTACAGCAATATTGGAGTAGTTGTACATGATCTGGACCATGTAGTTCATGGTTTCGCTTGTGGGTGAGACGCGAACCACAACTGCTCTTAACCCGGCGAGCCTTTTGGAACCATCAAAGTACATTACTAGTTGGAATAGGCTGCATGCTCTCTAGGGAGTTCGGCTTCTGTCCATTCGGTGACCAAATTGGCCAATACATGGGAATTAATAGCCCGACATGGTCAATAGAGGATTTCAAAAGGAAGGAGCTCAATGGCCAATTCCATGACACAAACTGGTGGCGTCCTAGTTATTTATAATGTCGTTCAGTGGCACTTCGGAGGCCACAGTTATCGAGCTATCTTGGAAACAGTGCCTTATTTTTCGAGAAGCCATAAAAACCGCAAAGGGTATCTTCTGGTAATGTGGGTACCTCATTTTACACAATGTGTGTACCTCGGAAATGTGGCCCTCCATGGCTCGCTCGATGATTAGAATGACGCTTACTGCATGGTTAGTTGCTGGGATGTATAATAACATTGGCTCGCTGGGGTGATGAACAGCTAAGACAGGACTAGTGTCCAGTAGTGTTTTGATTTTGTCGAGAGCCGAAATAGCCTTGACGGTTCACTTGAAGCACTCAATCTGTTTAAGCAGCCAATAAATGTACAGTGCCTTGTCGCCAATGCGGGATGTGAAACGGCTCAGGGAGACAACACATCCAACCTGTCTTTGGATATCTCGGAGCTCAGTACGTGTGATTAGCCCTGCTAGCGCCCTGATTTTGTCAGGGTTTGCTTCAATGCCTCTTTGAGAGACAATTAAACGAAGGAGCTTGCCAGATGGAACACTAAAGACACATTTTTACGGGTTCAGCTTGATAGCATATGCATGGATATTTTTTAATATCCCGCCGAAGTCATGGATTGCGGTGTTGGTCTGCCTGGTAGTAACAACCACATGGTCCACAGAGGCTTCGGCAGTCTTGCCGATCTGTGTGTGCATGCATGTTTGTATCATTCGTTGTCGCTGGTAAGTTGCGCTTGTATTTTTTATCCCAAAGGGGATAATGTTGAACCAGAGCGTAGGGGAGTAATCAAGCCTATTGCTTCCTGGTCGGATTCCTTCGTATTGATATTATGCTAGCTCGAGTATGCATCCAGAATGCATAACAGATCGTGGCCAGCCATTGCATCGACGATCTGGTGATCTCGAGGAAGGGGTAGGCATCCTTTAGGGCAGGCTTTGTTGACATCCTTGAAATCAATGCACAACTGCCATGATTTGTCCTTCTTGGGTACAATGACCAACCAATCTGGGCATTTAACTCCTCGGATAAATCTGGCCCCATAGTTTGGCTAGTTCTTCTCCCATAGCTTGCCGTTTGGGTCCAGAGAACCTGCAGAACACCTGTTTGATTGGTTAAAATCCGCCAGTTAGGTTCATGCTATCCTCTGCGATATTTCATGGGATACCTGGCAGATCAAAAGGGTGCCAGACGAATATATCCTAGTTTTTTGAAGAAATATGTTGTGCGGCATGTCCAGTGTGGCATCCAGGCTAGTTCCAATCGTGTTCATTTTGGATGAGTCCTCTAGATGGACATGGAACTAGACGATCTTGTCAGCTGGCTTAAAAGATGGTGATTTGGAATGCTTGGCGAGAATAACGATCTTGAGGTATTCTTCTGTTTTTTAGTTTTGTCTTTGTGTTTTTGTCGTTTTTTCCTTCCTTTTCTTTACTTTTCTAAAAGAAATTCTGAACCTTTTTTAAATTTGTGAACATTTTTAATTTTATAAAATATTGTGATGTTTTTTAAAATCCTCTAACAAATTCTTAATATCGTGAATATTTTATTATAGCATGATTTCTTTTGAATGCGTGAACAATTGTTCGGTATGTGTTTTAAAATAGTTTTTGTGTATAATAAGAAAAAGTACACCATGCATAAAAGGTTCACTGTATATTAAAATATTCTTTAGTTCATATTAAATAAATGTTCAGCCCGTATACAAAAATACACACAGTGTATTCAGAAATATAGATTGTATATTAAAGACTGGTTCAGCGTATAATAGAACATTTACTTACATTCATGACTTTTTCAAATACTGTTCAATCAAACTTCGTCTTTATTTCAACATCAATAAATATAATATAAGAGTGCGAAAAGCAAAAACCGAAAGGCAAAAAAAGCAAATCATTCATAGCTTAAAAAAACCCAACTAGAAGCTAGCGATCAGAGATGTACAAGTAACACTCTAGCAATTAGAAGCAGCATTGATAGCCCAGTTCTTTTGGGGCTTATGGGTGGCTGCCAAAAGAACTGGGCAGACGTGCTGAGGAGCAGGACTAGCTGAAGGCGATATATGACACCTCCCTGATTGTAGGTCTGTAAAAACTAATCATTTTGTCTAGGACGTCAATATCCAGCGACCGGTTGATGTGCATTTGCTAACGACGCGGATGGTATTTTTAGTGTTAGTGGGGGTGGCATTTTAGTGTTATTGCATGGCTGTTAGTTTGTTGTGGGACAATTTTTTTCTTCAGAAACTGCCATCCGTGCGATCTAGATCCTATGGATGTGCGGGCGTTTGCTGGGGCCTTCCTCCCAACGAACGTTCGCCGGTTCTCATTACTGTTTTTCTATGGATAAATGCATAGAGATGCACCATTTTTCTTTTCTTGAGGAAAATAATGCCTTGGTTGTTTAAGCTCATGCTTGAGGCTGTATAAGCCCTGGGCAATGGGTGCTTGGTATATAAAAATAAACTCTCATGATTGCTTGCTTTTGCATCCTGGGCAAGTCCTTCCAAGGGATGGTTGTTTAGGTAGCAATGTGTTTATTGGCAATTCACAGCTTGTTTGCACGCGTTCCATTTTCTTTTCGATAGGCCTGTCATTATCTCTTTCTAAAATGAGCTCCCTTTAAATGACAATGTCCCATTTTGCCTCAGCGCCAAAATCCTTAGCTGTTTCCCTCCCATTATTCTAATCCTTATCAATGCGTTCAAGGCTTGCCATTTTGTTCCAGCCTGCTCGCTTTATATAAACAGCCAGATCCACCGTATCGCCTCCACCACAACCCGTCACATCACAACGTGAGAAGCAACAAACGCGCTGTAGTTGTGCGTAGGTACCTGACCGTCGACGATGGCGCCCCTGCGACGAGGGAAAAAGAAAAGGTACGCTGAAACTCTGGCCCGTTTGCATGCACGTCGTCGCCCCGGGCTGATTATTTTAATGGAATTCCGGCCGAGCTAGATTATGGGGTTTGTGCTCTGTTATTTTTCGTCCTATCTTTTGCCAACTTCTCTGCAGTCTTGCTCGTGAGTTTGTCCGGAGAATTGATACGATTTTTTTTCGATCCAATATCATCCCAACTTTTTTTTTGGAGTTCGCCAACTTGTGGAACGGATTTTGCCAGATAATTTGAAGAGATGTGTTGCTTAACGCAACAGATGGGCACTTCATTCATTTTTACACAAAAAAGATTGGCACTAAATTTGTTTTCGAAATAGATCTATGATTTTCAAAATAGATCTAGGATTTTTCTAGCTGCTTATCATTGTGGTGTTTCTTGTTACGTTTGATTCCTATAGAGATGATTCTACACCTTTCATCATTCATTTCCACAACAGATCTAGGATTTTCAATCCTTTATCATGGTGTTTTCTAGGTAAATTTAGTTCTGACAGATATTTGTCACAC
>LT934124.1:698034315-698050810 GCA_900231445.1 Triticum turgidum subsp. durum | reverse complement strand
CGACGCTGCCCCACCGCCTCGACGCCGCCCCGACGCCCCGACGCCGCCTCGACGCCCCGACGCCGGCGAGCGACCAGGTACTCCATTTGTCCCCCAACCCCCTCTCCCCCACCCTGGCCGGCCAGGGTTTCGATCGGATCCCCTCTCGCGCTTCGTCTCCGGCCGGCCGCTGGGTTCCCAGGCCGCCCGCCGGCCTGGCCCCTCCTCTGCCCGCTCCGGTCCAGCTAGTCGATTAACTAGGAATCGCAACTATTTTTCTTTAAACCGAGTCAAAATATTTTTATAAGTCAGGCTTACAAATATTTAGGTTTTGATGAAGCGGCAATGTTTGCATCTGAGGGTGATGTGGGCTGATGGAGCTATTGTGTTCGACAGAAGTCTCATGGCTCCAATTCCGTCTTGATGGACCTTGAGAGCTTTTGTCCTCGTTGTTTTACATGGGCGACATACTGGTTATTTGTGTTGTCTCTCATTGTGGCTCTAAATGTTCATCATCAGTGACAAAATCAACTTCTTCAATGGTCTCTTCTTTTGAGACTTTGCGAGCAAGGTTGTTGGATTGATCTAGTTATACTAGCTAGCATGACTAGATGCCTAGACCGGGGGATGCTCATCAATATGTTTGGCGTCATTGTCAATCTTTGCTGCACGCAATGATTCACTATTACAATGATTCATAGATGTTCGATCCCCTAAAACTCTTTGTATATAGTACTTTGGTAGTTGGATTTCTCGATGATCCATATCATTGGTGAGAGCTACGGTAGCACAACAACCGCAAGTTCAATGATGGCTTCGGCAATAATTTTGAAGCTTATAGTCGTATTTATAATCTCCATTTGCTGTAGTACTCCAGTTAACTGAAACATAATACAATTCTGCTTATGTGTTGCATATTTTGGAACTATATTTATAAGCAAAAACAATTGTTAGCTTTTAGATGTTGTGGTGGTTCACTTGGTGGTATATTGTTTTGACTTACACTTGTTAGCTTTTTTATAAGCAAAAACATGCCAATGTATTTTCCATGCTATGATGGAGGCCTTTTTTTGCCTTGTCCACCCGAGAGGCCCTTGAGTTTGCCGGAATGTCGATTAACTTCCGTTCCGGCAAATTCGGGTACTCCATATGTCCTATTTTCAGCAAAGGTCATGCTGAAATTTTCCGTGAATTTTAGCATGACTTTGCTAAAAATAGGACATATGGGGTACTTGCGACTAATGCATGTTTTATGATCTGTTGTAAGGGTACTAATTGGTCTCTTCTGCTGCTTATCAGAGATGGCGGGAAGCAGCCACCGCCGATCTGCGACACCGCAGTACGAGTTGGATGATTCCGAGTTCTTCACTATCATACTTGAGGCTTCAGTTGGATCCATGACGCTGGTATATAAAACGAGAGAGATCTCCCCTTCACCCATCTCATTATGATATCTGTTGTTTGCTACATCACTCATTTTCCCAAACTGCAGAGGCTGCCTGACAGCTTTATGAACATGCTGATGGGTGAAGATCCGCCAAATAATGTGAAGCTGCGACAGGCCGGCAGCGGGTTTCGCAGGCAGTGGGATGTGCAGTTGGCGATCAAGAAGGGCCACATGTACTTGTCTCGTGGGTATTTCCTTGTCTTCAGGTACGACGACGACGCCAACATGCTCATCGTGAAGGTGTACAACAAGACTATGTGTCGCATGCGATACGCTGCCGATGATGATGCCGGTACGTTCTGCCTCTTCTTATTCCTCTACATTTGGCTTTGTCTCACATCGATTGTTAACGGTCATTGTTGCATTTTGGACAGGTAGGAGCAGCAGCAGCGATACTGGCTACAGCCAAAGCAGCAGCGACTATGGCTGTAGCGAAAGCAGCAGCGATTCTGGCTGTAACGAAAGCAGCAGCGATTCTGGCACCAGCATAGACAACAAGAAGGATGATCCGGACTGGAGTGCGGGAGAAGAGGAGCAGAGTGAGGATGAGGAGCTACATCATGACGATGGGCATCAGGCTGAGGATGACCTAGCGCTGGTGGTGGCTGACCAAGGGCAAGAGATGGTGGTGGCTGACCATGGGCAAGAGATGGAGGTGGCTGAGGATGACCTAGCGATGGTCGTGCCTGAAGGTGGCCTCGCGATGGTGGTGGTGCCTGACAATGACCACGCACCGGTGGTGGCGCCGGCGATCCCACAGCTGGGCGACATGACCACGCCAATTGTGGTAGAAGACAACATCCCACTACCTCCACTGCCTCCACCGCCTCGCCGCTCTAGGCGCATCAGGGAGATGAAGGAGAAGAAGGAGAAGAACTGCCTACTTTGTCAGGTATGTCAGATCTCCTATAGGTTAGCTATCCAAAATGATATATATATATATATATATATACTTAGTTACCTATGTTATCTGTAATATGCTTAGTTTCCTATAGGTTAGCTTCATTTTACCTAAGTTGGCTCTAATATACTAACTTAGAGCTTATATGCTTAGTTTCCTATAGGTTAGCTCCAAAATAACTTATGTTAGCACAAAATGATCAAGTTTACATAATAAGCTTATAGTCTTTTTCTTAATCTTCTTCTTTTCCAAAATGACATAGGTTAGCTTCATTTTACCTAAGTTGGCTCTAATATACTAACTTAGACCTTATATGCTTAGTTTCCTGTAGGTTAGCTCCAAAATAACTTATGTTAGCACAAAATGATCAAGTTTACATAATAAGCTTATAGTCTTTTTCTTAATCTTCTTCTTTTCCAAAATGACATAGGTTAGCTTCATTTTACCTAAGTTGGCTCTAATATACTAACTTAGACCTTATATGCTTAGTTTCCTATAGGTTAGCTCCAAAATAACTTATGTTAGCACAAAATGATCAAGTTTACATAATAAGCTTATAGTCTTCTTCTTATTCTTTTTCTTTTCCAAAACTCTTCTTATTCTTTTTCTAGTGTTCTTCCTCTTCTAGTATTCTTCTAGTCTTCTTCTTTTTCTTCTTCTAACTTCTTGTTTATCATTTTGCAGATTTGATTTAATTGACGGAAGCTTGCGTGGATGGGGTGCTTCTTTTCCATTTGTGTTTTTATTTTGTATCAATGTGAAACTTTTGTGAATTGATGGATAACGGTGTTGGATGAACAATGTGAAACTTTTGTAACGACGGAACTATGTGTTGGCTATGTATGTATATATGATGAAACTTGTGTGTTGGATATGATTGCTATATGGATGCTTGTTGTATATATATATGTGTTGAATATCTCATATGTGAAATAGTGACCTGAGATTAAGAAAAGAATTAAAAAAGTTGTTACTAATGGCGCACTACAATGTGCTGCGCTGTAAGAATAGAAGATTATAGTGGCGCACCGTGAGCAGTACTAATGGCGCACTTCCCTGTGCGCCATTAGAATACCAGATTCTAATGGCGCACTGGTGGTGCGCCATTAGAAAAAAATTCTAGTGGCGTGATGCCAGTGGCGCACCAGCCATGCGCCATTAGAAGTCAAAACCAGTGCGCCACTAGCATGCCTTTTCCTAGTAGTGGACTATTACCGGCAAATAAAGAGGGACACAAGCAATGCAATGCAACAAATATGATGCATGATAATGTCATGGCAATATGCTGTTGATTGAGCTAATGCAACTAGCAGCAAGTTAAATGAAGTTAGTTTGAACCCTAGGTTCAAATTCAAACTCCATATGTGAAGGTTTAAATGCCATTAATATGATTTGTGCTAAACAGCAGCTGTAAGTTGTTCTAACATGCATGAAAATGGTACAGATGGATAGATTGGATTTTTCTGATCATTTTTCATATATAATTTATTTCATTTGGAGTTACAGTTGAATTTCTATGAATTTTAGAAGTTTTGGTTATTTTCTGGAACTTCTTTTACAAAAATAAATCCAGAAAATAAGTTACTGCGTCAGCCTGACATCA
Organism: Triticum turgidum subsp. durum; assembly: GCA_900231445.1. NCBI lineage: Eukaryota > Viridiplantae > Streptophyta > Magnoliopsida > Poales > Poaceae > Triticum > Triticum turgidum. Next base: position 698,046,880 of record LT934124.1, on the reverse strand, counting down.
TCATGACGTCAGCAGGTCAACAGGGCGCCTCCAGGTCAAACCTGACCAGTGGGGCCCATACGTCAGTGTCTCAGTTAATTAACGGAGTTAATTAGCCCTAAGTTAACACTAACTAAAATGTCAGCAGGGCTGGGCCCATATGTCAGCCAGTCAGTGGGTTAACTGAGTTATTAGCGCTAACTAAACTAACAGTAATTAAACAGGGGCCTGGGCCCACACGTCAGCGACCCAGGGGGTCAACCTGGGCCCGCAAGTCAACGGTCAGCGGGTCAAACCCGCCGGCGTCTAGCCGCCGGCGAGCCCGGCGCGGCGGCGGAAGTGGTTTTGGCCATTCCGGCCACCAAATGGGTCGCGGAAGGCATCTAGGTGGAGCTGGGGACGAGCCGCAGCTCTTGGCGGAGTCAGTTGGGGTCGGGGTGGCCGGAGTTGGCGCCGGCGACGACCTAGGCGGTCACCGGAGTTCGGCCTCGAGCGGCTAGGGGGCTACGGTGCGGCTTCAGACGTGCTACTAGGTGCGTTCGGCTCCTAGGAGCAAGGTGAGGACGATGACGTGCTCGGGCGCAAGCTGCAGCGTCCGTAGCGGCAGCGGCGACAAGGTCAGCGGCGGCCGGAGTTCGGCCGCGACGGAGCTATGGCCTAGAGGGCGGGAGCGACCAGGGGAGAAGGGGGAGAGGAAGAGGAGCTCACAGCGGATCCGGTAGAGGCAACGGCGAGGCCGAGGAAGGGCTGGAGCTCGCGAATCCCCGAAAATTCGCCGGCGGCCGGAGGTCGGGGACGAGCTCCGGGAAGACGCTACAGGGCTCCCGCGGTCGAATGGGTTGGTGTAGAAGACGCAGAAGGCGATGGCGGTTCCTCGGGACTCATCGGAGAGGCACGGGACGGACGGTGGCCGTGGTGGTGCTCGTCGGGGCGACGGCTGTGCTCGGCGGCCGTGCGTAAGAGAAACAGAGGAGGGAGAGAGCTCGGGAGAGAGTGAGGGAGAGAGGCAGGGAGGTGCGTGGCATCTCCGTGGCGCTCCCTGAAGACTCGGGGCGTCGCGGTGGAAGCAGGAGCTGGCGCGCGCGCGCGCGGCGACCACGCTCCCTGCCTACTGGCGCTGGGAGGAAGACGACAGAGGGATGGCGGTGGTGGGCTGGGCTGGCCAGCTGGGCCAGCCAGGTGGGCTGCGCCAGGTAAAACTCCTTTCCACTGGTTTTCTATTTTGTTTGTGTTTTCTATTATTCTGTAAATTTAGGGCTTTATTAAAAATACTTAGGAATCTTTAAAAATCCTGAAAATAATCAGAGGCTCTATTTAGATTATTTCCAACAGCCTACACTTATGTTCAGAATTATTTGGGCATTTGGAATATTTTATAGCATTTAAATGCCCAAATGCAAATAGAGTATGATTTAATTCAGAGCCCAATATGTCCTGCAAAAATATAAACCATTTTTGGTAGATGCTTTCACCTCAAACCGTGTTGAACATTTTTAGAGGGCATTTTGAGTTCAATGAAAAAGATTTTATTTTGACCCTAGTTGAATTCATTTGGTGCTAGGGTTTAAACAATCCCCATTTCAAGTTTCAAGAAATTTAAACATGATGCAACACTCTAATGCATGCACTAGGCAATGTCAGAACTAAGGATGTGACAGCTCACCCCCACTAAACAAGAATCTCGCCTCGAGATTCAAGACGTGAGGTAAGAAGACAAAGGGGACACTAAATATCACAAACTTCATGATCCAACTGTCTCGTCGAGGTTGTTGATTTGTTGACTCAGATTGATCTTGACGTCTTTGCTTTAGAGAACTTCATCCAACACGAGGGCAGAGACACTCTACAAGGATGGATTATCTTAGTGATCACAAGATCAACTCACGGGATGAGATGTAGAACATCTCTTGAGCTGAGAGGAAAAACACACATCATGAAGGACGGAAGAAACAATTTGATGAGACTTCAAAGTAGCGAGGAAAATGGTTACCACAACAAGAGACCTTAGGGAAGGTAACTCGTAGAAATATCACCTTAAGTGGCAAAAAGAATTACATTTGATTTAGAGATCATTGAAACTCTTTATACCAGCTTAAGGCAAACCACAATCGATCATTTGAAGGAGTCCGAAAGGAAGACATTCTCGGGCCAGAATGGATGATGTGGACTACCTTGTTGACGACAACACAAGGGATGATTTTGCTTATCATCATAAATGGATGGGACCCAAGATAGGATGGCACAATGACAGTGCAAGTTGGGAACAAAATACAAGTGCTGGGAATGATTCTAGTGATTGGGGAGAAACTCAATGGCAGAGAGTGATTCCACTATTGGAATGGTTGTAGCATAACCGGGGAAACTAAGAACAATCCCGGTTAGTAACTAGGATAGCACCTAATGCTTGCGTGCTCTCAAGAACTTGAGCGTTCCCATATTCATCAAGGTTTTACCAATTTCCGTGTCAAGGATCCTGGCAACACAACATACTACCATGATGAATAGCGATGGACGATGCAGATGCAAAGGAAGATAACACCTTCTCAGATTTCACCTTGATGGGGCCAAGGGAACAAAATCTGGATGATCGATCGAGAGACATTTAGCACTCCGCTCCTAATGTTCTCCTTGATGTACTAGTGTATCCCATCCATAGATATGATTTGATATCTAGAACATCAAGTAAAAGATCGGACTTCGGAAACACAAAATCCATAAGGCACAGCTAGGGAGTAAATCCTACAAAGTCCTTATGGGGAGGTGGCCAACTTCTTCAATCAAGATACTACAATAATAAGTCTTTCGGCGGGGTGTGTTGGCCATGACATCCACTTTACCGGTTATGAGACCAATATTATAGTTCTTGGGAAATGTTCCAACCATCATATCAGCCTGAGATTCAGATCTGGTTGGTGTTAGAATATTCCAGACTCATCGAGTCTAGAAATAAAGATGAAAGTTTGCAACACAAATCGACGAGACGACGTTGCGAGATTCTCGGGAAATGGACTACGGTAGTAAGCTCCAAATTATGACCTGGTTCTGCTACAAACATGTGAACACGTTGTCCCAGACAAGCATGGCCATGTAGTAGTCTTATAATAAAACACGACCGAGTTCCAGAGGGGAACCATCATTAATGATATCGAAGTCTCCGCGCGGTAATCTAAAGTATTTACTTTAAAACAGACTCCTTTATCTGGAACAAATCAATCGGTGGCTTGGTGTGCTACGGAATTCATATGGAACAAAGATGATCAGTCTAACAGACCACAGAATACTTCGCACGTGCATGACCGACTCGGGATGATTCCATAGGAAGTAAAAACATGCTTTCTCGAGTTCACGGCGGCATATTGCATCCAATGCACATGAACTAGAGGAAGTCACTTCTTTCATCCAAGCATATGCTTCATGAACGAAACACGATGATAATGCTTACAAAGTTTCCAACACTAGGTTGATGTTCAACATGAATCACGGGGAAGACAAAATGCTGCTGATGGGTTCAACAACAACTCATCGAAATTCCCATGGAGATGGAATTCCATAACTATGTGAACAAGGTAATAGTATTGGTCAGACCCAAAAGACATAACGGTGTATGCTCGAGAGAAATCCACGGGTAAGACAACATTACGAACATCGTTGGTTCTGATTTGATTTGAGAATAGCCCACACTCAAATCAAAGTTTTGGCAAGACAATAGATCCAACAACTGATCACGAGGATCAATTGATGAAGATATCATCTTTCTTCAACACAAACAAGATATCCCTTAACATGAACTAAGTCAGGCAACTTTTATCTCCCAACTCTCCAAGTTGTTGTTCAGCTTAACCAACTAGCTCAGGGGTATCCAGCACAGATTCTTGGAGAAGGGGATGGTTTATATGAAACCAACTTGATCACGAACTCAACATAGCGGTCAGGTGACAACCTGGTAATACTTCCGAGAAGATATTCGGAACATCACGAACCACCAATATGTTACTAAGCTCGAGGGCAATCTTGCTTCCCAGAGCAAGACGATATGATCAAATAAGCAAGGGATTGAGTAATCCTAACTCATTGATCGAGGAGTGCACCAGAAATAAGGACTAGGTAGCACAATCAGTCTTAGAGTGACGATTCAAAATCAACACGCTAAGAATGAGGTTATCGTCCATTTAGCTACCAAGCAACGGAGTTGCTAGCAGTATTGATTTCACACATCATGGTTCACTTGTCAGCATTCCGGTTACGACAACACGGATCCGAGGAATGATTAATGATGGCGAGAAGTATTACTGCGTCAAGAATTCATAAGAAATGGTGCAATTCTCATGACAATCCTGACATAAAGGGGGTAATACTCCGAGGTAGAACAGAATCTAAAGCTAGATTAGCAATTTGATCTGCAGAGTACAACTGCTTTGACCCAATCCTAGAAATGGACAAGGTACTGGAGTTTGTTTCTCCTAGTCATTCTGGAATAGAATGGCTTGACGGACCACAAGAATAATAAGCATCGATAAACGAATGCATGCATACTCTTGACTATCAATCGATAGACGGGGGTCAGAATATAACCAAGAGGGACAACTCAAAGGAACATATGATTTTCTGAGTTGTGGATGCATAGATTAGTATGTCGAGCAAAGCTCAACATTTTTCTTCCGGATAACCCATGCAGAAAGGTAGGAGTGGCAGATTCACAATATAGAATGGAGAACTCATCGAGAGCACCCCTGTTGTGATCTTTTGATCCAACGAACTTCTGTCATAAGCGGTTCATAGTATTTGGAAGAAGGAGATACCACGAACCACGAGGAATAATGCAAAGGTTACTAATAACCTAAAGGAACGAGCAAAGACTATCAGCATGAGGTAAATAGGGGGAGTCTTGGGTTCAAAACCCAGGAGTAGAATACCTATTACTAAATGGCATCACGGGATGCTTTCGAGAATGAAGGCCAGAATCATCACACTGGGACACAAATCATGGCTAGATTACTAGATGATCCCCTAAGTCACCTAGGGTCATAATAATAATTCCAACATATATGTCGAGGCAATAGAATACCTCAACTCAGCATTTAGTGTGATTAACCTGGCCCAAAGGAACATCAAAACCGGAGGGAAAGGATTTGCAAGTGCATCAGATTGTTTAGAAACCTGGGATGACTCGGACAGCATAACGGCTGTAAATGCTCAAAAAGATTGGAGACATGCTACAAAAATAGTGGCATAGCCACTCCGAAGCACAATATCAAGGTTTCGAGATCAACAGTTATGAACATACAGAAGTAGTAAAACTGAGCTGAGATTGGAAACTAACAATTCTATAAGCCTATGGTTTAGTAACACGTCATCCTGATAGATAGATGAGAAGGCCTAGTTCTTAATCCCCGTGGAAGAGAAGAGGATGACTTAGATCAGAAGGCCATGGGGTATAAGGAGTAAAGAGAGCCTTACGTTCCAACCCACAATCAATTCCCTTACATAACTAAAGCATTTCTAGACACAACTTCGACCAGTTTGGCTTGGTAATCCTACAGGCAATCAGGCTCTGATACCAAAGCTGTCAGGACCCCGACTCAATGTCACATCGATCTAGCCTGGAACACCTCATATCATTTTGCGGCCTCACGCACGGTATTCCCACGGGTGTCGCCTTACCTTTGCCCGGGACCGTTTGCGCCTTTTGGCACACGTATATGATAGTGTCGCTAGCATCCATATGATAAGGAGCCCGGGCTGACATGGCTAGTCGTAAACCCAAAGTGGCACAGACTTACAGGGACAGGCATCCATGACCCAGCATCGAACGTGTCGGTCATCAGCGAATAAGTTCTGGGCTATAGCACTGGGCTAGTAGGACTCCGGTAAACCGGGCTGTAGCGGGCTAACAGGACTCCGGTACTCAACGCGTGACATTTCCCCGAAGGGACAGACACAGGAACGAAGAAGGACACATGCCGGCCAGCCTAAGTGTTCCGGAGCAGTAGCAAGCTACCATGGCTCGGTGGAAACACTAGGAGACCTTTCCCGGTAAGAGAGGCTACTAAAGATAAACAACTAGATAGTCAGATCCCACACATACCAAGCATTTCAATAACATACACACAATATGCTCGATATGTGCAAATACAACATGGCATCACAACATGACTCTACGACTCGAGTATTTATTCATTAGGCTCCGAGGAGCGAGATATTATAAACATGGGTCTCATGACCCAACATTCAGAGCATACAAGTCAAAGCACAAGCGGAAGCTAATATGTCTGAGTACAGACATCTACAAATGAAAAAGGCTTAGAAGCCTGACTATCATCTAGATCCTGCCGAGGGCACAAGATCGTAGCTGAGGTAACAAGCTAAACGTCGAAGTCCACGTGGAACTACTAGCGAGACTGAAGTCTCTCTGCAAAAACATAAAATAGGCAAACGTGAGTACAAATGTACCCAGCAAGTCTTACATCAGAACTAACTACATATGCATCATTATCAATAAAGGGGATGGTGGGGTTTAACTGCAGCAAGCCAGCTTTGACTCGGTGGCTATCCTAAACTACGACTGCAAGTAACTCTTTTGAGGTGGCGCACACGAGTCCACATATTCACCATATCAATACACCACTATGGATCCGCTCCGTCTCCCTACGAGAACGCCATCCATAGCACTCACACTTATCTTGCGTATTTTAGAGTATCCACTTTCACTTGTCTATGAACTGTTATAGGCAACCCAGAAGTCCTTTACCGCGGACACGGCTATTCGAATAGATGATGTTAACCCTGCAGGGGTGTACTTCTTCATACATGTTTCCACCACTTAGCGTCTGCACACGACATGTGCTCGGCAGACTTCAAGCGAAAGCCGACATGGGTGTAGACCACGACCTACCTAGACACTCAAGTCTCTAGTCCAGGTTTATCGCCTATTTGGGTTCCATCTATGAGGAGTTCCGGCCGAAGTTTCGCTCACAGCCCCAAACGATGTGAACAGGGTTCCGTGACACCAATCGGGCGCCCGGTTTACCCGGCCACGTGCCTACCGCATCACAGCCCACCCCTACGGTCAGCACTGCGCACGGCCTCCAGCATACTACAAACACCAGAAACTACTTGCAACTCCTGGACAGAGGACAAGGGTGAATAAGAAGTCGAGCGGGGTCATATTTCAGGGCCCAATGCATGGTAGTAGCTGAATCATGGATCACAAACACAGAACTCAGTTCCTAAGGACGGCTTCAATGAGACAACCCACCATGTACTCCTACATGGCCTCTCACCGATACCTTTACCAAATCGTGTTCACACACTTAGCTCACACACAGTAGGACATGTTCACACACCTCTGATTCATCCTCGATGAATCAGACCCGACTCAACTCTAAGTAGTAGCAGGCATGACAAACAAGCATGAATGAGTAGGCACAACAGGGCTCAAACAACTCCTACTCATGCTAGTGGGTTTTATCTATTTACTGTGGAATGACAGGTCATGCAAAGGATAAAGGGGTTCAGCTACCGCAGCAAGTAACAGATGAATCGTTGTTGTCCTAATGCAGTAAAATAGAGCAGGAGCGAGAGAGTGGGATTGTATCGGAATGAACAAGGGGGTTTTGCTTGCCTGGCACTTCTGAAGATATTATAGTTCTTCATTGGTGTCATCGAACTCATCGTCGAACATCGTCTACTGAGAGGGGACTATTACCGGCAAATAAAGAGGGACACAATCAATGCAATGCAACAAATATGATGCATGATAATGTCATGGCAATATGCTGTTGATTGAGCTAATGCAACTAGCAGCAAGTTAAATGAAGTTGGTTTGAACCCTAGGTTCAAATTCAAACTCCATATGTGAAGGTTTAAATGCCATTAATATGATTTGTGCTAAACAGCAGCTGCAAGTTGTTCTAACATGCATGAAAATGGTACAGATGGATAGATTGGATTTTTCTGATCATTTTTCATATATAATTTATTTCATTTGGAGTTACGGTTGAATTTCTATGAATTTTAGAAGTTTTGGTTATTTTCTGGAATTTCTTTTATAAAAATAAATCCAGAAAATAAGTTACTGCGTCAGCCTGACATCATCATGACGTCAGCAGGTCAACAGGGCGCCTCCAGGTCAAACCTGACCAGTGGGGCCCATACGTCAGTGTCTCAGTTAATTAACGGTGTTAATTAGCCCTCAGTTAACACTAACTAAAATGTCAGCAGGGCTGGGCCCATATGTCAGCCAGTCAGTGGGTTAACTGAGTTAATTAGCGCTAACTAAACTAACAGTAATTAAACAGGGGCCTGGGCCCACACGTCAGCGACCCAGGGGGTCAACCTGGGCCCGCAAGTCAACGGTCAGCGGGTCAAACCCGCTGGCGTCTAGCCGCCGGCGAGCCCGACGCGGCGGCGGAAGTGGTTTTGGCCATTCCGGCCACCAAATGGGTCGCGGAAGGCATCTAGGTGGAGCTGGGGACGAGCCGCAGCTCTTGGCGGAGTCAGTTGGGGTCGGGGTGGCCGGAGTTGGCGCCGGCGACGACCTAGGCGGTCACCGGAGTTCGGCCTCGAGCGGCTAGGGGGCTACGGTGCGGCTTCGGACATGCTACTAGGGCGTTCGGCTCCTAGGAGCAAGGTGAGGACGATGACGCGCTCGGGCGCAAGCTGCAGCGTCCGTAGCGGCAGCGGCGACAAGGTCAGCGGCGGCCGGAGTTCGGCCACGACGGAGCTATGGCCTAGAGGGCGGGAGCGACCAGGGGAGAAGGGGGAGAGGAAGAGGAGCTCACAGCGGATCCGGTAGAGGCAACGACGAGGCCGAGGAAGGGCTGGAGCTCGCGAATCCCCGAAAATTCGCCGGCGGCCGGAGGTCGGGGACGAGCTCCGGGAAGACGCTACAGGGCTCCCGCGGTCGAATGGGTTGGTGTAGAAGACGCAGAAGGCGATGGCGGTTCCTCGGGACTCATCGGAGAGGCACGGGACGGACGGTGGCCGTGGTGGTGCTCGTCGGGGCGACGGCTGCGCTCGGCGGCCGTGCGTAAGAGAAACAGAGGAGGGAGAGAGCTCGGGAGAGAGTGAGGGAGAGAGGCAGGGAGGTGCGTGGCATCTCCGTGGCGCTCTCTGAAGAGTCGGGGCGTCGCGGTGGAAGCAGGAGCTGGCGCGCGCGCGCGGCGACCACGCTCCCTGCCTACTGGCGCTGGGAGGAAGACGACAGAGGGATGGCGGTGGTGGGCTGGGCTGGCCAGCTGGGCCAGCCAGGTGGGCTGCGCCAGGTAAAACTCCTTTCCACTGGTTTTCTATTTTGTTTGTGTTTTCTATTATTCTGTAAATTTAGGGCTTTATTAAAAATACTTAGGAATCTTTAAAAATCCTGAAAATAATCAGAGGCTCTATTTAGATTATTTCCAACAGCCTACAGTTATGTTCAGAATTATTTGGGCATTTGGAATATTTTATAGCATTTAAATGCCCAAATGCAAATAGAGTATGATTTAATTCAGAGCCCAATATGTCCTGCAAAAATATAAACCATTTTTGGTAGATGCTTTCACCTCAAACCAGAAATGTTGAACATTTTTAGAGGGCATTTTGAGTTCAATGAAAAAGATTTTATTTTGACCCTAGTTGAATTCATTTGGTGCTAGGGTTTAAACAATCCCCATTTCAAGTTTCATGAAATTTAAACATGATGCAACACTCTAATGCATGCACTAGGCAATGTCAGAACTAGGGATGTGACAGTCCATTATTTGTGTAATGAGGAAAAAGTCAATAGCAAACTTTGTAGTGGCATGTCCTTCACAAACCAGACCATCCGTAGGAAGATTCCGTGATTTACTACGAACCTTCCCTCTTTGGCTCACCCACGCCAACACGTGCTACGGTTGGCTCTGTTTATAGTTTTCTTGGTCTTATATCATATTTTAGCACAAACAAGTACTAAAAGTCACATGTAGTGGATCCTTCAGAAAAAAAAAATGGGCTAGACACCGTAGGGCCCGTTGGAGAGTGTGGCATATGAAATCATCGCAGGAAGTGTTAGAAGCATTCTTCCTTTTGCATGGAGTCATAATATGGGTATCCAGGTGTTTTGCAATGATGGAAAATTTAATACACAACTTTGAAGTGGCACCTACTTCACAAATCGGACCGCCTCGCATGAAGATCCAAGGCTTTAGTGCAAACCTCCCCCATCTACATAAGGTCCTAGGAAAAGGAGCAAAGAAACTAAAATAAGTAGAATGAAATGAAACATCAATTTAAAGAAAAAACATGGAACAAGGGAAAAACAAGTAATGGTCTTTGCTAAGTTCTATTTGTCACGCTCTCGGGAAAGGTTGTCTCTGCCGAGATCCCCGTGTCTGGCACTAGCCATCATGGGCAGGGGACTAAGAAAAAATAACCCACTTGCCACACTCCTTTACCTCTAAATTGATAACCTACCCCGTCGTGGCACATCCCGCCTCCACACCTATATCACACCTCTTCCCCATCTCCGCCTCCACCGTGGCCCAGATCCGGACGTCGCCATTTCCCCTAGCCCACCCCGCTAGCTGGCACCCTCTCCTCGCTGGTCACCGGCTCAATTGTGATTGAATACCTTGCCCGCACTGGCGTGGCTCGCCCCTCCTTTCTCACCTTGTCCCCATTCGCTTCTACCCTCTATGGCCCAACAACACCGCTGTTGATGCTGAAGGAAATATGCCCTAGAGGCAATAATAAAGTTATTATTTATTTCCTTATATCATGATAAATGTTTATTATTCATGACAGAATTGTATTAACCGGAAACATAATACATGTGTGAATACATAGACAAACATAATTTCACTAGTATGCCTCTACTTGACTAGCTCATTAATTAAAGATGGTTATGTTTCCTAACCATAGACATGTGTGGTCATTTGATTAACAGGATCACATCATTAGGAGAATGATGTGACATGACTCATTCCGTTAGCCTAGCACTTGATCGTTTAGTATGTTGCTATTTCTTTCTTCATGACTTATACAAAGTTCCTACAACTATGAGATTATGCAACTCCCGTTTACCGGAGGAACACTTTGTGTGCTACCAAACGTCACAACGCAACTGGGTGATTATAAAGGAGCTCTACAGGTGTCTCCAAAGGTACATGTTGAGTTGGCATATTTCGAGATTAGGTTTTGTCACTCCGATTGTCGGAGAGGTATCTCTGGGCCCTCTCGGTAATGCACATCACTATAAGCCTTGCAAGCAATGTAGCTAATGAGTTAGTTACGGAATGATGCATTACGTAACGAGTAAAGAGACTTGCCGATAACGAGATTGAACTAGGTATTGGATACCGACGATCGAATCTCGGGCAAGTAACATACCGATGACAAAGGGAACAACGTATGTTGTTATGCGGTTTGACCGATAAAGATCTTCGTAGAATATGTCGGAGCCAATATGAACATCCAGGTTCCTCTATTGGTTATTGACCGGAAACTTGTTTCGGTCATGTCTACATTGTTCTCGAACCCGTAGGGTCCGCACGCTTAAGGTTTCGATGATAGTTATATTATGAGTTTATGAGTTTTGATGTACCGAAGGAGTTCGGAGTCCCGGATGAGATCGGGGACATGACGAGGAGTCTCAAAACGGTCGAGACGTAAAGATCGATATATTGGATGACTATATTCAGAGTTCGGAAAGGTTCCGAGTGATTCGGGTATTTTTCGGAGCACCGGAGAGTTACAGGAATTCGCCGGGGAGTATACGGGCCTTATTGGGCCATACGGGAATGGAGGAGAGAGGCCAAAAGGAAGGAGGCCTGCGCCCCCCTCTGGTCCGAATTGGACAACGGGCGCAGCCCCCTTTTCCTTCTTCCTCTCCACCTCTTTCCCCTTCTCCTACTCTAACAAGGAAGGAGGGAGTCCTACTCCCGGTGGGAGTAGGACTCCCCTTGGCGCGCCCCTCCTAGGCCGGCCGCCCCCTCCCCTTTGCTCCTTTATATACGGGGGCAGGGGGCACCTCTAGACACACAAGTTGATCTTCGTGATCGTTCCGTTGCGGTGCCCCCCTCCACCATATTTCACCTCGGTCATATCGTTCCGTTGTTTAGGCGAAGCCCTGCGTCGGTAGAACATCATCATCGTCACCACGCCGTTGTGCTGACAGAACTCATTCCTGACACCCTGCTGGATCGGAGTCCGGGGATCGTCATCGAGCTGAACGTGTGCTGAACTCGGAGGTGCCGTACGTTCGGTGCTTGGATCGGTCGGATCGTGAAGGCGTACGACTACATCAACCGCGTTGTCATAACGCTTCCGCTTACGGTCTACGAGGGTACGTGGACAACACTCTCCCCTCTCGTTGCTATGCATCACCATGATCTTGCGTGTGCGTAGGCAATTTTTGAAATTACTACGTTCCCCAACAGATGCCACTGTCTCTTTAGTTCGCCATCAGCCTGCTTCCCCCGTCCTGTTTCCACCATCGTCGCTCAAGGCCCCGCGACTCCATGCGCCTCCCCGAGCTTGCTTCCCAAGACCGAGTTCGCCGACGCGGCCTCTGTAGTTTTTTCAAAAAAAATTGTGTGTGGTTTGTGTGAGTGTTTGTTTTGTTGGT
>LT934124.1:698010407-698032819 GCA_900231445.1 Triticum turgidum subsp. durum | reverse complement strand
CATATCTGTCTATGGGGCATGCGTGCGTGCAGGTGTCCAAGGCATGGCTGCTGTGTGCGTTGGGCATGACCATGGTTTACCATCCTAGTTCCAAGCAGAACTGTCAAACGTGACAGTCCTTTCCTTGTACACTGCATGTATCATATGTATTTGTTGTAGTCCTTTCCTAGTTTACAGGATGTCAACCAACACTCCATGATGCTGGCCTGTGTGCCTATAGTCACGGGAGACGTAGGACCTCTGTGTATAAGTAAGATGTACCTCTCGCATCAACAGAACAACAGTGCAGGGAGGCAATCTTCTCTTTAACTTGGTATCAGTCGCCATGGCCTTCGACGACATCTTCGGCGAGCTCCCCACCTCCGCCGCTCCGGCATCCCGCTTTGCACCTGCCACACCTAGCATGCTTTGCAGTACTGCGACCTTCCCCCTTCCAGTGCCCCAAACCTAAATCCAATTTGGAGTTGGCCTCTCTATGGGTTTTTTATGACAATATTATATATTCCAACATAAAAAAGGACTAAAATTACATGAAGTGGTCCCTTCCAAAAGCAAGCAAGGGCTAAACGCCATGGGGCTTGCCGAAAAAGGGAGCTCAAATCGCACGAGGAAGTGTTGGAACCACTCCTCATTTGCATGGGTCCTAATACAGGTATCCCAGAATTGTGTAATAAGGAAACTGCAGCTCCTTCACAAACCACACCATCTCGCGTGAAGGTTTAAGGATTCAGTGTGGTCAACCCTCCTTCCGGTGCCCCCAACCTAATGCCTGCTAGGATTTGACCTCTCTTTGTGTTTTTCATGATCCAATGACGTATTCCAACATAATAAAGACTAAAAGTCACATGGAGTGATCCCGTCCCAAGAAATGCTACATCTTGATATTAGGGGACCCAAAGGAGAGGGTGGCAGATCAAATTGTATGGGGGTAGTATTGAAATCACTCATTTTCATGGGGTCCTTATATGGGTATCCAAGAGTATTGCGATGAGCAAAAAATTCTATGCAAAACACTAAACTGGCACCTCCTTCACGAGCCAGGCCTTTGGGAAGATCCAGGGTTTCAATGTGCACCGGCCACTTTCTGATGCTCCCAACCCAACTACTAGTAGGAGTTAGTCTCCATTTGGGTTTGTCCTGATCCTATGACATATTTCAATATGACGAAAGACTAACAGTCACATCGAGTGGCCTCTTCCAGCTAAAAGCTATGGCTAGACGCCACAGGGCCTGCCAGAGAGTGGAGCATATGAAATCACATGAGGAAGTGTTGGAGCCACTTCTACTTTTGCGTGGGATCCTAATATGTATATCCATTGTTTGTGTAATGAGGAAAAAGTCAATACCAAACTTTGCAGTGGCATGTCCTCCACAAACCAGACCATCCGTAGGAAGATTCAGTGATTTACTACGAACCTTCCCCCTTCGGTTCACCCAACCCAACACGTGCTACAGTTTGCTCTATTTATAGTTTTCTTGGTCTTATAACATATTTTAGCAGAAACAAGCACTAAAAGACACATGTAGTGGATCCTTCAGAAGAAAAGATTGGGCTAGACACCGTAGGGCCTATTGGAGAGTGTGGCGCATGAAATCATGGGAGTAAGTGTCAGAAGCATTCTTCCTTTTGCATGGGGTCATAATATGGGTATCCAAGTGTTTTGCAATGATGGAAAATTTAATATACAACTTTGAAGTGGCATCTACTTCACAAATCGGACCGCCTCGCAGGAAGATCCAAGGCTTCAGTGCAGACCTCCCCCCATCTACATAAGGTCCTAGGAAAAGGAGCAAAGAAACTAAAATAAGAGAAAGAAATGAAACATGAATTAAAAGAAAACATATGGAACAAGGGAATAACAAAAAATGGTCTTTTCTAAGTTGTATTTGTCACGCTCTCGGGAAAGGTTGTCTCTACTGAGATCCCTGTGTCTGGCACTAGCCATCGTGGGCAGGGGACTTAGCAAAAATAACCGACTTGCCACACACGCCTTTCTCTTTTCCCTCTAAATTTATAATCTACCCCGTCGTGGCACATCTCGCCTCCACAACTATATCACACCTCTGCCCCAGCTCCGCCTCCACCGTGGCCCAGATCCAAACATCGTCGTTGCCCCTAAACCACCCCGCTGGCACTTTCTCCTCGCTGGTCACCGGCTCAGCTGTGATTGCGTACCTTTCCCGCACTGGCGTGGCTCGCCCCTCCTTCCTCACCTTGTCCCCATTCGCTTCTACCGTTTATGGCCCAACAGCACCGTTGTTGATGCCACTGTCTCTTTAGTTCGCCATCAACCTGCTTCCCCCGTCCTGTTTACACCGTCGTCGCTCGAGGCCCCGCGACTCCATGCGCCTCCCCGAGTTTGCTTCCCAAGACCGAGTTCGCCAACGCGGCCTCTGTAGTTTTTTCGAAAAAAAATTGTGTGTGGTTTGTGTGAGTGTTTGTGTTGTTGGAGTGTGTGGGTGTGAGTGTTTGTGTGATGGTGTGTGTGTTAGTATGTGTGATGGTGTGTGTGTGTGTGTGTGCGGGTGTGTGTGTGTGTGAGAGAGAGAGAGAGAGAGAGAGATTGGTATGCATTTGTGTTAAAACTATATATAAATGAGATTAATATACATGAACATGACAAAAATATAGATACATTGAAGGCGTACCAATATCTCACCATGGTTCCACATGTCGCAACTCCCGCTAGCTGGCATCAACCATATGTGTTATCGTCCACACAGCCTCCATTGGTCTACGTGCCTGTGGTGCGAACACAAAACCAATATTTTTGTTGGTGTCATGGTGGGCATGTGAAATGAAGTTTTTCCCTCAGAAGATGCAGGAGAGGCTCCGACGTGTGACAGGCGTAGTGGCCTATATCGATAGGGAGGAAGGGTGGTGGAAGTCGCTAACATGCATGGGAATGGTGAATGTTGGAGTTAGCAAAATGGCCACATATTTGAGTAGAAGTCGAGGCTGTAGCAACATCATGATGTTGTGCCTATGTGAGATGTGGTTGACAGCTTGTTCGATATGGGGGCGAATGTATTTCCTTAGGCGATATATTCACAATACAGTTGGTTATGGGTTTGTGACCCATATCTCATGGACGGGGATCATAGAGGAACTTTTGGGGTCCTGGTTGTATGGCTCAAATATCTGCATTGGATTAGGTTCAAGGGTGTCGGCGGTGTGAGGACGACGACCGCCTTGTGCCACTTTTTATTCTTTGGGTATATCCGGATCCGTGCAAGGTTGCCTCAGTGCAGAAGGATGTCTTTGGCATGGTACGAAGACAATGGCTATTGGTCGTTCTTAAGAAACCGTCTTCTCCAAACAAGGAACGACACTAGTTTGGCTTCTTTTGAGAGCAGGATTCTCCTTGGATGGTGGGAGTTTTAGTTGTTATGTGGGGTACGTGGAAGTCATCATGACCGGTATGTTAGAGAATCTCTGGCATACTCATGAAATGTAGACCAACACTCATGTGGAGCACTGGCCCGGTTTGTTGATTAATTATCCGCAGGGCTAGCAGGTTCGTGTGCAATATTTGGCTTTATTAGGCAACATAGCCAGATAACGGTTTGCTGAGATGGTAGACGAACAATCGTAGTCGAGCGAACCCTCACACTCGTAATCTATCGAGAAGAAGCATAATCATGGCATGATGCAAAATCGACTATGATCTAGGTCCGGTTTAATGAGTCATGTTACTGCAAGATGCACCAACAACATACTACACATTAAGTGTTCCTCAATATGCAACAAGTTGCATATTGACGAACTTCACATTCAAGTATTTAGTTCACTCTCGTCTATGTACGTGACAAGATTAAGTTTTGTTAAACATGCAAGAGATGACATAGTTAAACTACCTATCTAGGCAAGTTTAAATGAGACCGGAAACAACAAATAACATTTCAGGGAAATCCCCATATGTAATTTTCGAAATTGGTACTGTTCTTCCCTAAACAAAATTTTATTATTGTAAAAAATGCAAAGTAAGTGCACCATGCTATTCTACGCATTTTTCTTGTCAAGTTACATATATAATCTATTCAATTCGGAGCTGAGGATATTTAGTTATGAAATAAATGATTTTAGCAAGACATTTATGCATATTTAATCAAACAACATTTTGAAAAAAAAATAACATGGATGTTGGTTGGAAATTATAGAACTACACAAAACCATAAGCATTTAACATATATAGATCATTTTAGTCCGATGCATGGTTTATGAGCTATTAAATGCATGAGCATGACATATTCAAGTTATGTGCAATGTTATGGAAATAGTGGCATAATATGATATGTAGCATTAGTCGCCATGGCGGAAAGAAAGGGGCGCCATGACGGGTAAAAAGGAAATGGTGCCACGGCAACGTTCTGGTTTCGATAACTCATTGAGATATCGACGCAAAAGAATAAGTGTGGGTGTGCATGGATGTGTCGTCCAAAGTGTCGATGGGGTGATCCCGGTTACCGGGTGTCCTATGTGTCGGTGGCATGGCAAATGAGGATCATGCACGTAACAATTCGGACACGGAGCAAACATAGGGCGCATACAAAACATGCATTCGTCCACGGGTGCCGCCTCGGGTTAAACCTTCAAAGCGTGGATTTTTGGACCGGACCGAGTCGGTGCGGTGTAGATGTTCACGGTGGTCGTGGACAGAGTGGTACAAGTTGTCTTGTTGAATCCAAGCGGTGGTAGTCATTCACGCTTAGAGGAACACTTGACGAATCCTAGGGTCTTCGGGTCGTTGTCGTACTTGGCGGTAGAAAGCACACGGCGTCGATACACGAACTTGGTGATCCGACGAGTACATCGGAGTCTCGGTCTTCGCGACGGTAGTTGTACAATTTCCATATATGTCCGAGGTCATCTCGCACTTGGCATTCCGGTAGTCGCTCGAGCGTCCCTGCCGTATTGCCTTGCTGTTGGAGGTACGAGGTGTGGGTCGGGTGGTGAAGATCCTCTCGTCATAGGGAGAGGGACAAGAGGGTGGTGGTGGTCTACGAAGGAAACATGCGCTGATGTGGGCGGAGGAGGAAGCTAGCCACACTTGGTGTTCGTAGGCGAAGAGCAGAGAGCTAAGGCCGGGGAGCTCGCTTGGCATCGGCCAAAGCTTGTGCACTGCAGCAGCTCATGCGCGGAAGTGGAGCAAATGGGGCGAGGTGCAGCTGCGGCAGATGGCGAAGTGGTGGTGCAAGGGCCGATTGAAGCAGCAGCGGGGAGGCGAGTGAAGGATGGGTGGTGCAGGATCTCACATGCTATCCTTGCGATCTCCAAAATTCAGGAGTAAAAGTTCTCAGCTCATGCGTGTTAAAAAGAATGAAAAATAAGACTTTGGTTTGAGCAGTGAGAGTAGTACTGATGAACGGCAGATCCATCACGAGGAGCCTGAAGCCGTCCATGCCTGGCATGCGCACGTCCGTGATCAATAGGTCGAACTCCTGCTTCCCCGATCCACTGTCGTTGCTGTACAGCAACAAGCATTATTCATCACTGAGAGAAAACGATCACATGGCTCCGATTGTAATGGACTATGGCTCCGATTGTGGAGGGATCAAGAGAGACTCATGGCTGTATTTGCAGCGGCGCAGGACAGCCTTCAGTACCTTAAGGTAGGCGCAGTAGTCGTCCACGGCAAGCACGCGCAACCCCTCCGGGAACTTGTCCTCCGCGGGAGCCTCCATCCTCTGTCTTTGGTCCCCACCCATCGCGGCCATGTTTTCCGATATTCTTCCGACCTGGCAAAGCAAACAACATCAAGAAAACCCTAATTAAGAACAACTAGTCATCAACCCGTGCACCTGCACGGGCTAGCGGTATTATCAAAATAAAGATTATAATCCTTGAAATAATATGTTGCCCTTACTTACAAAGGAAATAATGTAGTACATTGTGCACACTATTCGGAGTAATATAGTGAAAACCAATTTTAAATCAAAATAATTAAGATTAAAACTAATACCCACAAATTAGTAACATCTTTGACTCATCGAAAAGTTTAGGCTTGTTACGCCGAAGTTCTCTTTTTATAAATGTTTCACTTGTGAAGGGAACAAACCGCACGTCATATATATACATTATCAAATTTTATATTACTATTTGGTTTCATGAAAAAAAGTAATAATACCATTTTTGCTTTCTCAATCAAAATAATGTTGTACACGATGGTAGCCAATGTTAAAATAAAAAGTTGACTTCACACACTCGAAATCTATGTATTCTTCCATCTGTTCATAAATAAATTTTTTACAACCGTAGTTCATAGTTTGTATAGTTTTTGCCAGAATTACGTAAGTGGTCGTTAAAATTTTTCTGTAGTTATTTCCGTTCATGTATAGAAGAATCAGACTAATATTCAGCCTCGCTCTTTAATATTCGAATTCCCACAACAAACTGAACTCCAAGGTGTATAAAAAATCATAAAAAGTTGTAAGTCACATATAGAAATATGATTTAGGAATGTGTAAAAATATTACGTTTCCCAGTAAATCTGCTGAAAGAAATCCTTTACTGAAATAGCTAAGAAATAAGATCTCACCTTCATCACTAATACATTTATGTTCACGCACCCAAAAAAATAACATTTGTTACAGACTGATAAAATGTTGATCATTAGAACATGAAGTCATAAACTTGAGCATCATAGCGCTAGCCCACAAACTTGTTTGCGACCAATTAGAAGACCGCTCTATGAACACTATATTAAAATGATAAGGCGTAAACATATTGCTGATGACGACCCGTCTATTATTTTTCTTGTGTAGGAATACTTTGTCATGCTGCTGTGTTTTGTCAACAAAAAAAGTATCGATCTGAACCGTATATTCCCAGTAACTATAATTTAAGGGCTTCTTCACTTGGTCTTGCTTACAAAATAAAACACAACATGGTGCTTGCTAACAGAAAAGAAATTTGATTAAGCCGAGTAGAACATTCAAGTGGGTTGGAGTCGATAGGTAGTGTAGCGATTAAGAATTGCAGAGTGTAGCTATATATACTTCAAATCCAAGGATCAATGATCTGAAGTCGGTTCAGCATGAAAAGTGTAACCATGTGAGTGTGTAGGCGCAGGTGAGGAACATACAATTAGTTATGGGTATCCAGACTACAGGCCATGGTTGGATACAACCAAAGTAATGACATTGAGCAGTACAATATACCACGAGATCTAAGGGAGGAGCGGTACTAATTGTTGAGGCCAAACATATCTAATTTATGATTAATTAGAATAACCGTTTGGACAATAACATGAATTTAATTAAATTAAAGATGAAATACTTTGAGGGAAGACTACTCCAAGAAAAGAATGAGTAACTCCAAAGATTAACAACGTACAGTTTGATATAATTCTAGAGATTATCATTGATTTGCCCGTTGACATTACAGAGGATGGACGCAACTTGACTCTCATCTGTATGCTTCCTCGTCCACCAGGTGAATCATCGGCACCTTTGTTAGCCTGAAAATTAAATGCTGGATTGGGGCGTAGCAAGTAGTTGCGAAGGTTCAAAGGCTAGAGAGTTAGGTGTATGTGGTCTTCAATATCAGTTCCAGAATCTTGAAATTTAGTCTGCACGTAGTTTCCTGTCTATCACAAACACATCTTGAGTGCTCTAAAAAAATCCTAGGGGATAGGGCAGAGACATAGTCATGCCTACCTCAATCGAGGGAACAACAACATAATAGACGAAATCAAGTCAATTAAATTCAATTGATTAAATTACACGACGCAGGTAGTCTTCATCAATCAGGTTATCCAGTTACTTCGATGAACTATTCGAGACATGGAGAAGAGAGACACCAGCATTGATATATTGCGAAGATAGATCGGGGACTTGTAGGCAGCGATGCCGGTGCTATCAATGAAGCCCTTCCAACCCTTGCGTTGCTACAGGGGAAGTCGCTGGATGGTTTGGAAGGTGGCAAAACTGGCGTGATCTAGAGCTGATCGACACAATCAGCCATGCCATGGAGCCAAGGCACCCTGCAAAAACAAATCAGGAGACTATCATTAGTTTTTTTTTTCCTTTTTGAGGTAAATTTGGAGAGGCCTCCCGTGCTTAGAGAGAGGAAGGAGAGGAGTCCTGTGCTCGTAAGTTTTTGATGTGTGGAGACTACGCTAAGATTTATTTTTTCTGTCCATGGGAAAAGGAGAGAGTCCATGGGGAAGACAACTCACGTACGTAGGATAGAAGAGCATGCCTAGTATTTCATCCAATGGCCGAACACACACCATCTATTAATCGGATGGTTAAAAAAATTTAACTTCAAGGATTAACATGGTGTCTCGTTTGGTGCCTCCAATTAGTAAATATATATATATATATATATAAGACGGGAGCTAACCAACACAAACCCCGCTACAATCTAAGAGCACAACCCAAAACCTCTATTAGATGAGATCTCTGATTTTTCCACCTCCTACAATGGCTTCCTCACGGCAGGAAGAACAGAACAATGTGGATTGGAGAAAAGAAAGACTGCAGTGGTGAGAGGGCTGGAGGATCCAGGGGGCTATTTATAGGAGAGAGGGGTGGAAGTCTAGCGGTGGAGAGGTGGAAGGCCACTCTGCCATCGTGCGTGTGTGCACTGCATAAAGTACTTTCTACTCCATAATATGTGCAGATACAGTATTTACGTTGGCCTATGGTTCCATCGATGAGAGGAGAGAAAAACCACGGCTCTGTTCCTGTTTTATATCTTTTATTTTGTCGTTTTCCCACGAAATGCTCTGAATTATGAAGGAGAGGCTCTTGGTCTTTTCTGTTGAATGGAGATGGAGAGAGTGTCTTTTTACTTGCTTTCACCGGGCAAGGAGAGGGTGTGCACTCGTATACTTGTGATTGAATGGCACCATTAAATCTCTTGTTTACAAAGAAGAGAGGGAAAGAAAGATATATCGTGTACAAAGAAGAGAAAGAAATATATTTGTTTTCATTCTCCTCCATGAAGCTTCCTACTTTTGTTTCCATTCCATTGACAAATGTCAATATATCTGTTCGTGGCCTGGCACATGACCCAGTCTACTTTCTTCGATTTCTTTTTGTTATTTTCTCACCCGATGTTCGAGCTATAGACATTTGTATTCCAGAAGTGGGTCCTCGAGATGAGATCTCAAATTAATACCCTCATCTCAATTCTGACCAAATTGTTTTGGTACATTGAAAGAGTATGATCGGTATCTCAAATCCATCATCCATTTTCAATTATCCGAAATTACTGCATCATGTGATATAGTATAAACGAAGAGATGACCCATTGAACAAGTGAGGTGATTAGGAGGACGCACCAAGTGGCTGTAGATAACATGGCAGTTCAATATAGCCATCAGCTGGCTATATTATTAACCATTCTCTTATAGCCGGAGACGGCGGGTGACGAGGTGAGACTCATTACTTAGATTATGAAAGAATTACAAATATACTGAAATCTCCAGAAAAATAAGATATACCAAAGTGCGTATTACATATTATCAAGGACAAAAATGCATCGTATAAATTGGTTAAATGTGAATGGAACTTTAACAATACGAAATCAAACCGAGCATGATTACCTGCATGAAAACATGCAAGACACCAAGAGTTGCAGTCTACCATATGGCTTGCTGTGTATGAGGTTCCTTCTCCATCATGGAATCGGCGTTATCGTCGGTCAGGTGTATACGCACTTACACTGCCCCAGTTGCTTCTCAGGCTCTGATGTGATGGATTTTGGTGGAGGCGATATGGTGTGTCTAGCTGTTTATATAAAGTCAGCTAATCGAGTCAAGATGGCAAGTCTTGATAGTATAGGTAAGGACAAAATTTTTGGGAGGCAAACATCTAAGGACATTTGGCGCAAATGCAAAATGGAACATTTTTGATTTAAAGAGGGCTCTTGTTTTAGAAAACGATAATGGCAGGCCTCAAGAATCAAGATAATCAAATGCGTGGAAACAAGCTATCAATTAGTACGAATAAATCAATTTCTTCCTGAACAATTAGCCCCTGAGAAGGAGCTGTACAGGACGCAAAATCAAGCAATCAGGAGAGATAAAATTTGTAGGAAGAGCACACGGCTCAGGGCTTATATAGCTTCATGGGCTTGAACAACGAAGGCTTTTTTCCCACCAGAAAACACAAAGCATGTGCCTTCATGCATATCGATTCAAAAAAAGCTCAATTTTCAAGGACCTATAATCAAGGTTGTACATTAGAATGAACACCCATAACAACCTGCAACGAGTCATCTCTCTCTCTCTCTCTCTCTCTCTCTCTCTCTCTCTCTCTCTAAAACACAAGAACCTGTCGTGAGAGGAGAAATGACACCTACTAACCTTTATATCAACTCTAGCAGAGTCACCGTATGCCCCGTCCTCTATAATGATTGCCAATATGAAAGCTAGAGAGTAAAATATGCCCTCTAGCCACCAGAATTGCCATCACATCCTTCCACTCCATAATCTCTAGAGGGTACATGCTACAAAAAGAGCGGTTAAGGCGGGACTTGTGTTCTATAGCACGGGCTCCAGGGAGCCCATTTATTAAAAAGTATCAAAAAATATCAATGTTTTCCTAAAAATACATATACTTGTGCTCAGACTATGAGTAAATTTTTACTAAATAATATGATTGTTTGCATGCCCAAATAATATGACCTAAACACAACTAAGGAAAAAACTATTTTAATCTATATATCTGTCTTTTTGTGTAGATCACATATAAACATGCAGGTTCATGAAATTTCGTATGTATATACTAAATACATTCTTACGTGTAAGCTTTCTCAGATTTTTCTTTTACGAGGTAGAAAATGTATTTTTGCTGAAAACAATATCAAGTTCCGTGGAGCCTGAAAACCATATGCACTTTCGTAGTTCATTCCCCATATTCGAAGGTTGTAGGTCAGTAGCTGTTTTGGGGTGCACTCCAAACAGAATTACTGTGGCGAGACTCAACTTTCACCTCGTCCCTTCAATATCATCTATGTTTTTTGTTTTGTATGGTGCTGATGTCCACACAGCTCACACAGGCACATAACAACACCAAGGACTTTACATTTACCTGCCCATATCATAGACACTAATGGCATCGTCCACATGCACATTACATTAGCTTTACACTAACACTAGTAGAAAAAGGGTCAAACGTGCAGCACATTAGTGCCGGTTTGTATTAGAGCCGGCACTAATGTATACATTAGTGCCGGTTCCAACGGCTAGCCAGGCCGCTCTCATTAGTACCGGTTCGTGGCTAACCTTTAGCACCGGTTCGTGCCACGAACCGGTACTAATGAGGGTGGTGGCAGGATGTTGTCCGTCTGGGCCCCCTCCAGCACCTTTAGTACCGGTTCGTGCCACGAACCGGTACTATAGGTCCTCCTGCATATAAACCCTTCGTCCAGCTTGCTCTGTTCTTCCCCCTTTCCCCTCTCCTCTCCTCTCTGTTCTTCCTCTTCCCCTCGAGCTCACCACAAAATTTGCCCAAAATTTGTCAAGATTTGAAGGCCCCCATCAATTCAAATGATCACAAAGGTTAGCAACTTTGTCCTTTCATCTGTCATTGCTAGATTAGCTCTTGCAATGCTTTATATAGTTACTAATTTGTGAGTTTAGTAATTTGGGAGGAAATATATATATATGTGCTAATATTTGATTTATATGCAATTTGAGGTCAAAAATAACACTTAGTTTGCATATGTAGGTGTGGTTTACTTAGTGCCTTCTAAATCTCCGTCGTAACCACCGTCGATCGCCCGCACCGTCCCGTCACCGGCACCACCTTGTGGTGAGCCTCTTGTTCATGTAATTTTATATAAAAAATTGTTGTTTGTGTGATTTGGATATATAGTTAATCATGTAATAATTATCTTACCCGTACGTTGTTTGTTATACATAGTGCCATGGTTTTGATATCCGTCCCCGTCGGCCCTCGTCCTTGTTATGATTCGGATGTGGTATATTCTCTTTTAAAACTATTAGTTGCATTTCGTGTTTATGACAAATTATGCCCATCAAGTTGACATAGATATTTTTATCTAGGAGGTATGTGAACCGGAAATTCCAACCGACCCTATTGTCGAGAGGTTAAATTTAGTTGAAAGAGAAAACAATTACTTGAAAGAAAAATTGAAAAGAATTCAGGGGGAGAAGATGGAATTGGAGTTGCATGTTGCCGATGTCATCGATGATCACAAGATCAAGATGGAGAAAATGCGCTTGAAGAATAGAAAGATTAGAAAATATGCCATCGATAGTGAGGCTTGGTATCATTATGCTGTTGGATCAATTGTTACCTTAGTTGCGATCTTGATCGCATTTGTTGTTGCATTTAAATGCTTTAGCTAGAGAGTTATTTGTTTGTTGCATTTAAGTGTTGTATGAACTTTATGTATGAACTTGTATTAATTTGGTCTATTCGGTGTTGTGTAATGAAGATGAGCCGGCAATGGATGTACGATGACCGATGCTCACCCCAGTTCGTTGAGGGCGTGCATACTTTTCTGCTTGCGGCTGAGGCAAACAAGCGGGCGGATGGTTTTATGCCTTGTCCATGTGGTGTCTGTAAGAATGGTCACACTTACTCTACGTCAAGAACCATTCACGTCCACTTGTTTGAGTCCGGTTTCATGCCCCACTATAATGTTTGGACCAAGCACGGAGAAAGAGGGGTTATGATGGAAGACAATGAAGAAGAAGAGGACGACGACAACTATCCTGGCCATGGGTTCCCTGAATACGATGATACAACAATGGGGGAAGAAGCTGAGCCGGTAATGCGGGAAGAAGCTGAGCCGGCAATGCGGGAAGAAGCTGAAGAAGAGGCATCAGATGAGCCCGTTGATGATCTAGGTCGGGCCATTGCCGATGCAAAGAGAAACTGCGCAAGTGATTTGGAGAAGAAGAAGTTGCAGCGCATGTTAGAGGATCACAAAAAGTTGTTGTACCTGAATTGCGTAGGTGACAAGAAAAAGCTGGGCACCACACTGGAATTGCTGCAATGGAAGGCAGAGAATGGTGTATCTGACAAGGGATTTGGAAAGTTGCTGGTAATGATAAAGGATATGCTTCCAAAGGACAACGAATTGCCCGAGAGTACGTACGAAGCAAAGAAGGCTGTCTGCCCTCTAGGGTTAGAGGTGCAAAAGATACATGCATGCCCTAATGATTGCATCCTGTACCGCGGTGAGTACGAGGATTTGAACGCTTCCCGGTATGTGGTGCATTGCGCTATAAGATCAGCCGCGATGAGCCTGGTGATGTCGAGGGCGAGCGCCCCAGGAAGAAGATTCCTGCCAAGGTGATGTGGTATTCTCCTATAATACCACGGTTGAAACATTTGTTCCAAAACAAAGAGCATGCCAAGGCGATGAGATGGCACAGAGAAGACCGTAAGAAAGACAGAAAGTTGAGAGTACCCGCTGACGGGTCGCAGTGGAGAAAAATCGAAAGAAAGTACAGGAAGGAGTTTGCAGCTGACGCAATGAGCGTATGGTTTGGTCTAAGCGCAGATGGCATTAATCCTTTTGGGGAGCAGAGCAGCAACCATAGCACCTGGCCTGTGACTCTATGTTTGTATAACCTTCCTCCTTGGTTGTGCATGAAGCAGAAGTTCATTATGATGCCAGTGCTCATCCAAGGCCCTAAGCAACCCGGCAACGACATTGATGTGTACCTAAGGCCATTAGTTGAAGAACTCTTACAGCTGTGGAATGGAACAGGTGTACGTGCGTGGGATGAGCACATGGGGGAAGAATTTGACCTCAAGGCGTTGCTGTTCGTGACCATCAATGATTGGCCTGCTCTCAGTAACCTTTCAGGACAGACAAACAAGGGATACCGCGGATGCACGCACTGTTTGGATGATACCGACAGTATATATTTGAATAGTTGTAAGAAGAATGTGTACCTGGGACATCGTCGATTTCTTCCGAGCAGGCATCCCGTAAGAAAGAAAGGCAAGCATTTCAAAGGTGAGGCGGATCACCGGACGAAGCCTCGCCATCGTACTGGTGCTGATGTACATGATATGGTCAAGGATTTGAAGGTGATATTTGGAAAGGGTCCTGACGGACAACCTGTTCCGAAGGACGCGGACGGACGCGCACCCATGTGGAAGAAGAAATCTATATTTTGGGACCTGCCATATTGGAAAGACCTAGAGGTCCGCTCCGCAATCAACGTGATGCACGTCACGAAGAATCTTTGCATGACCCTGCTTGGCTTCTTGGGCGTGTATGGGAAGACAAAAGATACACCTGAGGCACGGGAGGACCAGCAACGTATGCACGGAGAAGAGGGCATACATCAGGGTCATGCAAGCTACGCTCTTACCAAAGAAGAGAAGGAAATCTTCTTTGAATGCCTGCTCAGTATTAAGGTACCGTATGGCTTCTCGTCGAATATAAAGGGAATAATAAACATGGCAGAGAAAAAGTTTCAGAACCTAAAGTCTCATGACTGCCACGTGATTATGACGCAACTGCTTCCGGTTGCATTGAGGGGGCTTCTACCGGAAAACGTTCGATTAGCCATTGTGAAGCTATGTGCATTTCTCAATGCAATCTCTCAGAAGGTAATCGATCCAGAAATCATACCAAGGTTACAGAATGATTTGGTGCAATGTCTTGTCAGTTTCGAGTTGGTGTTCCCACCATCCTTCTTCAACATCATGACGCACGTCCTAGTTCACCTATGCGAAGAGATTAACGTTTTGGGTCCTGTATTTCTACACAATATGTTCCCCTTTGAAAGGTTCATGAGAGTCTTAAAGAAATATGTTCATAACCGTGCTATGCCAGAAGGAAGCATCTCCAAGGGCCATCAAAATGAGGAGGTCATTGAGTTTTGTATTGACTTTATTCCTGACCTTAAGCCGATTGGTGTTCCTGAATCGCAGCATAAGGGCAGACTGGATGGAAAAGGCACGCTAGGAGGGGAACAAATAATATGTATGGACGGACATTCTCTCACTGAAGCACACTACACAGTTCTACAGAATTCCACCTTGGTGGCTCCGTATATGGATGAACACAAGAATTTGCTACGCTCCAATCACCCGGAGCGGTCTGATGAGTGGATTACACGTGAACAAACCAGGAGTTTCGCCAACTGGTTGCAGACACGTACCATGCATGCCACCTCTATTGAAGATGACCTGTACTTGCTGTCCCAGTTACCATCTTCGAATATAATGACTTTCAAAGGGTACGAGATAAATGGTAATACATTTTACACGATGGCCCAAGATAAGAAGAGCACCAACCAAAACAGTGGTGTCCGCTTTGATGCAGAAACCAAGACGGGAAAGGAAACATATTGTGGTTATATACAGGACATATGGGAACTTGACTATCGACGTGGTTTAAAGGTCCCTTTGTTTCGGTGCAAATGGGTCAATATGACACGAGGCAGGGTAACGGAAGACCCGCAGTACGGAATGACAACAGTGGATCTCAACAATCTTGCGTATGCAGACGAACCATTCGTCCTAGCCAATGATGTGGCACAAGTTTTCTATGTGAAGGACATGTCTACCAAGCCAAGAAAAAGAAAAGATAAGGAAGCGAATGCATCGTACGATGAGCCAAAGCGGCACATAGTTCTTTCTGGGAAGAGAAACATCGTGGGAGTGGATGACAAGACAGACAAGTCAGAAGATTATGAAAAGTTTGATGAAATTGCTCCATTCACAGTGAATATTGACCCGAGCATCCCGTTAAATGATGAAGATTTTCCATGGTTACGGCGCAAAGGGACACACGCGAAGAAAAAGTTTCACACCCAAAGATCTGGGATGTGATCGGCCTCACTATCATCACTTTCTTCTGTGTTTCACACCTAGGAGGGAATGTCTGTAATAGTTAGGGTAGTTATGTGTTTTGGCATTTGAAACGCGAACAAATTTTATGTGCAAACAAATTCTTTTCATGCATTTACTGATTTTTTTCCAGCTAAATGACCCTGAAATTGAAAAGCAATTCAAATGAACTCAGAAAAGGTTGAAAGTTGGCATGGTATCATAATTTCATATAAATAGCATGTGCAAGAAAGTAGAGAGGGTTACGACAAAAACTGGATGCACTTCGTGTACAAAATGGACAATCTCTTTCGAAGCATTAGGGTTTCCGATGAAAACTGAACTGTTACAAAGGCATTTCATTTTTTAAATAACCTAAGCATTACTAAATTGAATATAATGATAAAACACACTAATATTGAACATAAGAAAAAAGAATCACTGGAAAAACTTTTTTCAAAGTTAAGTTATTCACAAACTAGTGATTCACACAAATTTCAAATAATTCAAAATTTAAACTATTCAAATTTGAAATCTACCGGCACTAAGAGAAAGTTTGTAATTTTTTGTACCTAAAGCAAAAATATTCACAAAGAAACTCTAAATACAACAAAAAACAACTCAAAAAAAAATAAAGCAAAAAAAATAAAGCAAAAAAAAGCCCGCCTACTGGGCCAAAGCGGCCTGCATACGACCAGCGACACAACTTTTCATTGGGCCAGGATGCAGGCCCGTGAAGGCCCAGTAGGCCCACAAGGTGAGGAGGACAGGTAGGCCCAGTAGGCCTGACTAGGAGAGGAGCTCGAGAGAGCTACCGCACTGGGGCTTATAAACCAGTGCGGTAGCCCCTCAACTAGCGAGGTGGGACTAAACTTCCGCACCGCACCTGCGCCAGCGCACCCCCTTTAGTACCGGGTCGTGGCACAAACCGGTACTAAAGGGGGGGCCTTTAGTACCGGTTTGTGCCACCACCCGGTACTAAAGGGGGTCGCTTCCCGCCGCTTGGCCTGGCCAAAACAGACCTTTATTACTGGTTGGTGGCTCCAACCGGTACTAAAAGTGCCTTCTATATAACTAAACACTTCAAAATTTCGTCAGTTTCTCATCTCCCTCTGCTTCTTCTCCTCTGCACCGTCGCCGCCCCCGTCGCCGCCCCGTCCCCGTCGTCGCCGCCCCGTCGTCGCCGCCCCCGTCACCGCCCCGTCCCCGTCGTCGCCACCCCGTCCCCGTCGTCGCCGCCCCGTCGTCGCCGCGCCCGTCGCCGTCCCCGTCGCCGCGCGCCCCCCGTCGCCTCTCGCCTAGCCGGCCGGTGAGCGCGCGCACACAGACACATACATTGTTAGACATTTTTCTGTTTTTTAGAAATAGTTAGAAATGTTAGAATTGTTAGATTTGTTAGAAATGTTTGAAATTCTAGAAATTTTTCTATTTTTTAGTTATAGAAATATATAGTTATAAAAAAGTTAGAATTGTTAGAAATTTTTCTGTTTTTTAGTTATAGAAATAGTTATAAAAATGTTAGTTATATATATAGAAATGTTATAATTTTTTTCTATTTTTTAGTTCTAAAATATTAGAAATGTTATAGAAATGTCAGTTATATATAGCATTGTTAGAAATGTTATAGAAATGTTAGTTATATATATATAGAAATGTTAGAAATTTTAGTTATCAAAATCCAATCATTAAAAAAATGTTACTTTTTGCGGGCATATAGCTAGTATTTGTTCTCGACGATGCCCGGCCCGCATCCTCGCCGTCGACCCGTCCGCGACGACGTCCAGCCGACCCATGTCCGGGACTGGGCTCCGCCGGGCTGGCACTGGGAGGTGCTGCTTGGAGGGGCGCGCCGCTTGACGAGGAACCCGGCCGCGGGTCCAGTCGTCGACCCTGATCTCGTTTGGTGGCGTTCGCGTGGGCCAGTTTCGGTGCGGAGGGACCCGGCCCCGCCGGAGGTGGTACGTCGCCGTGTCAGGGAGGAGGACGAGCACGTCCATCGCTACATGGTTGCGTTAGAGGGCGGCAGGTTCTCCAATACGTGGCAGTATCTTCGGGGATCTCACTTCAGCTATGATCCTGTGAGGGTTCCTTCTCTTTGGGTGTCCACTGCCCGCGCCGGAGGAACCACGAGTGTCCTAGATTCTTCTGTAGTATTCGATCTTTATTAGCTAATAGCCAGTGATGTACTTTTCTATATTATATATTATTCGAGACGATGTATTCGAGATTATATCTATTATTCTGGACGATGTATTCGAGATTATATCTATTATTCTGGACGATGTATTCGAGATTATATCTATTATTCTGGACGATGTATTCGAGATTATATCTATTATTCTGGACGATGTATTCGAGATTATATCTATTATTCGAGATTTGAATACTAAATTGTTTTATATTTCTTTTGGATTAGTTAAACAAAAGCTATGGCAGACAATACCGACAGAGAGGGAGAACAGACCATGTTCGATATGATACGCGGGGCAGATGATAATCAAAATGAAGAAGATTATGACGGCTCCGAATTTCTAAACAACACCGGAGAGGGTGATATGATATTCGATCACGACGAAGTCATGAATGATTATGACGATGACGAAGAACATGATCCTGAAACAACAAACACCGACGAGGTATATATATTTATATAAGCAGGCATCTGGTGATCATCACATGTTTTAAATGAATTGAAGATATATTAATGAATCGATCTTTGTTCTTTCAGCCATCCGGATCGAGCAAATCTTCAGAAAAAAGGACGAAACGAGGCCCGAACAAAAAGTTGAAGCCGGGCGTAAAGTACAATATCGAGGCATGCGGCCCTATTGGCAAACCAATAGCGCCTAAGAAGATTGCGGACAAGTTCGTTCGTCAGTGCGGAGTTCTTGTGAAGGACCAACTCCCGATCAAACTTCAAGAATGGAGAGCGCCAGCAAAGCCACGTCCAGATGTTACTTATGTCGACAAGAATCAAAAAGATCTGCTTTGGGATACTCTCATGGAACATTTCACCCTACCAGATCATTTCACAGAAGCAGATGTGCAGAAAGTCAAAGAGGCTGCTCTTAAGATGATGGCGACTGCATTCAAGAACTACAAGAATGGTGAATGGAACAAGTACGTCAGCGGAGGAAGGAAGACTCCAGTATTCAAGGGAACACTGGAGAACCAACGTGATCATTGGGCCGATTTCGTGAAATTCAAGGATTCGGAATTAGCTAAGGAACGGTCGAGAATAAACAAGAAGAATGCCGAAAAAAAGGATAAGTTCCATAAGCTGGGGCCAGGTGGCTATGCGGTGGCAATGCCTAAGTGGGATAAGTCTGAGAAAGAGATGGAGGATGCAGGTGTCACTCCGGCTACTAAGAGCTGGCCCGCCAGGGTCAGGACTTGGTTCTATGTGCATGGGGGGGAGTTGGACCCGGAGACAGGAAAGGTTTCGACGAGGGCAAGTCTGAAGGGAGCCGACGATGCGATACTTGTTGCAATAGAAGAGGCACGAACGGGGGTGTTCCAGCCCAACAGAGAGAACGACGAGCTTACGCGTGCCCTAGGAAATCCTGAACACCCGGGAAGAACACGAGGCAAGGGCGCTATTCCGTGGCATGAGGGGTTTTCAGACTGGAACACCGACTACAGAACCCGTGCGAGAAAGAAGATTGCGGAGGAGAAGAAGAGGAAGATGGAGGAGGAGCAGAGGAAGCGGGACTATGAACGCCTTCAAGGCCTAGAAGCAAGTCAAGCGGAATTGGCAGTCAAATTCCAGCGGCAGCAGGAGCAGATCGACTCACTTACCCATCAAAGGGGGTCTCAGCAGCTGCAGCAGCTAGCGGATGATCCAGCATTGGATAGCATCGGCCCATCCATGCCGAGAAGCAGCGTGGGTTCCGTCCCGGACGACCCAATGCTGGGTAGATACCCCGTGGATGACATCACGGAGAACACTAACTGCGAGCTACACTACAAAATGAAGAACATATCCATGAAGGTGGCGGACGGCTCTGCTTTCACAAATCCCCCCGAGGCAACCTTCCATTGCAACCCGATTCCAGCGGGCTATGCTCGTGTCGTGGTTGATGAGGTGCTGGACCCATATTCGGGGCTACAGCTTGACATTGCTGGAGGTGACGGCGAGCGCTTTCTCGGAGAGGCCAAACATCGTATCATCCTATGGAAAAAGGATTGCATCATCTTTCCAAGGCCACCCACACCGCATCACCCGAGTCCTCGTCGAAGTCCGCCACCGAGTCAGCAGACTCCCGCTCCTCCAAGTCCGGCAAAGTGTCAGGACAATCCTCCTCCTCCAAGTCCGGCAAAGTGTCAGGACAATCCTCCTCCTCCAAGTCCGCCACAGCGTCAGACACCCACTCCTCCTCCAAGTCCGGCACAACCTCAAGCCACTCCTCCTCGTCCAACTCAGTCCCGTCAGCCATCTCCGCCGCCTCAGCAATCGCAGAGACACCCCGCAGCTCTGGTGCATAGACGTACGAGTCGAGGTAGTACAGCTGGAAGTACAGGCGGAGGCAAGCGGTATAAATATGGTCCAAGCCTGAAGCCTCTTCCGCAGAGGTCTTATGACAAGTCCGAGGAGGAAATCACAGCCATATCGAAGGCCGAGGTGGAAGCCCATTTTGCACCAAAACCGCCACCGCCGCCAAGGGAGAAAGTGCCTGAGGAAACGATTGACCTCTTCATTCGTATGGCTCAACCACCAGCTTCCAAGCCTGTTGACACAGACTATGAGCGCCACATCAGGAAGTTAAATCGAGCACGTCTACAAAGGGAGGCGAGCACGTCTACATCGGGATCGAGCAAACAAGAAGCAGCTGCCAAAAAATGCGGGAAAACCATTCCCCAGCTGGGAGAACAGGCGGCGCAATCGATCCCCTCGCTTGTTGTGCCAACAACAGGTGACAGTACGCGCCCCCAATATTATTGTGGGCAAACAGTGCATGTTCCTGAGGTGGGCAATGTGGTAATAATGGAGGAGCATATAATGCAGGCTGAAGTTCTCAACATCACTGTTAGACAACTCCTCGAGATCGAGCCCATGCCTTTGCTTAGAGAGGATGAAGTAAAACGGCAATATGTCCGGGGCCTACCTTTGGTCGCGCCAGACAAGGTCAAGAACCTTCCAATGAGAATGTATGAATTGCATCAATGGTACATGAACATTACCAAGATTTCAGATCGAGTGTCCCTCGTGGTGAATGTCAAGGAGGACCATTACTACCATGAGAAAGCTGGGTGCGTTGAGTATTTAGAACTGTTTTAGTTATACAATAAGGAAGCACTCGACAAATCTATGGTCAGTTGCTATTATCTGTAAGTGATTTCTTTCTATAATTTAAGTCTCGAGCTAGCTGTAGTGATCCTTTTGAGATCAATCATTATTACCTGTAATTATCCTCACTATATATATTCTTTTCTGTGGTATTATGAAGGATGAAGATATATGAAATGAGAAAAGGTGGACGCTATGGCATTAGGTTCATTGACCCAAACACCGTTAATGAATTCACATGGAAGATAAATGACCATCATGCAAAGGAAGTAGAAATCAGCATGCTAGAGTTCTTGAAGCGCCTCAAATACAATGAAGATATACTACTTCCTTACCACTTTGGGTGAGTCACACTGTCTTGTACTATACAAATTCTCTGTTTTTGCCTACTAGCTAGCTACATGTTTTTGCTAACATATGCCCGCTTAATTAAGACATGTAAACGTGTGTGCATGCAGATTTCACTGGGTCTTGTGTATCATTAAAGTTGACGCCGGAACAGTTGAAGTACTGGACTCACTAGTCTCAAAAAACACTGACTTTAACATCTTGTATGGGATAGTCAACAGGTAATTTCAATCATTATTAACTATATATCTCGGCCTATTTAGTTCGTCATTTCATGATATGAACTATTTAATAACCCCTTTATTCATTTTTTTTTTGTCGGCGGGCAGGGCTTGGGCAAGATTGATCAGCGTCACGCCCGGCCCGTGGAAACAAAAGCTTGAATGGTTTCGACCCAAGGAAAGTAATTAAGTAGTACTAGCTAGCTAGCTAGCTAGCTGCCATCTCTTTAATTATCATGCTTGATCAATTTTTATCTGATCAAATTTCATTCTCGTAAAGGCCCTGAAGCAGGCGCAGGGTACTGATCTGTGTGCATTGTGCGTTTGCGAGAATATTCGCATGATGGCGTCCGAAAGAAGCAGATCTCAAAGACAGCAATGGGTACGCTTGTCAGAACACTATTCACAATTTTTACACCATTATCGATATCTAGCTAGTCACACAACTAATACACATGCATATTGATCTCCTTCTTAACAGTTCAAAGAGGTGCGGGAGAAGCTTATAGAAACGGAGCGCGTAGAAGCACTTCAAGAGGAAATAGCGGGATTTTTGCTCGACCAGGTCATAAATCCGAATGGAGAATTCTATTACCCGCTACTGCCCCAATGAAAACCACTTTCAATTGTCATCGTGCTCCGAAGGCACCAATTAGACTGGCTCCGAAGGCAACATTCATATGTAGGAGAAATTGTATATATCTGTACATGTGTGTATGTGTGAATTAATTAATATGGTGGTTTAATTTGTGAGACATTGATGTGATATATATATGCAT
>LT934124.1:697984711-698000408 GCA_900231445.1 Triticum turgidum subsp. durum | reverse complement strand
CTTCCCCTCGTCCTCGCCTCCCGTCGCCGGCCGCCTTGCCACCCCGTGCCGACGACCGCCGCCGCCCGGTCGCGCGTCCCGGCCCCGAACGCCCGAGCCTCAGCCGCCGCCTGTCCGGACCTCCCGCGCTCGCCGGAGGCCGGCCTTCCTCTCAGCCCACGGCGCCCCTCGCCTCGCCGCTGACGTCGCGCCCTCCGCCGCCCTTTGCCGGTCCGCGCCTCCCCGGCCTCTTCCTCGCCTCCGGCCACCGTCCCCCGCATCTCCGGCCGTCTCCGGTGAAACTCCGGCCGGATCCGGCGAGATCCGGCCCGGAACAGCAGGGTGGATGAGATCCACCACCACGACCAACCAAACGCCCGGGTCCCTCCGTCCCGGGTCGAATCCGTCCCGCGTTGACTTTTCACGGAGGTGATAATCCACCAAGTCCCCAGATTCCAGTAATTTTCATGCCATGTTCATCATGACGTATCATTGCATCCGTAGCTCCATTTCGTGCGTGTAATATGTCAAATTGTTCATCTCGACGAGTACATCATTTCATTCCATTGCATCATGTTCATTTAAGGTCATCTTGATGCCCGAAATGCTGCTGGAAGAGTGCATGTTGCTGTTAACCTTCTAAAACTGTATAACTTGCTCATTTATCATTTTTGCCATGTCTGATGTGTGCATCCTATGAGGTTGATGTCTACATGTGTTTTGATCTATGCTATGCCATCTTTACAGGGGTGTATTCCATGTATTTTTGTGACCAATGTGGTGACTAGCACAAGCATGCAAACTAGGCTTCGCGATATTGCTGATTTTAGTCCCTGTTCTGCTGTTATTTTGATGCCATGTAAACTTGATGCTACAGAGAGATCCATGCATATTTTGAGATACTTCAGTAAGGGTGTTTTGAACATATGGTTATTGTCTATCCATTCATGCCTTTGTTTGCAATTATGGAGTAGCCTACATGTCATTTTCGTGCTCTACTTTTGCTTCAAAATGTTTCCTGGCAGATTGTTTACATGATATTCAATTTGGCCAAGGTTGCTATATTTGATCCTTGCATGCTATGGACTTGTTTTTGACTTGGTTTGTTTCACAAACATGTATTCTTGAAGATGCTATGCTTATCTTGTCATGCAATGACTTATGGTGAGTGAATCGAGCCTGTTAAGTAGTGTAATTGCTGTTGCTGTTTTGCTAGACAGATTCTGTAATTTTGTGATGCCATGTTAACATGTTGCTACTAATCATTCTATGCATAATCTGGAGATGTTCTATAAACATGTTTTGATCTACATGTTATGCCCTATCCATCCATGCCCCTGGTTGCATTTATAGCTTGCTTTAGATTGTTCATATCCTGCTCCAAAGTTGCTAAATGATGTTGCTGTCAACCTGTTAACATGAAGTTCAGTTTTGGTCATGTGTTTTGCTAGTGATCCATGCACTCTATGACCTTGCTCTTGCCATGATTAACCTCACAAAACATGCCTTCTTACTGTTGGTTGCCTTGCCATGCCATGTGTTGCTCTGTGGTGAGTGGTTCAAGCTCACCAACATGCCTACTTATTGTTGTTCCTGCCATGTATGAATTTGTAATATAACTTGCCATGTTTACGTGGGTGCCATCATACTTTCTGATCCTTTTTGGCTCATGGTCACTAAGGGACTATTGTTCTATGCATTTAGTAGTACCATGCCATGCCTTTGTTTGCCATGATATGTTCCTGTAACACGTTGTTTCACAGCTCTAAACATTGCAACCTGATGTTATTTTTACTAAGTCTGAAACTGTTATAATTTGCAATCTTCCCATGTCCTTCTGAGCATGTTCTAGTGGTTTCTGGAGATAGCTCGGTGTTCATGTTTTGTTGTGCTTTACCTGTACTTCTTGCCCATGCCTTTTTTTATTATGTTGGGGTGCTGTAGCATGTTGTTTTGATGCTTGCAATATGCCTAGTTGATGTTCTGGACAGATTGTTGCTATAACTTGTATAGTGTGCTTGTGTTGAACCATTGCTCCGTTTTGAGTGTGCTCTATATGAAACTTGCTTGTTTTTGCATGTAGCTTTATATTATCATGTTGCATCCTTGTTTTGAGGTGTTTGCTTGATGTTTGTTTGCATTTTCCATCAATGCCATGTTTAACTTGTTTTGCTCATATCTTCTAGGCCGTAGCTCCGAATTAAATGAACTTTATATGTAACTTGACTAGAATTTCGTGTAGATCGTCTTGGTGCATCTTAACTTGCTGTTTAACAACTTGAACATAAGGTTTATTCAGATCTGGACCAATTTCGAAATTTGCATATGAGGACTCACCGGAATTGTTATATGTTGTTTCCGGCCTCATTTAAACTTGCCTTGATGTGGTGTTCTTGTTTGCATCATCTCTTGCCATGAGTAGCTTCATGTAGCCTTGTCATGCATCATGCTTGTTGTGCATCATGCCTTGTTCATGTGTGGTGTGTTTACTATGTTGTGTGCTTCTTCTCGATAGTTCCCGTTTCGTTGCGATCGTGAGGATTCGTTCGTCTACGCTTGGTTTGTCTTCGTGGCTTCATCTTCTTCATGGACTCGTTCTTCTTCCTTGCGGGATGTCAGGCAAGATGACCGCTACCCTGGATCTCACTACTATCATTGCTATGCTAGTTGCTTCGTTCTATCGCTATGCTGCGTTACCTATCATTTGCTCTTCAAGCCTCCCAAATTGCCATGAACCTCTAACCTTTGACATCCTTCCTAGCAAACCATTGATTGGCGATGTTACCGCTTTGCTCAGCCCCTCTTATAGCGTTGCTAGTTGCAGGTGAAGTTGAAGATTTCTCCATGGTGGACAGGGTTATGTTGGGATATCACAATATCTCTTATATTATTAATGCATCTATATACTTGGTAAAGGGTCGAAGGCTCGGCCTTATGCCTGGTGTTTTGTTCCACTCTTGCCGCCCTAGTTTCCGTCATACCGGTATTATGTTCCCGGATTTTGCGTTCCTTACGCGGTCGGGTGATTTATGGGACCCCCCTGACAGTTCGCTTTGAATAAAACTTGTCCAGCAAGGCCCAACCTTGGTTTTACCATTTGCCTCACCACCACCTACCTTTTCCCTTGGGAGTAATTAACCCAAGGGTCATCTTTA
This sequence comes from Triticum turgidum subsp. durum, assembly GCA_900231445.1. Classification (NCBI taxonomy): domain Eukaryota; kingdom Viridiplantae; phylum Streptophyta; class Magnoliopsida; order Poales; family Poaceae; genus Triticum; species Triticum turgidum. The sequence continues at coordinate 697,997,274 of LT934124.1, read as the reverse complement.
TTTTAGCCCCCCCAGGCCAGTGCTTGTCTAAGTGTTGGTCCGAAACGAGCAACCTGCGGGGCCACCTCGGGGCAACTCGACGTCTGGTTTTACTCGTAGCTTGACTTATCCGGTGTTGCCCTGAGAACGAGATATGTGCAGCTCCTATCGGGATTGTCGGCGGATCGGGCGGCTTTGCTAGTCTTGTTTTACCATTGTCGAAATGCCTTGTAAACCGGGATTCCGAGACTGATCGGGTCTTCCTGGGAGAAGGTCTATTCCTTCGTTGATCGCGAGAGCTTGTCATGGGCTAAGTTGGGACACCCCTGCAGGGTTTAAACTTTCGAGAGCCGTGCCCGCGGTTATGTGGCAGATGGGAATTTGTTAATGTCCGGTTGTAGATAACTTGACACCTGCTCCGAATTAAAACGCATCAACCGTGTGTGTAGCCGTGATGGTCTCTTCTCGGCGGAGTCCGGGAAGTGAACACGGTCTTTGGGTTATGTTTGACGTAAGTAGGAGTTCAGGATCACCTCTTGATCATTGCTAGCTTCACGACCGTTCCTTTGCTTCTCTTCTCCCTCTTATTTGCGCATGTTAGCCACCATACTTGCTTAGCCGCTGCTGCAACCTCACCACTTTACCCCTTCCTTTCCCATTAAGCTTTGCTAGTCTTGATACCCATGGTAATGGGATTGCTGAGTCCTCGTGGCTCACAGATTACTACAACAACAGTTGCAGGTACAGGTTTTGCGATGATCCTGACGCGAGAGCGATGTTTGCTTGTTTGGAGTTCTTCTTCTGCTTCTTCTTCGATCAGGGGATAGGTTCCAGGTCGGCAGCCTGGGCTAGCAGGGTGGATGTCGTTTGAGCTTCTGTTTGTGTTTCATCCGTAGTCGGATGTTGCTCTTATGTATTGTGATGTTGTATTCGTGTGGCATTGTATGCCTCTTGTATGTATCCCCATCTATTATGTAATGTTGATGTAATGATATCCACATTGCAAAAGCGTTCCAATATGCGGGTCTATCCTTGGTGGGACCTTCGAGTTCCTTTTGGATAGGGTCGCATATTGGGCGTGACAAGTTGGTATCAGAGCCTCGACCGACCCTAGGAGCCCCCCTTGATTGATCGTGTAGTTTGGCCGTTGTTGAGTCTAGAAGAAAACTGTTTTCTGAGTCTAGTTATATCGGAGAGTAGGAATTCTTTTTACTCCTCAGCCCCTTCGTCGCTCTGGTGAGGAATCTTGACGTAGGTGTTTTGAATTACTCCTCTTCCGGTTCAAATTTTTCTTTAGGATCACGCAGTTAGTTTTCGTTCGTTGTCCATCCTCTTTTATCCGGTGCATTTCTCGTCAAGTTGACTCGACCCTCTTCATCTTTGCAAGATAAATCCTCAGTTGTTTTCTTTTCCCACCCGCCCTGAAGGAAATATGGCCTAGAGACAATAATAAAGTTATTATTTATTTCCTTATATCATGATAAATGTTTATTATTCATGCTAGAATTGTATTAACCGGAAACATAATACATGTGTGAATATATAGACAAACAAAGTGTCACTAGTATGCCTCTACTTGACTAGCTTGTTAATCAAAGATGGTTATGTTTCCTAACCATGGACAAAGAGTTGTTATTTGATTAACGGGATCACATCATTAGTTGAATGATCTGATTGACATGACCCATTCCGTTAGCTTAGCACCCGATCGTTTAGTATGTTGCTATTGCTTTCTTCATGACTTATACATGTTCCTGTAACTATGAGATTATGCAACTCCCGTTTACCGGAGGAACACTTTGGGTACTACCAAACGTCACAACGTAACTGGGTGATTATAAAGGAGTACTACAGGTGTCTCCGAAGGTACATGTTGAGTTGGCGTATTTCGAGATTAGGTTTTGTTACTCCGATTGTCGGAGAGGTATCTCTGGGCCCTCTCGGTAATGCACATCATTATAAGCCTTGCAAGCAATGTAACCAATGAGTTGGTTACGGGATGATGCATTACAGAACGAGTAAAGAGACTTGCCGGTAACGAGATTGAACTAGGTATTGGATACCGACGATCGAATCTCGGGCAAGTAACATACCGATGACAAAGGGAACAACGTATGTTGTTATGCGGTCTGACCGATAAAGATCTTCGTAGAATATGTAGGAACCAATATGGGCATCCAGGTCCCGCTATTGGTTATTGACCGGAGACGTGTCTCGGTCATGTCTACATTGTTCTCGAACCGTAGGGTCCGCACGCTTAAGGTTTCGATGACAGTTATATTATGAGTTTATGAGTTTTGATGTACCGAAGGAGTTCGGAGTCCCGGATGAGATCGGGGACATGACGAGGAGTCTCGAAATGGTCGAGACGTAAAGATCGATATATTGGATGACTATATTCGGAGTTCGGAAAGGTTCCGAGTGATTCGGGTATTTTTCGGAGTACCGGAGAGTTACGGGAATTCGTATTGGGCCTCATTGGGCCATACGGGAAAAGAGAGAGAGGGCCTAAAGGGTGGCCGCACCCCTCCCCTTTGGCTAGTCCGAATTGGACTAGGGAGGGGGGGCGCCCCCTTCCTTCCTTCTCCTTTTCTCTTCCCTTTCCTTCTCTCCTACTCCTACTATATGGAAGGGTTCCTAGTTGGACTAGGAAAGGGGGAATCCTACTCCCGGTGGGAGTAGGACTCCCCTAGGGCGCGCCATAGAGAGGGCCGGCCCTCCCCCTCCTCCACTCCTTTATATACGGGGGTAGGGGCACCCCATAGACAAACAAGTTGATCATTGATCGTTCCTTAGCCGTGTGCGGTGCCCCCCTCCAAGATATTATACCTCGGTCATATTGTAGCAGTGCTTAGGCGAAGCCCTGCGACAGGAGAACATCAAGATCGTCACCACGCCGTCATGCTGACGGAACTCCTCCCCGCGCCTCTGCTGGATCGGAGATCGGGGTGTGTCATCGAGCTGTACGTGTGTCAAGAACTCGGAGGTGCCGGAGTAACGGTGCTTGGATCGGTTGGACCGGGAGGACGTACGACTACTTCCTCTACGTTGCGTCAACGCTTCCGCTTCGGTCTACGAGGGTACGTAGACAACACTCTCCCCTCTCGTTGCTATGCATCACCATGATCTTGCGTGTGCGTAGGAAAATTTTGAAATTACTACGTTCCCCAACAGTGGCATCCGAGCCTAGGTTTTATGGTTTGATGTTATATGCACGAGTAGAACACAAGTGAGTTGTGGGCGATATAAGTCATACTGCTTACCAGCATGTCATACTTTGGTTCGGCAGTATTTGTTGGATGAAGCGGCCCGGACCGACATTACGCGTACGCTTACGCGAGACTGGTTTTACCGCCGTGCTTTGCACACAGGTGACTAGCGGGTGTCAGTTTCTCCATCTTTAGTTGAACCGAGTGTGGCTACGCCCGGTCCTTGCGAAGGTTAAAACAGCACTAACTTGACAAACTATCGTTGTGGTTTTGATGCGTAGGTGAGATTGGTTCTTGCTTAAGCCCGTAGCAGCCACGTAAAACTTGCAACAACAAAGTAGAGGACGTTTAACTTGTTTTTGCAGGGCATGTTGTGATGTGATATGGTCAAGACGTGATAAGATATAAGTTGTTGTATGAGATGATCATGTTTTGTTGAAGTTATCGGCAACTGGCAGAAGCCCTATGGATGTCTCTTTGTTGCATAAGATGCAAGTTCCAAATAATTGCTTTACTTTATCGCTATCCGATAGCAATAGTTGCAAGAGCAATAGTTGGTGAGACAACCATGTGATGACACATTGATATAGATCAAGATGATGAAGATCATGGTGTCGTGCCGGTGACGATAGAGATCATGACAGTACTTTGGAGATGGAGATCAAAGGCGCAAGATGATCATGGCCATATAATGTCACATATTTTGATTGCATATGATGTTTATCTATTATACATCTTATTCTTGATTTGATTGACGGTAGCATTTTAAGATGATCTCTCACTAATTATCAAGAAGTGTTCTCCCTGAGTATGCACCGTTGCCAAAGTTCGTCGTGCCCAGACACCACGTGATGATCGGGTGTGATAAGCTCTACGTCCATCTACAACGGGTGCAAGCCAGTTTTGCACACGCGGAATACTCAGGTTAAACTTGACGAGCCTAGCATATGCAGATATGGCCTCGGAGCACGGAGACCGAAAGGTCGAGCGTGAATCATATAGTAGATATGATCAACATGAGATGTTCACCATTGAAAACTACTCCATCTCACGTGATGATCGGTTATGGTTTAGTTGATTTGGGTCACGTGATCACTTAGATGACTAGAGAGATGTCTGTCTAAGTGGGAGTTCTTAAGTAATATGATTAATTGAACTTAAATTTATCATGAACTTAGTCCTGGTAGTATTTTGCAAATTATGTTGTAGATCAATAGCTCGTGTTGTTGCTTTCATATATTTGTTTTTGATATGTTCCTAGAGAAACTGTGTTGAAAAATGTTAGTAGCAATGATGCGGATTGGATCCGTGATCTGAGGTTTATCCTCATTGCTGCGCAGAAGAATTATGTCCTTGATGCACTGCTAGGTGACAGACCTATTGTAGGAGCAGATGCAGACGTTATGAACGTTTGGCTAGCTCAATATAATGACTACTTGATAGTTTAATGCACCATGCTTAACGGCTTAGAATCGGGACTTCAAGGACGTTTTGAACGTCATGGACCATATGAGATGTTCCAGAAATTGAAGTTGATATTTCAAGCAAATACCCGAGTTGAGAGATATGAAGTCTCCAACAAGTTCTATAGCTAAAAGATGGAGGAGAATCGCTCAACTAGTGAGCATGTGCTGAGATTGTCTGGGTACTTCAATCACTTGAATCAAGTGGGAGTTAATCTTCCAGATAAGATAGTGATTGACAGAATTCTCTAGTCACCATCACCAAGTTAATAGAACTTCGTGATGAACTATAGTATGCAAGGGATGACGAAAATGATTCCCGAGCTCTTCGTGATGTTGAAATCGACGAAGGTAGAAATCAGGAAAGAGCATCAAGTGTTGATGATTGACAAGACCACTAGTTTCAAGAAAAGGGCAAAGGGAAAGAAAGGGAACTTCAAGTGGAAAGACAAGCAAGTTGTCACTCCTGCGAAGAAGCCCAAAGCTGGACCATAGCCTGAAACTGAGTGTTTACACTTCAAAGGAAATGGTCACTGAAAGCGGAAATGCCCTGAATATTTGGTGGATAAGAAGGATGGCAAAGTGAACAAGGGTATATTTGATATACAGATTATTGATGTGTGCCTTACTAGTGTTTATAGTAGCCCCTGAGTATTTGATACTTGTTCGATTGCTAAGATTAGTAACTCGAAACAGGAGTTACAGAATAAACAGAGACTAGTTGAAGGGGAAGTGACGATGAGTGTTGGAAGTAGTTCCAGTATTGATATGATCATCATTGCACACTCCCTATACTTTTGGGATTAGTGTTAAACCTAAATAAATGTTAATTGGCATTTGCATTGAGAATGAATATGATTTGATCATGTTTATTGCAATACGGTTATTCATTTAAAGTCAGAGAATAATTGTTGTTCTGTTTACATGAATAAAACCTTCAATGGTCATACACCCAATGAAAATAGTTTGTTGGATCTCGATCGTAGTGATAGACATATTCATAAAATTGATGCCAAAAGATGCAAAGTTAATAATGATAGTGCAACTTATTTGTGGCACTGCCGTTTGGGTCATATCGGTGTAAAGCGCATGAAGAAACCCCATAAAGATGGATTTTTGGAATCACTTGGTTATGAATCATTTGATGCTTGTGAACCGTGCCTTTTGGGCAAGATGACTAAAACTCCGTTCTCCAGAACAATGGAACGAGCTACTGACTTATTGGAAATCATACATACCGATGTATGCGATCCAATGAGTGCTGATGCTCGTGGCAAGTATCGTTATTTTCTGACCTTCACAAGATGATTTGAGCAGATATGGGTATATCTACTTGATTAAACATAAGTATGAAATAGTTGAAAGGTTCAAAGAATTTCAGAGTGAAGTGGAAAAATCATCGTAACAAGAAAATAAAGTTTCTGCGATCTGATCGCGGAGACAAATATTTGAGTTACGAGTTTGGTCTTCAATTAAAACAATGTGGAATAGTTTCACAGCTCACGCCACCTGGAACACCACATCGTTATGGTGTGTCCGAACGTCGTAATCGCACTTTATTTGATATGGTGCGATCTATGATATCTCTTTACCACTATCATTTTGGGGTTATGCATTAGAGACAGCTGCATTCACGTTTTAAATAGGGCACCATCTAAATCCGTTGAGACGACACCGTATGAACTATGGTTTAGCAGTAAACCTAAGTTGTTGTTTCTTAAAGTTTGGGGCTGCGATGCTTATGTGAAAAAGTTTCATCCTGATAAGCTCGAACCCAAATCGGAGAAGTGCGTCTTCATAGAATACCCAAAGGAAATTGTCGGGTACACCTTCTATCACAGAACCGAAGGCAAGACATTCGTTGCTAATAAATGGATCCTTTCTGGAGAAGGAGTTTCTCTCGAAAGAAGTGGGTGGGAGGAAAGTAGAACTTGATGAGGTAATTGTACCTTCTCCCTTGTTGGAAAATAGTACATCACAGGAACCAGTTTCTGTGACGTCAAAGCCAACTAGTGAGGAAGTTGATGATGATGATCATAGAACTTCAGATCAAGTTACTACAGAACCTCGTAGGTCAAACAGAGTAAGATCCGCACCTGAGTGGTACGGTAATCCCATTCTGGAGGTCATGTTACTTGACCATGACGAACCTACGAACTATGAGGAAGCGATGATGAGCCCAGATTCCGCAAAATGGTTTGAGGCCATGAAATCTGAGATATGATCCATGTATGAGAACAAAGTATGGACTTTGATGGATTTGCCCGATGATCGGTAAACCATAGAAAATAAATGGATCTTCAAGAGGAAGACGGACGTTGATAGTAGTGTTACTATCTACAAAGCTAGACTTGTCGAAAAAGGTTTTTGACAAAGTTCAAGATGTTGAATACAATGAGATTTTCTCACTCGTATCGATGCTTAAAAGTCTGTCCGAATCATGTTAGCAATTGCCGCATTTTATGAAATGTGGCAAATGGATAAACAAAACTGCATTCCTTAATGGAGTTATTAAAGAAGAGTTGTATGTGATGCAACCAAGAGGTTTTGTCGATCCTAAAGGTGTTAACAAAATGTGCATCTATGGACTGGTGCAAGCATCTCGGAGTTGGAATATACGCTTTGATAAGTTGATCAAAGCATATAGTTTATACAGACTTGCAGTGAAGCCTGTATTTACTAGAAAGTGAGTGGGAGCACTACAGCATTTCTGATAAGTATATGTGAATGACATATTGTAGATCGGAAATAATGTAGAATTATTCTGCAAAGCATAAAGGAGTGTTTAAAAGGAGTTTTTCAAAGAAAGACCTCGGTGAAGCTGCTTACATATTGAGCATTAAGATCTATAGAGATAGATCAGGACGCTTGATAAGTTTTTTTCAATGAGTACATACCTTGACAAGATTTTGAAGTAGTTCAAAATGGAACAGTCGAAGAAAGAGTTCTTGCCTGTGTTACAAGGTGTGAAATTGAGTAAGACTCAAAACCCGACCACGGCAGAAGATAGAAAGAGAATGAAAGTCATTCCCTATGCCTTGGCCATAGGTTCTATAAAGTATGCCATGCTGTGTACCAGATCTATTGTATACCCTGCACTGAGTTTGGCAAGGGAGTACAATAGTGATCTAGGAGTAGATCACTGGACAGCGGTCAAAATTATCCTTAGTGGAATAAGGATATGTTTCTCGATTATGGAAGTGACAAAAGGTTCTTCGTAAAGGGTTACATCGATGCAAGTTTTGACACCGATCTAGATGACTCTAAGTCTCGATCTAGATACATATTGAAAGTGGGAGCAATTAGCTAGAGTAGCTCCGTGCAGAGCATTGTAGACATAAAAAAATTGCAAAATACATAATGGATCTGAATGTGAAAGACCCGTTGACTAAGATTCTCTCACAAGCAAAACATGATCACACCTAAGTACTCTTTGGGTGTTAATCACATAGCGATGTGAACTAGATTACTAAATCTAGTAAACCCTTTGGATGTTGGTCACATGGCGATGTGAACTATGGGTGTTAATCACATGATGATGTGAACTATCGATGTGAATCACATGGTGATGTGATCTAGATTATTGACTCTAGTGCAAGTGGGAGACTGAAGGAAATATGCCCTAGAGACAATAATAAAGTTATTATTTATTTCCTTATATCATGATAAATGTTTATTATTCATGCTAGAATTGTATTAACCGGAAACATAATACATGTGTGAATATATAGACAAACAGAGTGTCACTAGTATGCCTCTACTTGACTAGCTTGTTAATCAAAGATGGTTATGTTTCCTAACCATGGACAAAGAGTTGTTATTTGATTAACGGGATCACATCATTAGTTGAATGACCTGATTGACATGACCCATTCCGTTAGCTTAGCACCCGATCGTTTAGTATGTTGCTATTCCTTTCTTCATGACTTATACATGTTCCTGTAACTATGAGATTATGCAACTCCCGTTTACCGGAGGAACACTTTGGGTACTACCAAACGTCACAATGTAACTGGGTGATTATAAAGGAGTACTACAGGTGTCTCCGAAGGTACATGTTGAGTTGGCGTATTTCGAGATTAGGTTTTGTTACTCCGATTGTCGGAGAGGTATCTCTGGGCCCTCTCGGTAATGCACATCATTATAAGCCTTGCAAGCAATGTAACCAATGAGTTGGTTACGGGATGATGCATTACAGAACGAGTAAAGAGACTTGCCGGTAACGAGATTGAACTAGGAATTGGATACCGACGATCGAATCTCGGGCAAGTAACATACCGATGACAAAGGGAACAACGTTGTTGTTATGCGGTCTGACCGATAAAGATCTTCGTAGAATATGTAGGAACCAATATGGGCATCCAGGTCCCGCTATTGGTTATTGACCGGAGACGTGTCTCGGTCATGTCTACATTGTTCTCGAACCGTAGGGTCCGCACGCTTAAGGTTTCGATGACAGTTATATTATGAGTTTATGAGTTTTGATGTACCGAAGGAGTTCGGAGTCCCGGATGAGATCGGGGACATGACGAGGAGTCTCGAAATGGTCGAGACGTAAAGATCGATATATTGGACGACTATATTCGGAGTTCGGAAAGGTTCCGAGTGATTCGGGTATTTTTCGGAGTACCGGAGAGTTACGGGAATTCGTATTGGGCCTCATTGGGCCATACGGGAAAAGAGAGAGAGGGCCTAAAGGGTGGCCGCACCCCTCCCCTTTGGCTAGTCCGAATTGGACTAGGGAGGGGGGGCGCCCCCTTCCTTCCTTCTCCTTTTCTCTTCCCTTTCCTTCTCTCCTACTCCTACTATATGGAAGGGTTCCTAGTTGGACTAGGAAAGGGGGAATCCTACTCCCGGTGGGAGTAGGACTCCCCTAGGGCGCGCCATAGAGAGGGCCGGCCCTCCCCCTCCTCCACTCCTTTATATACGGGGGTAGGGGCACCCCATAGACACACAAGTTGATCATTGATCGTTCCTTAGCCGTGTGCGGTGCCCCCCTCCACGATATTACACCTCGGTCATATTGTAGCAGTGCTTAGGCGAAGCCCTGCGACAGGAGAACATCAAGATCATCACCACGCCATCATGCTGACGGAACTCCTCCCCGCGCCTCTGCTGGATCGGAGCTCGGGGTGTGTCATCAAGCTGTACGTGTGTCAAGAACTCGGAGGTGCCGGAGTAACGGTGCTTGGATCGGTTGGACCGGGAGGACGTACGACTACTTCCTATACGTTGCGTCAACGCTTCCGCTTTGGTCTACGAGGTTACGTAGACAACACTCTCCCCTCTCGTTGCTATGCATCACCATGATCTTGCGTGTGCGTAGGAAAAATTTGAAATTACTACGTTCCCCAACACGCCCACCCTTCTTCCTCTCGGAACCGGAGTCCCTAATCGAGTATCCATCCTACTCGTGTGAAGTATTTTCTTTCTTTCCTCAAGGATTTCAACCGGTGTTTTCTCTTCAAGATATTCGTCGTTTTCCCCCTTCCAAGTTACCCTTGTTTTCCCGCCCTCCCACCCTCTTCTTCCCGGAGTATGAGTCAATTCGACCATCTATTTCATTTGTGCGGAGCCTCTTCAGTCTTCCCTCAATTATTTCAACCGGTGAATTCTCGTCTCGTTCGTCATTCTTCATCCCTTTCTTTTTCCGGTGCACTCGATTCAAGTTTTCTGGGTTGATCACATTCTTTTCCTTGGATCAAGTGTTTTCCTTGCTCGTTCGCCTCTCGCCAGTTTATCATTCCGGAGTTCGGAAGACATCTCAGGAGATTCGTCTTTGTTCCAATTAATTCGAGGTTGTCACCTCATTCGAATATTTCAATTGTTCCGGTGCATCATCTACCTCTTCAACATCCCTTTCCAATGGTGTTTTTCTTTTAGTGGGCCCTAACCCACAGGTCTTTTCCCAGGATCTTACCTGACTCTTCTAATTCTCCTAGAGGTATTCTCAATTCTTTTCAATTGTGATGTAAGAATGGATTTCATCAGTCACATGCCTTCTCCAAGATCTCGTTCAAACTCTTTTCATTGTTGGCTCAACATCTTCGCTTTCCATTCTTTCGGAGTATCTCAGTAATTTTGGTGGTGTTTCTCGTCGTCATTTGAAGACTAAAGAAGATTTCTCTTAAATCTTGTTCGTTCTCCTGGAGATTCATGGTGCTAGCTCGATGTTATCCTATCTAACTGTTTCCAGCCGTGCAATTCTTTCATCCATCCGGAGTATGTCAGGAGTTATTTTTCCATTTCTTTTCACCGGAGGCATCATTTCAGCTAACGTTATCCAATTATCCCGGTGCTTCGGTCAAGTGTTCTTTAATCAGCTCATGACCTCTTTATTCTTTTGCATCTAAATCCCCCTCAAGCATATTGGTTCTTCAAATTCTTCTCGGCGATTCTTTCTCTTTTCTTCGTTCATTTTCATTTCTAACGGTGGTTTGTTCAAGATTCTTTTCCTTGTTCATCATATTAATCCTTTTGTTCTTTTCAATCCTACTGGTGGTTCATGAAGACCTTCTCAAGTTTGCGATATGTCACTTCTCAATCCTTTTCAAGAAGAATAAGTAGTATGCAAAATCCATTGCTTGTCATCAATTTAATTTGATGAAGGATAAGCATACAATAAATCTTATTCTTATTTCTTTCAGGTGAGCTATCCCTTCCTTTGGAGTTTGCTCTTGATGAATAAATTCTACTTCTAAGTGTTTTCATCTTTTCTTTTCCGGAGTTCAAATTTCCTCGGTCATTTCGCCGGAACCTCCATCTAAATCACCGCAAGGCTCTTCTTATTATTTCATCGTTCATTCTATCTCATCATCCTTTTGTTACCGGAGTTCTTCATGGCGATTCTTCATGATTTAATTCATTCTTCAAGAGTTCATCAAGTACAATTCCATCCTCTCAAGCTCGTGTTTTATTCCCCCATGTTTCAACCGAAGTGCTGCCTAAATCCTTTCAGTCTTATCCGTTTCTTTTCTCATTCTAACCACTCCGGTTAGAACGAGTGATTTCATAGTCTATTTGATTCCGTGAGCTTTTGATTCTCGTCATTCTCGTCGCTCCTCTCTTCTTCTCGAGTGCTCTCGATTCTTTGCTTCATCTCTTGAGTTCTTGTTTCACCTCCTCTCTTTTCCCTTCCGTCTCGGTCCTAAGATCTCGGGACGAGATCTCTTGTTAGTGGAGGAGTGTTGTAACACCCCGGATTCGATGAGCCAGGTGTCTGCCAGTTATTCGCCGTAGTTGCCTTGTCATTTGCTTGCATGTTGCATTTTATCATGTCATCATGTGCATCTCATTTCGCATTCGTGTTCGTCTCATGCATCCGAGCATTTTCCCCGTTGTCCGTTTTGCAATCCGGCACTCCTATGTCCCCCGGCGTTCCCCTTTGGTCTTTCGTTGTGAGCGGGTGTTAAACTTTCTCGGAATGGCCCGAGGTTTGCCAAGCGGCCTTGGTATAGCACCGGTAGACCGCCTGTCAAGTTTCGTGCCATTTGGAGGTCGTTTGGTACTCCAACGGTTAACCGGGTAACCGTAAAAGCCTCTTTTGTTGCAGCCCAACACCCCTTCTAAAGTGGCCCAAAACCCAGCAAACTCCCCTCCATGCTCTCGGTCGTTCGATCACGATCACGTGGTCGAAAACCGCTCATCATATGGACTCTCCTAGCTCCCTCTACCTATAAATAAGCCTCCCCCTCCGAAATCCCGGTTCCAAACCCTAGCGTCTTCCTCCTCGCGCCGCCGGACACGTCCGTCCGCGCCGGACATGTCCGCCGGACACGTCGCTCCAGCCAACCACGGGCTGCCACGTCATCGCCGCCGCCTCCCGCTCCAACCCCATTGCGCCACCTATCCCGCGCCGCCGTTCCCCGCGCCGCGGCCCGCCCGGCCCGCGCGCCGCCGCCGCCGCCTCCCG
>LT934124.1:697972563-697984362 GCA_900231445.1 Triticum turgidum subsp. durum | reverse complement strand
GCCGCCGCCCGGTCACGCCTCCCAGCCCCGAACGCCCGAGCCTCCGCCGCCGCCTGTCCGGACCTCCTGCGCTCGCCGGAGGCCGGCCCTCCTCTCAGCTCGCGGTGCCCCTTGCCTCGCTGCCGGCGCCGCGCCCTCTGCCGGCCTTCGCCGGTCCGCGCCTCCCCGGCCTCTCCCTCGCCTCCGGCCACCGTCCCCCGCATCTCCGGCCGTCTCCGGCGAAACTCCGGCCGGATCCGGCGAGATCCGGCCCGGAACAGCAGGGTGGATGAGATCCACCACCACGACTAACCAAACGCCCGGATATCTCCGTCCCGGGTCGAATCCGTCCCGCGTTGACTTTTCACGGAGGTGATAATCCACTAAGTCCCCACATTCCAGTAATTTTCATGCCATGTTCATCATGCCGTATCTCTGCATCCGTAGCTCCATTTCGTGCGTGTAATATGTCAAATTGTTCGTCTCGACGAGTACATCATTTAATTCCATTGCATCATATTCATTTAAGGTCATCTTGATGCCCGAAATGCTGTTGGAAGAGTGCATGTTCATGTTAACCTGCTGAAACTGTTATAACTTGCTCATTTATCATTTTTGCCATGTCTGATGTGTGCATCCTATGAGGTTGATGTCTACATGTGTTTTGATCTATGCTATGCCATCTTTCCAGGGGTGTATGCCATGTATTTTTCTGACCAATGTGGTGACTAGCACAAGCATGCAAACTAGGCTTCGCGATATTGCTGATTTTAGTCCCTGTTCTGCTGTTATTTTGATGCCATGTAAACTTGATGCTACAGAGAGATCCATGCATATTTTGAGATACTTCAGTAAGGGTGTTTTGAACATATGGTTATTGTCTATCCATTCATGCCTTTGTTTGCAATTATGGAGTAGTCTACATGTCATTTTCGTGCTCTACTTTTGCTTCAAAATGTTTCCTGGCAGATTGTTTACATGATATTCAATTTGGCCAAGGTTGCTATATTTGATCCTTGCATGCTATGGACTTGTTTTTTACTTGGTTTGTTTCACAAACATGTATTCTTGAAGATTTTATGCTTATCTTGTCATGCAATGACTTGTGGTGAGTGAATCGAGCTTGTTAAGTAGTGTAATTGCTGTTGCTGTTTTGCTAGACAGATTCTGTAATTTTGTGATGCCATGTTAACATGTTGCTACTAATCATTCTATGCATAATCTGGAGATGTTCTATAAATATGTTTTGATCTACATGTTATGCCCTATCCATCCATGCCCCTGGTTGCATTTATAGCTTGCTGTAGATTGTTCATATCCTGCTCCAAAGTTGCTAAATGATGTTGCTGTCAACCTGTTAACATGAAGTTCAGTTTTGGTCATGTGTTTTGCTAGTGATCCATGCACCCTATGACCTTGCTCTTGCCATGATTAACTTCACAAACATGCCTTCTTACTGTTGCTTGCCTTGCCATGCCATGTGTTGCTCTGTGGTGAGTGGTTCAAGCTCACCAACATGACTACTTATTGTTGTTCCTGCCATGTATGAATTTGTAATATAACTTGCAATGTTTACGTGGGTGCCATCATACTTTCTGATCCTTTTTGGCTCATGGTCAGTAAGGGACTATTGTTCTATGCATTTAGTAGTACCATGCCATGCCTTTGTTTGCCATGATATGTTCCTGTAACATGTTGTTTCATAGCTCTAAACATTGCAACCTGATGTTATTTCTGCTAAGTCTGAAACTGTTATAATTTGCAATCTTCCCATGTCCTTCTGAGCATGTTCTAGTGGTTTCTGAAGATAGCTCAGTGTTCATGTTTTGTTGTGCTTTACCTGTACTTCTTGCCCATGCCTTTTGTTATTATGTTGGGGTGCTGTAGCATGTTGTTTTGATGCTTGCAATATGCCTAGTTGCTGTTTTGGACAGATTGTTGCTATAACTTGTATAGTGTGCATGTGTTGAACCGTTGCTCCGTTTTGAGTGTGCTCTATATGAAACTTGCTTGTTTTTGCATGTAGCTTCATATTATCATGTTGCATCCTTGTTTTGAGGTGTTTGCTTGATGTTTGTTTGGATTTTCCATCAATGCCATGTTTAACTTGTTTTGCTCATATCTTCTAGGCCGTAGCTCCGAATTAAATGAACTTTATATGTAACTTGACTAGAATTTCGTGTAGATCGTCTTGGTGCATCTTAACTTGCTGTTTAACAACTTGAACATAAGGTTTATTCAGATCTGGACCTATTTCGAAATTTGCATATGAGGACTCACCGGAATTGTTATATGTTGTTTCCGGCCTCATATAAACTTGCCTTGATGTGTTGTTCTTGTTTCCATCATCTCTTGCCATGAGTAGCTTCATGTAGCCTTGTCATGCATCATTCTTGTTGTGCATCATGCCTTGTTCATGTGTGGTGTTTTTACTATGTTGTGTGATTCTTCTTGATAGTTCCCGTTTCGTTGCGATCGTGAGGATTCGTTCGTCTACGCTTGGTTCATCTTCGTGGCTTCATCTTCTTCATGGACTCGTTCTTCTTCCTTGTGGGATTTCAGGCAAGATGACCGCTACCCTGGATCTCACTACTATCATTGCTATGCTAGTTGCTTCGTTCTGTCGCTATGCTGCACTACCTATCATTTGCTCTTCAAAGCTCCCAAATTGCCATGAACCTCTAACCTTTGACACCCTTCGTAGCAAACCATTGATTGGCGATGTTACCGCTTTGCTCAGCCCCTCTTATAGCGTTGCTAGTTGCAGGTGAAGTTGAAGATTTCTCCATGGTGGACAGGGTTATGTTGGGATATCACAATATCTCTTATATTATTAATGCATCTATATACTTGGTAAAGGGTGGAAGGCTCGGCCTTATGCCTGGTGTTTTGTTCCACTCTTGTCGCCCTAGTTTTTGTCATACCGGTATTATGTTCCCGGATTTTGCGTTCCCTACGCGGTCGGGTGATTTATGGGACCCCCCTGACAGTTCGCTTTGAATAAAACTTGTCCAGCAAGGCCCAACCTTGGTTTTACCATTTGCCTCACCACCACCTACCTTTTCCCTTGGGAGTAATTAACCCAAGGGTCATCTTTATTTTAGCCCCCCCCCCCCGGGCCAGTGCTTGTCTAAGTGTTGGTCCGAAACGAGCAACCTGCGGGGCCACCTCGGGGCAACTCGACGTCTGGTTTTACTCGTAGCTTGACTTATCCGGTGTTGCCCTGAGAACGAGATATGTGCAGCTCCTATCGGGATTGTCGGCGGATCGGGCGGCTTTGCTAGTCTTGTTTTACCATTGTCGAAATGTCTTGTAAACCGGGATTCCGAGACTGATCGGGTCTTCCTGGGAGAAGGTCTATTCCTTCGTTGATCGCGAGAGCTTGTCATGGGCTAAGTTGGGACACCCCTGCAGGGTTTAAAGTTTCAAGAGCCGTGCCCGCGGTTATGTGGCAGATGGGAATTAGTTAATGTCCAGTTGTAGATAACTTGACACCTGATCCGAATTAAAACGCATCAACCGTGTGTGTAGCCGTGATGGTCTCTTCTCGGCGGAGTCCGGGAAGTGAACACGGTCTTTGGGTTATGTTTGACGTAAGTAGGAGTTCAGGATCACCTCTTGATCATTGCTAGCTTCACGACCGTTCCTTTGCTTCTCTTCTCGCTCTTATTTACGTATGTTAGCCACCATACTTGCTTAGCCGCTGCTGCAACCTCACCACTTTACCCCTTCCTTTCCCATTAAGCTTTGCTAGTCTTGATACCCATGGTAATGGGATTGCTGAGTCCTCGTGGCTCACAGATTACTACAACAACAGTTGCAGGTACAGGTTTTGCGATGATCCTGACGCGAGAGCGATGTTTGCTTGTTTGGAGTTCTTCTTCTGCTTCTTCTTCGATCAGGGGATAGGTTCCAGGTCGGCAGCCTGGGCTAGCAGGGTGGATGTCGTTTGAGCTTCTGTTTGTGTTTCATCCGTAGTCGGATGTTGCTCTTATGTATTGTGATGTTGTATTCGTGTGGCATTGTATGCCTCTTGTATGTATCCCCATCTATTATGTAATGTTGACGTAATGATATCCACCTTGCAAAAGCGTTCCAATATGCGGGTCTATCCTTGGTGGGACCTTCGAGTTCCTTTTGGATAGGGTCGCATATTGGGCGTGACACTGTGGGTGTAAGTGTTTGTGTGATGGTGTGTGTGTGTCAGTGCGTGTGTGTGTGTGTGTGTGTGTGTGTGTGTGTGTGTGAGAGAGAGAGAGAGAGAGAGAGAGATTGGTATGCATATGTGTTAAAACTATATAGAAATGAGATTAATATACATGAACATGACAAAAATATCAATACGTTGAAGGCGTATCAATATCTCATCATGGTTCCACATGTCGCAACTCCCGCTAGCTGGCATCAACCATATGTGGTTATTGTCCACACACCCTCCATTGGTCTACGCGTCTGTTGTGCGAACAAGAAACCAATAATTTTGTTGGTGTCATGGTGGGCATGTGAAATGAAGTTTTTCCCTGAGGAGATGCAGGAGAAGCTTCGACATGGGATAGGTGTAGTGGCCTATATCAATAGGGAGGAAGGGTGGTGGAAGTCGCTAACATGCATGGGAATGGTAAATGTTGGAGTTAGCAAAATGGCCACATATTTGAGTAGAAGTCGAGGCTGTAGCAACATCATCATGTTGTGCCTATGTGAGATGTGGCTGACAGCTTGTACGATATGGGGGCGAATGTATTTCCTTGGGTGATATATTCACAATACAGTTGGTTATGGGTTTGTGACCCATATATCATGGACGGGGGATCTTAGAGGAACTTTTGGGGTCTTGGTTGTATGGCTCAAATATCTGCATTGGATGAGGTTCGAGGGTGTCAGCGGTGTGAGGACGACGACCGCCTTGTGCCAGTTTTTATTCTTTGGGTATATCCGGATCCGTGCAAGGTTGCCTCAGTGCGAAAGGGTGTATTTGGCATGGTATGAAGACAATGGCTGTTGGTCGTTCTTAAGAAATAGTCTTCTCCAAACAAGGAATGAACCTAGTTTGTCTTCTTTTGAGAGCAGGCACTGCAAGAAATATGTCAAGTAGTGACCTTCTGTCATTGACCTTGGATGAATTGTTTATAGATCTATGACCATTTCAGACCAATTGGTCAAAAACTATTTGGGGGCTCCAAACCCTGAACTATAACGACCATTTTGGTTAGAAAGGTCATAATTTCCTTACACGAAATGGTCATAAAGCAGATAGCACTGGTCCGCTGCCTTATTTCTAGCTGATCATGACCAATATAGATGGTCATAACCTTGTAAATGGTGGTGGGTTGCTATGACTAGGCGCCACCTCATCAGTTTTGCATATGTGTCATGTCCATGTGGCAATTTTTGCCCTAGGTTGTGAAGCAACCTATATTTCCGTCATTTCCAACATTTCCAAAAAAATCTCATAAATTCTTTGGGACATATCTTCGTCAAATATGTAAAAAAACCTTCTTTGCCTAGTTCAAAAATAATTCAAAAATATTCATTTTCCTATTCTGTTCAGAAAAACACTTTGTAAGGAAGTACCACTTTGGCATGTCCAAATAGTATCCATTTTCTACAGTGCTTTCCTATGCCCAAATAACCATCCACCACCAAATGCCAGCTCAATCCATTCATTATCTTGAGCCCAGGTTCAACATTCGTATTTATGTCCAGTGTGGTACTTTGCGAAGCAAGTACCAGCTAGACTCCTCCTTTTGAGCTGAAAATTTGTGAAGACAGTATTCTTAGTAACTGATCATCCTCAGCCAAAACTCACGCCCATTAGCCATG
Organism: Triticum turgidum subsp. durum; assembly: GCA_900231445.1. Classification (NCBI taxonomy): domain Eukaryota; kingdom Viridiplantae; phylum Streptophyta; class Magnoliopsida; order Poales; family Poaceae; genus Triticum; species Triticum turgidum. The sequence continues at coordinate 697,978,563 of LT934124.1, read as the reverse complement.
TGCATTTCCCGTACCGCTTATCAAACACTTGGTTGCTTATTCATGTTTGAGCATCGATCGGTCTCCTCGTGAGAATCTTATGTTGTGATTTTCTTCATAGCACCTAACTGGGGAGTGCCCAACCCACTAGACATGCCTAGGCCGCCCAGAACACATGGCAACGCCATGGTCACGCGGTGACCTCGCGGCGGGCTTGCGAGTTTACGCGCTCTAGAGTTGGGGCCCTCGGCCACCGTCCAAACCTCAACGTATCCCCACCAAACTATGTATTTCTGATTAAATAGGTACTTATGTAAGTAGAAATGATTTTTGGAAAAAATAAATAGCAAACTATGAGCAGCTGTAGTTCAAATTTGACCCGCTTCCTACTAAATCAGGAGAATTTGTCTTTTTCGCCAGAGGTGGATCAAAACTTTTGACACCAAACCATTTTGTCAATTGTGCATTAAATATGTCCTAGTATTTTAGAAAATTGATTTGGTCCAATTTTGCAACAAATATATGGTAGGTCCTTCACAAAACAAACTCATTTCAGGCACTCGGAAAATGAAAAATGAATTCCCCGTGCAAAGATAAATGAAAACTTCCTTAGGCAGCATTGTTTGTAATTCCAAGATGCACCCTTGTGCACAATATGAGATCATTTGAACAAACTATGCCATGAATGTGGCCATAAGATTGATCATTTGGCTTGAAAGAGTGCATCATTTCACCTAAGGACATAATTGAAATGAAAGTGTTTGCACGCAAAATCATTTTCTCTTTGGTCAAAATAGGCCCTTTATTTTTTTTAGAATGTACCTTATTAGTTAACTAGCAAAGATCAATAATACTACATCACATAGATGCACACTTCGAGTTCTATACAATTAGCAAATCAAGTATACCAACAGTTGGAATGTTACAATAGTTATTATAGTGATTGTCACAATTGCTTACTCATATTTTATTAGATGCATTGTATGTATTTTTTTACAATATATTTATTGTTATATGTTTGTTCAACAAGATCATATACCTCATGTGCTCATGTTTGGGAAATAACTTGGTTGTGGTGCAAATATGAAGCATGAGAGATTCACCTTGTCAATGGCGCCTTGAGCGTCTATTCTAGGTTGCATGGGTTAACAATGTTGTTAAAATTTATGTGAAAGTACCTAGCATTGACAGGCACTTCATCATGATTATCGTTGCGCTGTGTCACACAAATAATATATTTTCATTCGCCTTTGATGTGAGGGTTGACATCTAAATATGCTTAACTAGACTGGAGGATGATGAGATATCATCAAGAGTGAAAATTCTTCTTTTAATCAATGTTAGTGAGTTTCCACCAAGTGGAGGAGGTGATGTAGTTGTTGCGTAATGAGGAGGTTGCAATTAAAGAGTGTATGATTGCACATGACAATTTTAGTGGAGCAAAACTCATTCACACAAAACTAGTTAGTTGCAATTAAAGAGTGTATGATTGCACATGACAATTTTAGTGGATCAATGTTCAAAATTACGACTTCAAGTTAGCTTCATAATAATTATTATGATTTTATTAGCAAGAATCACTATTGATCCGTCACATAGATGCACACTTTCAACTTTATTCCACAATCAAATTATGTATAACAGTTTTATAATATTTCTTTTTTTTTGGTAAATTATAAATAATGCTATTTTTCTACTACTTTGTTGCACATCTGATTTGTTTTGGCAATACCATGCCGATGCAATCTTGGGCTATGCCACAAGGTAAATACCTTTCTGGCATGCTCTAAATTAGTTTGCTTTCAATTTGATTGTATACGTATGTCTTCTTCTTATTTTTTTTAAGTTTTACTATAGTGGTATATATCTTTTTAAATGTGTTAATCACATTTGGTAAATTTATACAACGATTTTTCTTTTTCATTATATGTAAATCATAGTTTGGTATGTCTTCTACTTCTTTTTGTGTGTGTGGGGGGGGGCGTTAATATATCTATTATTGTTTCGTACTTTTCATAATAATAATGAGTACAAACATGGAGGATGTGAGAAACAAGTTTTCAATGACCACCATTGAATGCATAGAGATATTCAGTTGGGCAGGCTACAAAGTGGTCAAATATGACCTCGCAACACCAAGCAATGACAAGTACTTCATCGTGATGCATCTCGTCCAATGTGTCTAATATAATCCATGTGAGAATGAAATTAATAGGTTAGTCAAAAATAATATATAATAGTATATAAAGCATACAAAAGTGATAATATAATAGCATTTAACAATAAAAAATAATAGATAAGTCTGAGACGTATCAATTTCCTATGGAACCTTGATCAACTTGTGCTTGTGTGAGTTGTACGGGCAGCAGCACCACGAAAACAGAAAACAAAGATGAGACTGAAGGCAGAGCGAGAAAGTTGATTGTCACCACAATAATTGTGTTTGGAGTGCACCACAAAAAAGCTAGCGCCCTACAACCTTCGAATATGGGGGATCAAGCACGAAAAGTGCATATGGTGCCCGGGCTCCAAAGAACTCGATGTTGTTATCAGAAAAAATAAACTTTCTACATCTTAAAAAAACATCTGAGAAAGAACACACGTAAGAATGTGTGTGTATTATATACATACGAAATTTTATGAACATACATGTGTATATGTGATGTGCACAAAAAGGACAACATATAAACTAAAATAGTTTTTTCCTTACGTTCTATTTGGGCCAGTTTTTTTTGTTTTTTTGCCCTGCAAATAATATTATTATTTGATACAAATTTTTATATATTATGAGAACAAGTATATGTAATTTAGGAAAAGATTGATATTTTTTGCATTTTTTCTTATTTTCATCAATGGTTTCCCTGGAACCCATTCTATAGAACACCGCTCACGGCTAAACCTCTCTTTTTAAAGCACATTCCCTCTAGAAACTCTGGAGTGGAAGGATGTGATGGCAATTCTTGTACCTAGACTGGGTTTTTCCTCTCTAGCCTTCATATTGGCGGTTATCATAGAGGGCGGGGGCATAAGTAGCATCTGCTAGAGTTGGTATAAAGGTTAGCTAGTTGTCATGACTCCTCTCACGATAGGTTCTAGCATTTTTTAGAGAGAGCTAGATGACTGGTTGCAGGTGGTCATGGGTGTTAATTTTAATGTAGTGCCTTTACTCTAGGTCCCCGAAATTTGATCTTTTTTCTATTGATCTGCATGGAGGTCCATGCTTTGTGTTTTCTCATGGGAAGAAAACATTGGTTGTTCAAGCCCATGAAGTTGTATAAGCCGTGAGCCGTGTGCTCTTCCTAAATTTTTTGTCTCTCCTAATTGCTTGATTTTGCGTCCAGTACAGGTCCTTCTCATGGACTAATTGGATTGCGAGGAGGTGATGCCGATTCTTTTAGCTAGAGTGTGTTAGCCTCCATACCGGTGGTTATTATAGTGGGCAGGGGCATATGGCGATTGTGCTAGAGTTGATCTTCGGGTTGGGTAGTTGTCCAGGCGCACAACTAGTTGTAGGTTCTTCTGATGGACACAACTATTTGTAGCTTGATATGAGTGTTTATTGTAATGTATTGCCTGATCTAGGTCGGTAATTGAGGGACAACCCCTTTGTTACTTAAGCAATTGAGGTTGCATAAGCCCTGGGCCAAGGGTGAATCGAATAAAACTCTCCTTATTACTTCCTGATTTTGCGTCCTAGGCATGTCCTTTCTCAATGGATGAGCTGATGCTTATCGTTGGTTACTTGTTCATGAAGATGATTAGCGGCATCAGTGCTCATCATCCTATGTCCATCTCTAGTCCATGTTGCAGATGGATTTCTTGACAAGGATGATGATGTGGCAGGTCTCATCCTCTTCCTTGATAGGTGTGGGAATGTTGATTGGGTCGAGCGTGGATGAGATCTTCATCATTGAAGGAGGAGTCCCACTAGGGTCTACGGTGTTACGGGTGGAGATAAAGTTAGCCTTGGCATTGCCATGAGAGGGCCAGCTCCGTTGCCACCACGAGAGGAAGAAGCACTGGTGGGGCAGAGGTGCTCCCGATGCCAGGGTTGGCACGTTCTCCCCGGTGAGGCGGTTGATTAGGCTAGTACAAGGCGGGGTGTTTTTTTACATTGTCCGAGTGGGGAGCGGAAGGAGGAGGCTGAGGTTAGGGGAGGAGTATGTATTTGATCTAGGGTTAGGGTTGAGTGTTCATGCCTTGTTGTTTATACGTGATGCTTCAAACAATAAATACATATATAAAAATGGGTCGTTCCTTTGTTGTGTTTGAGCCTACAAATGATCGTATTATTTAATAAACTTTACACATATTTCAAGAACATGTTTATGTATTTGTAGGGAAAAAAATTAAACTTTGAAATATATATCTTTTTTTCAAAAACGGGCTTCTTCGAGCCCATCCATAAAAATACGGCTCAGCAATGAACCCCTTTTTTGGAAGAGCCATCAAGAAATTATGGTATGATGACGTGATGGAGATTCTACTAGCTAGAGTGCAATTTTGACCAGCTAGTGTCCAAATTGGTTGTTATTATAGTGGGCCAGAGCATATGATGCCTCTGCTAGGGTTGCTCTTAGGGTTGGGTATTTGTCATCTCTCCTCTCACAACTGGTTGCAACTTTTTGTAGGCACATGACTGGTTGTTGCTTGCTATGGGTATTAGTTGTATTGTGCGTCCTGCTTTTAGCTCAATTGATATGTATCTATCAATGCGAGCATTAAAAAAGAATCGCCTACTGAGTGATATAAGCGGGCTGGGCCAGTAGAACTACTCCCGCGTTGGGAAGCTTCCATTAGTTTTTTAAGCCTCTTGTCGTTTTTCTCTTTCTTAGTACCTAGGTTCTCGTTGGCCAGTATTCCTTTATTTCCTTTGTATTTAAATTTTCTTTTTTTGTCTTATATTTGTGTTTTTGTTGGGTTTTTTCTTCCCATGTTTTAGTTTTTTAGAAGAAATTCTGACTCTTTGTAAATTAGTGAACATTTAAAATTTCTGACATTTTTTGAGTAATCCACAAGTTCTTAATATCGTGAATACTTTATTAATGTATGATTTCTCTTGAATGCACGAACAATTGAACGGTATGTGTTTTAAAATAATTTAGTGTATAATAGTAAAAAGTTCACTATACATAAAGGATTCACTGTAGATTAAAATATTGTTCAGTTCATATTAAATAAATGTTTAGTGCGTATACAAAAAATGCACAAAGTGTGTTCATGAATATTCATTATATTAAAGAATTGTTCACCGTATATGAGAACATTTTCCTAATTTGATAACTTTTTTATATTCATGAACATGTTTTTAAATAGTGTTTTTTTCAAACTTTGTCTTTATTTGAAAATAAATAAATATAATATAGAGTGCGAAAAGCAAAAAATCAAAAGGCAAAAAACAAAACAAAACATTGGTAGCTGTAAAAGAAGCCAACTAGAAGCTAGTGACCAAAGATGTACAAGTATAAGTCTAGCAATTAGGAGAAACTAACAAATCATTGGTAGCCCAATTCTTTTGGGGCCAGAATAAGCAGGGTAGGGGGGAATTTCGTTTGGCAGCCACCCATAAGCTCCAAAATTACTGGCGGCAGCGCTAGCGATGAGGCTTACCCGAAAAAATAAAGTAGCACTCAAACAACGTATAGCCGGCCGACCCAGGCAGACGTGTGGGCGAGCAGCACTCGCTGAAGGCGATATATATATATAACACGTCCTTGATTTTCGGTTCATCAGAACTGATCCCTTTTTCTAGGACGTGCATATCGAGCGACAGGTTGCTGCACATTTTCACGCGGATGTCACTTTTTTGTTAATGGGGGTGGCATTTTAGTGTTAGTGCATGGCTGTTCGTTTGTTTTGGGACAAATTTCTTCAGGAACAGCCATCCGAGCGATCTAGATCCTATGGGTGTGCGGGCGTTTGCTGGGGCCTTCCTCCCAACGAACGTTCATCAGTTCTCATTACCGCTTTTCTATTGCCTACGTAATATGCTACGAAACCTTACGTAAATCCTTTGAACGC
>LT934124.1:697955070-697972280 GCA_900231445.1 Triticum turgidum subsp. durum | reverse complement strand
GCCCAATATAAAGCTGCCACGTCGGATAGTACGTAAGTTACATATAAGTTGTTACGTACGTGTAGCTTCACTTTTTTCCGTTCTCGAGGAAAAGACCGCCTTGGTTGGCTGCTCTCGGGAGACTTTGGTTACCACTAACACCTCCTGCGTGAGCGACTCCCGCGACTAGGGTTCCGCCCCTGCCACCGCCGCCGGCTGCCCCCTTCCCACCGCCGCCGGCCGCCGGCCTCGCGCGCTCTGCCTCCCTTTCCTCCTCGCACTCCTCCTCCCCCGCGCTCCCGTCCGCCCGCTCACTCCCCGCGAGCGACGGGCAGGCCCCTGCTGCTCCTCTCCTCCGCCCCACTCCCCATCCATCTCCCTCCCCGCCGCCGCCGGCTGGGTCCGCCGGGCCTTGCCTGCGCGGCACTGGCGGTGGTGGGCCGTCCCTTCCGCGCTCACTCATGCGGGGGCGTGTGGGGCGCTCGATGGCGGCGGTGCCGCTCGGACGGTTGCGGTGTGGCTCGGCGGCGAGTCCGGCGAGCTTTGTGGTCCTTGGTGCGGCGGCGCGGCCGCTAGCCGGGGGGCGACGTGGCGGTGCTGGTGGCCGGCGGCGCCCGCGCGTCCCAGATCTGGGCCCTTTCTGGCTCTATCTGGGCTAGGGCAGGCCGGCGACTCGGTGCGCGGCGACGTTGCTCCCTGGTTGGGGGCAAAGAGGCGGTGGTCTGCTGGCGGTGGCGGCTTCGTCGGCCGGCGAGCTGCAGCGTGACGGCAGGGGCTGTCCGGACCCTTTTGGGTCCGGTCGGGCCTCGGCGCCTAGTAAGCACCTTCTTCGTGCGTCCGGTCGGCTCCGCGGTGGCGGTGGTGGTTCTCCCGTCACATCGGCGATGTTGCGGATGCCCCCGAGGCCACTATCTCTTCTCCCGTCCTCCAGGTCTCGTGTCGGTGACCTCTGGGCGACGACGAAGTTGATTCGGTGACCGTGGTGGCACATGTTGGTGGGCGGCGTGATGGGCGGTGCACTATGATTCGTCTAGGGTGGTGGTGGGGGTTTGGGTTGGGAGAAATCTGGCGGCTCGTTCAGCCCCGATGCGGCGACGCCTGTGGGTGCCGCCGGACCTTCCTGAAGGGCGTCGGGTACACACCTCCCCCCCACTGCCCCCCGCGTACCGGGGGAAACCCTAGGACTTGTCCGGGCAACAGCGGTGTCGTCGTCGCCTCCTTCTTGAAGGTGATGCTTGGTACGCGGCGCTTCAGAGTGCTGGGAACGTGGTGGTACTTCTCTGGAGGGTGCAAAGGTCGCCGGTCATCTTCGTTTCGTTGATCTGCCGTTGTTGGCATTTGTTTCTCTTTCTTTCTTTTTTTCTTTGGGCTTGTTTGTGCTGCGGCCCCAACACCTATCGTTGGATGCTTGCTTTGTAATACAAAGCGGGGGAATCCTTTTTCTTAGAAAAAACGCCTTGGTTGTTCAAGCCCATGCATGAGGCTGTATAAGCCCTCGGCAGTGGGTTCTTCGTATATAAAAATAAACTCTCATGATTGCTTGCTTTTGCATCCTGGGCAAGTCTTTCTCAGGGATGGTTGTTTAGGTAGAAATGTGTTTATTGGTAATTCACAGGTTGTTTCCACGCGTTCCCGTTTCTTTTCCATAGGCCTGTCATTATCTCTTTCTAAAATGAGCTCCCTTTAAATGACAATCTTCCATTTTGCCTCGGCGCCAAAATCCTTGGCTGTTTCCCTCCCATTATTCTAATCTTTATCAATGCGTTCAAGTCTTGCCATTTTGTTCCAGCCTGCTCGCTTTATATAAACAGCCAGATCCACCGTATCGCCTCCACCACAACCCGTCACATCACAACGTGAGAAGCAACGAACGCGCAGTAGTTGTGCGTAGGTACCTGACCGTCGACGATGGCGCCCCTGCGACGGGGAAAAAATAAAAGGTACGCTGCAACTCTGGCCCGTTTGCATGCACGTCGTGATGCTTGATTTGGTTTCATACGGTACGCCACCGGGCTAATTATTTTAATGGAATTCCGGCAGAGCTTGATTATGGGGTTTGTGCTCTGTTATTTTACGTCCTACCGTTTGCCAACTTCTCTGCAGTCTTGCTCGTGAGTTTGTCCGGAGAATTGATACGATTTTTTCCTGACCCAATATTATCCCAACTTTTTTTGTGGAGTTCGCCAACTTGTGGAATGGATTTTGCCAGAGAATTTGATGAGATGTGTTGCTTAACACAACAGATGGGCACTTCATTCATTTTTACACAAAAAAAGATTGGCACTAAATTTGTTTTCGAAATAGATCTAGGATTTTCAAAATAGATCTAGGACTTTTCTAGCAGCTTATGATTGTGGTGTTTCTGGTTACGTTTGATTCCTATGCAGATGATTCTAGACCTTTCATCATTCATTTCCACGAAAGATCTAGGATTTTCAATCCTTTATCATGGTGTTTTCTAGGTCAATTTAGTTCTGACAGATATTTGTCACACCCTTCATTACTTATTCCAGAACAGATCTATGATTTTCTATCTTTTTTCGTGGTATTTTTTGGTGTATCCGGTTACTACCAATTCTTTTAAACCCTTCACGGCTTCATTTTCAGAATAGATCTAAGATTTTAAATCCTTTTTTATCATGCTTTTTTCGATGGATTCAGTTCCTCTATATGCTTTCAAACCCTTGATTGTCTATATTTAGAATAGATCTGGGATTTCCTATCTTTTATCATGGTGTTTTTTGGTGTGTTCGGTTCCTCCATATGCTTTCAAACCCTTCATAGTTTTTTTTAGATTAGATCTAGATTTTTTTTCTCGAGTTGTTTGTGGGTTTGTTCAATTAGTACATATTCTTGGCAAACTCTTCATTATTCATTTTCAGAATAGATCTAGTATTGAACTAGTATTTTCTATCTCGGATCGTGGTGTTTCTGGACGCGCGCAGTTCCTAGAGATGTTTGTGAAAACCTTCATCAATTAAAAAGGAGTAATTTTTATTCAATTATTCTGGTTTTGTCTTCTGGGACTGACATGCATTCATATTTCAACAACACAATCTGTTGTATTTTTTCAACATATCTTACACAAACTGCACTTTAGGTGAAAAGAGAAAGTTTGTAGGGATTGCACAGTTTGATTTATTTAGTTTTGGGGATTTTAGTATATGTGTGACAAATTTCCTTATCCTAGTTCTAATATCGATTGAGTATGTGCATATGCTGCTAGTTTTGATGATACATTTGTTTAATAAGATACTATAAGTTACATGCTTCGTGTTCGCTAACTTCGCAACATTGTAAATTTCCTTTAATTTGTAGTGCGGAGCATTTGAAAGTCACGTTGTCAATGGCCACCATTATGCAGCTAGAGATTGAAGTTGGGCCGGTTAATAATGTTTTCAAAGTTGATGTGGAACCACGTTCCGACGACAAGTCCTACATCGTGATGCATGTGGTCAGGAGTCTTACAAATAGTAATTATTGTTCTGCATTTGATGTCAATGGAGATATCTACATCAGCTTACCAAAATTGGATCATGTTGAGAAGCTACGCAAGAAGAAACATGATATTTTTGACTTGAAGTACGTGAGTTTCCAGCCAGTGGAGGAGGTAATACAGTTGCCAGAGAATGAGGATGTTGCAATTACAACATATATCACTCCACTTGACGATTTGAGTGAGGACGATGAGGATGATGATGAGGTGACCTCCCCATTAAAGAGATCAAGGCAAGAGTAGTCATTGTTTAATTCTCTTAATAATTCTGGTGCTACCAAAATCACTAGACATCCTGTTTGTGATGTGTGTTCTCTTTATCTTTCTCCGTGGAATTATGTAACTGATATGTTCACCTTCAGGGTTATGCCATCCGTTTCTTTTGTCTTAAAAAACCCAGAGTTGCATTTTTCAGATCTCACCATCTTCATATTATAACATATGATGTATTGTGCTTTGCATTTTAAGGCCTATTTTTTTTGTGGGTGATCGCGAGAACATATAAATGGGATAACTACATGATTGAATGTCACGGTGCATTGATCCCCATACTGAAAAAGGGTTCCCCGCTTTATATTATAAAGCAACCATAGGAAGCATAATCACATGAGTCGTGGAGAAGTATAATCCATAGGAAACTACGTGCCATTTCATTCATTGACACCCGAACTCCATTGGCGTGCCTTACACAAGTAGCACCAACAATATCCTGCAAGTTGGTCTACCAGTGGTGGCTCATCTAGTCACATAGCAGTGCAACCTCGTGCGGACTCTTTGCGCACATGGTCACATTTGATGTGCAACCATGCATCGCTGGACGTCTGCATTCGCGTGTGCACGGCCATGGTCGGGAGCGCCTGTGTGAGGCATGTGCTTCCATGCGTGTGTGACAAGGGCTAGTTTTTGTGTGTGTGTGGGTGGGTGGGTGGGGGGCAGGCACGGTGCACACATATATATCCATGGGGCATGTGTGCGTGTAGGTGTCCAAGGCATGGCTGGTGTGTGCGTTGGGCATGGGCGTGGTTTACCATCCTACACAAGTAGAAAAGAGGGCACCTGTCCCGATATCAGAGGGCCTTTAGTCCCGGTTCGGCAACCGGGACAAAACAGTCGGGACTAATGCCCACCATTTTTAGTCCCAGGTGACTTATGAACCGGGACTAAAGGAGCTCCACATGGCCGCTATGAGGCGCCCAGGAAGGAGGACCTTTAGCCCCGGTTGGTAACACTGACCGGGACTAAAAGGCAGGCACGCGTCAGCAGCTGCAAGGCGCTGGGGTTTCTTTGTTTTTTTAAAGGAGGGGTTTAGAGGTTTTGGAGGGTAATGATGTTAGAGTGTAGGAAAACATGCCTCTATGGTTCAAACCCAGCTAGCACAAGTTGCTAACTCTCAAAGAAAACTGCTTAGTGAAATGAACAATAATATAAATGATTATGTTGTTAGTGTAGCAACTAGAGGAGGTAAAATGACTCGGGAATCACATTATCCTGAGGGACACCTTGAAAAAATTGAACAAGACTCTCAAAGAATTAACATTGGTGCACCTAGTCCTTCTAAAAAAAGAAAAAGAAAAATAATAGGACTTTGCATACCTCTAGTGAACCTAAAAAGAAAAATCTTCTTCAGATAATAATGATGTCTCTATCTCAGATGCTGAAACTCAATCTGGTAATGAACATTCATCTAGTGATAATGAAAATGATAATGTTGATGTTCATGAAGATACTCAACCAGACAATGATAAAGAACCAGATAATGATGTTGAGATAGAACCTGCTGTTGATCTTGATAACCCTCAACCTAAAAATAAACAATATGATAAAAGAGACTTTGTTGCTAGAAAACATGGAAAGGAAAGAGAACCATGGGTTCAGAAACCCATGCCCGTTCCACCTAAACCATCTAAGAAAAAAGATGATGAAGAATTTGAATGCTTTGCTGAAATGTTTAGGCCAGTCTTTTTGTGTACTCGCTTGACTGATATTTTAAAGATGGCCCCCTATGCAAAATACATGAAAGAAATTGTCACTAATAAAGAAAGAGACCCGAAGCTGAAATCTCCACCATGCTTGCTAATTATTCTTTCAAGTATGGAGTGCCTAAAAAACTTGGAGATCCAGGAATACCAACTATACCATGCTCTATTAAAAGAAATTATGACAAAACTGCTTTGTGTGATTTAGGAGCTAGTGTTAGTGTTATGCCTTTCTCTTTTTATAGAAGACTTTATTTGAATAAACTCACACCTTCTGAAATATCTTTGCAAATGGCTGACAAATTAACTGACATACCTATCGGTATTTGTGAGAATGTGCCTGTTGTTGTTGCAAATGTTACTATCTTAACAGACTTTGTTATACTTGAGATGCCCGAGGACGACAACATGTCGATTATCCTTGGTAGACCCTTTTGAATACTGCAGGGGTTGTATTGATTGCAATAAAAGCAAAGTCACTTTTCATATCAATGGTAATGAGCATACGGTGCACTTTTCAAAGAAATAATTTCAAGTGAATGGTATTAATGTTATTGAAAAATCTCCGACAATTACTTGGAAGTTTTGAACTCCCTCTACCTACTGCTAAAAAGAAACATGACATACTTATTGTTGGAGACATGCGTATCCCGGTTGAGATAACCTGTGTTTTTACAAAAGTTCTTCGGTTTCATGCAAACCGAAACTGGTTGTTAATAAGACTTGATCAACCTTATTAACGGATCATTTTTTAGAGGTATGAAGTTGAGGAATTTAGTAAGCACAACTTTCTGCCCATACCTTTTGCTTTCTGTTTTCCTTAGTTAAGTAAAATAAAATGCCATGTTTATCCTTTTTTTTGATTTTTCGTGCAATGAAAAATGACCCAAAAATAAAGTGCTCAGAATGCCCTGAAATTTTAACACGATTTTTTTCTGAATATTTCAGAATTTCTGGTACAAATAACATCAGAGGGGGGGTGCCCCTGGTGCCCACAAGACACCAGGGTGCGCAAGCCACCCTAGGCGTGCCCTGTTGGGTCGTGGGCCCCATGTGGGTCCCCTTAGTTATTTCTTTAGCCCATGTTATCTCCTACCTCCAGAAATAAAAATCACCATAGCTCTCTCTCGTGTTCTTGCTCTTGAACCCGCGAATTTTCATCTCTTTGCTCAAAGCTCCATTTCTGAAACTGTTTTGGGGGATTGCTACTTGGTATGTGACTCCTCCATTGCTCCAATTAGTTTTTTCTTTAGTGGTTTGTATTCTGAATAATTAGCTACTCTTGGTGCTGTTGTAAATGGGCTTTCATGTTGCATTCTTAGAGTTCTAAGTAGTTTGAATGCTTGATATAGCCTCTAGACATCCATATGAGTAGTTGCTATCAATCTTGTGAAGTTTCGTTGACAAAATTTTGTGTCCCAATTTCTTTTTCCAAAATTGTTCGCAAATAAGAATGCAATTCTTGAGGAGTTCTTCGAGAAGTAGGTCCTCGGAGGCATCATCAAGCGGAAGCTCGGTTCGACAATCTTATGTTGAACAAGGTGCAAGATCGACGCGGGACTGATGACCCACAAGTATAGGGGATCAATCGTAGTCCTTTAGATAAGTAAGAGTGTCGAACCCAACAAGGAGCAGAAGGAAATGACAAGTAGTTTTCAACAAGGTATTCTCTGCAAGCACTGAAATTATAAGTAACGAGTAGTTTGATAGCAAGATAATTTGTAACGAGTAAGTAACGGTAATGGTAACAAAAGTGCAGCAAGGTAGACCAATCCTTTTAAGGCAAAGGACAAGCCAAAACGGTCTCTTATGATAAGCAAAGCGTTCTTGAGGGTACACAGGAATTTCATCTAGTCACTTTCATCATGTTGATTTGATTTGTGTTGGCTATTTTGATAATTTGATATGTGGGTGGACTATTGCTTAGTTGTTGTTCTTACTTGAACAAACCTACTACTTATTATTAACCCCCTCACAAGCATCCGCAACTACGAAAAAAGTATTAAGAATAAATCTAACCATAGCATTAAACTTTTGGATCCAAATCAGTCCCCTACAGAATAGTGCATAAACTAGGGTTTAAGCTTCTGTCGCTCTCTTAACTCATTATCTAATAACTACTCCACAATGCATTCCCTTAGGCCCAAATATGGTGAAGTTTCATGTAGTCAATGTTCACATGACAACACTAAGGGAATCACAACATACATACCATCAAAATATCGAACACATATCAAGTTCACATGATTACTTGCAAAAAAAATTCTCCCGTGACCTCAAGAACAAAAGTAACTACTCACAAATGATATTCAAGCTCAAGATCAGAGGGTTATTAAATAGCATAATGGATCTGAACATATAATCTTCCACCGAATAAACCATATAGTAATCAACTACAAGATGTAATCAACACTACTAGTCACCCACAAGCACCAATCTATTGTTCTGGTACAAAGATTGAACAAAAGAGATGAACTAGGGTTCGAGAGGAGATCGTGATGTTGAAGATGTTGATGGAGATTGCCCTCCCAAAGATGGGAGAATTGTTGGTGATGATGATGACGATGATTTCCCCCTCCGGGAGGGAAGTTCCCCCGACGGAATCGCTCCGCCGAAGGGCAAAAGTCCTCCTGCCCAAGTTCCGCCTCGAGACAGCGGCGCTTCGTTCTGAAAGTCATCTCCTTATTTTTTTCCTAGGTCAAAATGACTTATATACCAGAAGAGGGGCACCGGAGGTGAGACGAGGAGGGCACAACCCACCAGGGCGTGCCTGGGCGCCCTGGCGCGCCCAGGTGGGTTGTGCCCACCTGGTGGGCCCCCGCTAGCACTTATTTGCTCTAATAATGCTTATACATTCCATAAAAAATCTGCGTGAACTTTTAGCTCATTTGGAGTTGTGCAGAATAGGAAGCCTGATGTAGCTTTTTCAGGTCCATAATTTCAGCTGCCGGTATTTTTCCCTTTGTGTGAACCTTGCATATTATGAGAGAAAAGGCATTAGAATTACTCCAAAAGGCATTATTATGCATAAAAACAATATAAATAATAGTAGGAAAACATGATGCAAAATGGACGTATTAGGGACACCGATACCAAATCGTGCCTATGGCCGAGTAACGAGTTCATGGTGAGTGCAGGTATCAAGGAATAATTTGAGAAATATGTTCACAACACCGAGCTCGCTCCCTTCATCAAAGATAAGTGCATTCAACATCTCAACCTGACAGAGACATTCACTAAGAATTTTAAATATCATCCTCATGAGTCTAAACTTTTGTTTAGCCTTTCTAATAATGCTTATACCATGCCTTTAGAAGTTTTCCATGTTGCATGTAGAATTCCATATTGGGTCTCGCTAGACAAACCACCAAAATCTGAGTATGAGTCATCATTACTAGTCTTTGTTACGGTGAGGATAGAGGGGTGACGCAAGCTAGAATAAAAAGTATTCATTTTCCATCTATTCACTACTTTGCACTCTTTAATGGGAAATGCATCGTGGGCAAACAGGATTGTAGCACACTATGTGCCCCTAACTTGAGACTCATACACACTGCTCTGACACGAATTAAGCATTATAATCTTGGAGCGATCGTTGCACCAAGATTGCAACACAATACTGTTAGTGGTCACTTCTATGATTGGATTTATGTCTCCCGTTTAGAGAAGGAGTTGGGTGTGTCCCCCTGGCCTAACAATCCCATTCTACACACTCAGTACCTAGACTTTGAGGCCATGAAGCGCCATAAGTTTCTTAAGGGCACAGTCGATAATTATACTTCTAACTTGAGGTTTAATAAAGGTCCCATTGTACCTGTTGTTTTGCCTGCATCTGCTCTCTTTGATTATCACAGTAAAAGAAGACATTATGTTCTTGAGAGCGAGGCTCGTTCATACAATGCAGAGGTTGAGGCTGCTCGCCGGGCTGAGGAGGCTACATGAAGAGCCTCTGTGAGCTATCATTCTGACAACTATCCAGGCCGCGACTGGAGATTACCAATCTAGGCCAAAAGACTAAGCTTGGGGGAGTACGTATTTCCACCGACATTATGTTAGTGTTCACACATTTCATTTCAGTTGTCAGTGTCCACACTTTTTCATTGTAGTACCATGCTAGATTTATTTTCTCGCTTTCTCGTTGTGTGTTTGAAAAACTATGAAAAACTTTGCGATGACCCTTACAGATTATAGTTTCTCATGCCATGCTTAAGTATCTAGGAGTGGATAATGATTTATCTTGGATGTCAATATTGCATTAAAATGATTGTGATGTGTATGATGATATGGTATCCTCCTCTGGATGTTCGAGTTGCTTGACTTGGCACATGTTCATGCATGTAGTTGAATCAAAACCAAGATAGCCTCTAGCTGGCCGCTTCTCAACCTATTTTGCTAGCCTTCGCCTGTACTAAGTGGAATTACTGGTTGTGCATCAAAATCCTGAAACCCAAGTTATTCCAGATGAGTCCACCATACCTACCTATATGCGGTATTACCCTGCTGTTCTAAGTAAATTTGCATGTGCCATCTCTAAAATTTCAAATAAATATCCTTTTTGTGTGCCTGGATTGTTCATAGAGCGACAGGAGGTAGTCAGTATCTTCCATGCAAAGCGGGTTATTCTCATGATGATTGTTTATTCACTCGTCCTTGCACGAGAGGGGCGGTAATAGGGATTCCTAGTCCCGAATTCAAAATTCCAAATAATTAAACAAAATTCCCCTAGGACTGTTGTTGGTATGTATGGTACCCATGGACTCGGTTAGCCGTGGAGTGTTTTGTTCGTGGAGGGGGAGTAAGCCTTTACTTTTTATAGCTTGGGAACCGCCACTAATGTGTTTAGCATAGAAGATACCAATAACTAATGGTCACGAAGTAAACAAGAAGGGTGCATTTCTCAAAATATCATTTACCTCTGTTTTAAAATTTTGAGCTCTGGCACTACTGCAAATCACTGCTTCTCTCTGCGAAGGGACTATCTATTTACTTTTATGTTGTGTCATCACCTTCTCAAATAAGCGCCAGATCCTGAGAGCACTATTTTCATCCTCATGCATTGTGTGTAGCTAATGTTGGGTGAATCATGAATGGATCTTTTCTACCATGAATTACAATGTTTAGTCGCTGCTTGAACTTTGGAGGTGCTCTGCATTTATGTTTTGTGGTCTCAAAAAGGGCTAGCGAGATACCACTATTGTCCTATTATATCATGGTTGTTTTGACAAAGTGTTGTCATTTGAGATATCTTATTATTGCTCGCTAGTTGACTAAGCCATTGATATGAGTTAATGTAATTTTTAAGAGCTATTGTCGACATGGTTAGTCATGATCTTTGCTGAAAACCTGGGTGCTACTTAAACTTATTTATGTAAACAAGAGCAAAAGAGTTCGTAAAAGTTTTTCTTTTTCACTTTTAGTTTATCAATTGAATTGCTTAAGGACAAGCAAAGGTTTAAGCTTGGGGGAGTTGATACGTCTCCATCATATCTACTTTTCCTATTGCTTTTCCTCTTGTTTTGGACTCTAATTTGCATGATTTGAATGAAACAAACCCGGACTGACGCTATTTTTAGCAAAACTACCATGGTGTTATTTTTGTGCACAAATAAAAGTTCTTGGAATGGCACAAAACTTTTTGGAGAATTTTTATGGAATATAAGAAAAATACTATAGCCAAGAACCACTGGAGGGGGCCCCTGGGTGAGCACAACCCACCAGCCCCCCCTTCCTGGTGCGCCAAGGTAGGTTGTGCCCACCTGGTGGCCCCGCAGACCCTGATTCCAACACTATAAAATCCTATTTTTTTAGGAAAAAAATTAGGGAGAAAGAATTATCATGTTTCGCGAGCCGCCGCCACCTCCTGTTCTTCATCGGGAGGCCAGATCTGGAGTCCGTTTGGGCTCCGGAGAGGGGGATCTTGGTCTTCGTCATCACCAACCCTTCTCCATCGCCAATTCCATGATGCTCCCCACCGGAAGTGAGTAATTCCTTCGTATGCTCGCTGGTCGGTGAGGAGTTGGATGAGATTCATCATGTAATCGAGTTAGTTTTGTTAGGGCTTGATCCCTAGTATCCATTATGTTCTGAGATTGATGTTGCTATGACTTTGACATGCTTAATGCTTGTCACTTTGGCCCCGGGTGCCATGATTTCATATCTGAACCGTTTATGTTATCATCATTATATCTATGTTCTAGATCCGGTCTTGCAAGTTATAGTCACCTATTACGTGTTATGATCTGTAAACCCTGGAGTGACAGTAATCAGGATACTTTTTGGTGATGGCCGTAGTTTGACGAGTTCATGTATTCGCTATGTGTTAATGCTTTGTTTAGGTTCTCTATTAAAAGGAGGCGTTAATATCCCTTAGTTTCCAATAGGACCCCGCTGCAACAGGAGGGTAGGACAAAATATGTCATGTAAGTTCTTTCCATAAGCACGTATGACACTTTACAGAATACATGTCTACATTATAGTTATGAACTGGAGCTAGTGCTGTATCACCCTAGGTTATGACTGTTATATGATGAATATCATCCAACGAATTCACCGATCCAATGCCTACAAATTTCTCTTATATTGTTTTTGCTAAGTTACTACTACTATCGTTACTGTTACACTCGCTACAAATTCATTGATATCACTGTTGTTGTTACCATTGCTATTGCCGCTACTATCAAAACTATCATACTACTTTGCTACTGATCACTTTGCTGCAGATAATTAATCTTCGGGTGTGGTTGAATTGACAACTCAGCTGCTAATACTTGCAAATATTCTTTGGCTCCCCTTGTGTCAAATCAATAAATTTTGGTTGAATACTCTACCCTCGAAAACTGTTGCGTTCCCCTATACTTGTGGGCTATCAATCACATAGATGCACACTTCCAACTCTATACAATTATCAAATCAAGTATGACAGCATTTAGAATGTTTCTCTTCACTCTAGTGATTGTCATACGTTTTTACTCTTAGTTATTATATGTATTGAATGTAATTTTTGACAATACATTTTTTATTAGTTGTTTGTTCAATAAGATCAGATAACTTATGTGCTCATGTTTGCTAAATAACTTCGCAACATTGCTAAATTGTTTTTTAGTTGTAGTGCAAAAATGAAGCATGAGAGATTCACCTTGTCAATGGCGCCTTGAGCATCTATTCTAAGTTTCCTGGTTTAACAATGTTATTAAACTTTATGTGGAAGTGCCTGGAAATGACAGCTAGTTCATCGTGATGTCTGTTGTGCAGTATCGCACAAATATCTATTTTCATTTGCCTTTGATGCGAGTGTTGACATCTAAATCTGCTGAACTAGACTGGAGGATGCTAAGATGTTATCCAGAGTAAAAAATTCATTTAATCAACGTTAGTGAGTTTCCACCGAGTGGAGGAGGTTATGTAGTTGTTGTTGGATGAGGAGGATGCAACAAAAGAGTGTATCATTGCACATGGCAATTTTAGTGGAGCAAAAATTGTTTTGATACAAAACTAGTTTATGTATTTTCAAAAGTAGAACTTCAAGTTAGTTTCATAATAGTTCCTATGATTTTTTTAGCAAGAATCAGCATTTCTCCATCACATAGATGCACACTTTCAACTTTATTCCACAATCAAATCAAGTATAACAATTTTATAATGTTTCTTTCTTTACGGTAAATTGTAAATAATTCTACTTTTCCTACTACTTTGTTGTAAACATCCGATTTGTTGTGGCAATACCATGGCGATTCAATGTTGGGCTATGGCAAAAGTTAAATCCCTTTTTGGCATGTTCTAATTTTGTCTGATTTGAATTTGATTGTATTCTTATGTATTATTCGTATATATTTAAAGTTTTATTATAGTGGAATGTATCTATTTAAAAGTGTTAATCACATTTACCAAATTTCTACAATGGTTTTTCCCATCTTCATTATATGTGAATCATAGTTTGGTATGTCTAGTTTTTTTTGGGGGGGGGGGGGTGTTAATATATTTGTCATAATTTCCTATTTCTAATAATAATAATGAGTATTGAATGTAAATGTGCATATTACTTTATTTTTTATCATCCATTGGCTCAACAACACACTATAAGTTATGTGCTTTATGTTTACTAAATAACTTTACAACATTGCTAAATTCTCTTTCAATTGTAGTGCACAAAAGGAGCATGCGGAAATTTCCTCTTGGACGACAACCATTGAACGGATAGAGATATTCAGTTGGGCGGGTTACAAAGTGGTCAAATCTGACATGCCAGCACCTACCAATGACAAGTACTTCATTGTGATGCATCTTGTCCAATGTGTCACGTATAATCCACTAATAGGTTAGTCCAAAAAAATAATATAAAATTTCTTATAAAGCATACAGAAGTGATAATATAATACTTCCTCCATCCAATAATGTAAGACGTTTTTTCTACACTAACTAGAGTAAAAAAAAACATCTTGCATTATGGGACGGAGGGAATAGCATTTAACAATAAAAAATTAGAGATAAGTTTGAGATGTATCATTGCCTATTGAAGCTTGATCAACTTGTAACCCCTACTGATTTTTTTTATATGTGATGTTCCATGAGATGAAAAAATATACTATTTTTATCCTTGGAAGAGTTTCTTGATGATGAAGGCGAAACAATAGTTGAACGGAAGGGGAAGTTACTTTCAGATTTTACAATATAGAAATTATAAGGTAATTCCCGAAGAAGTGTGGAAAATCAAAAAAGTATCTCCCACCTCCCAACAAAGTTAATGTGGCATATGTTCGAAGAGGCGGGCTTTTAAGTGTTTGAATGCGTAGGTAAGTTAAAAAGATTGATCTGGCCAACCTTAAAACTAGCATTAATGTGAGGCAACCAATCATTGAGAAAAGTCAAAAGAAGAAAGAATAATTCCTCTGCTATTAGTTCAATTTTGAGATTTAAACAGAAAGAACTGTAAAACATGATTGCAAGAGAAATGCCTTAGAAGATTATATGTAGGGTTATTTTTAGGAAGAAAGAAAAAGAACACAACTTAAGGCAACAAACGAGAAGATAGCATATGGTACGAGCACTTGTACCAGTGCTCGTACCAAAAGGCCAGGTGCAAAGTATCGTCATCAGAAGAGAAGACGAGTTGCAGCCACACTCGTCTCATATCATTATCACTGAGCCGATTTCATCTAGAAGAGAAGAAAGATGGTTGTAGGAGAAGAAGTGCTCGTAGTCCTGCTCGTACCGAACCAATCACTATAGGAAAAATGGCTATAGCTAATATGGACATTAATGGCACACCATGATGGTGGTGCGCCACTGCTATATAGCAGTGGCGCACCAGAATCAGGTGCGCCATTGCTATGTTTTTACTAATGGCGCACCACATGAGCAGTGCGTCATTGCTATTTTTTTGGGTCCATCCCCCCCATCCCAACCAGACATAGCAATGGCGGATTTTTTTTGAAACTGTGATGATTTTTATAGCAAATTCGGAAACTATACACCCTAATGGAGAAAAATCAAAAGTATCACCCTGTCGGCCTCCTATTGGCCGAAAAGGGACTTTTCGGCCTCCTGATGGCCGAAGAGGGACTTTTCGGCCAACCATTGGCCAAAAAGTACTTTTCGGCCAACAATTGGCCAAAGTGTCCGTCTTCGGCCAACACCTGCTCATTTTTAGTATTTTTATTTGATTCTTTTTGCATTAGATTAGAAATTTTATGAAGTTTCTGTAGATATCAAGTTTGACTAGATTTGAAAGTTTGAATTTGAATTATCATGAATTTTCTCAAATCACTAGAGATTGCCTATAATTTGAGCTAGGAGTATTCCTTTTGCTACTAGTTCTTTGTGACTTTGTTTACCAGTAGTAATTAATTTGTGAATTTTAGGATGATTTAAAATTAGGTTTTTACGCCATTCTCTCCCTACATTTTATTTCCCGCCATTCTCTCCCTCCATTTTCTTTCCCGCCATTCTCTCCTGCCATCTTCTTTCTCGCCATCTTCACTTCTCAACTTATAAAACGAGCCTCATGGTGTCCACGATCGTAGATAACATCGTCTGACACGGCTTGTGTCTCCTGCGTCGGTGCTGCTGGTGGAGTGTGAAACACTGTCTGAGAGAAGTCATAAGTGTTTGCAGCTTCGTCATCATCATCGATGAGTGTTTCACACTTATGACTTCTCTCACACGGTGTTTCACACTCCACAGGAAGGCATCATCGTCATCCTTCGTCGATGCAGCACTCCTTAGTGTGGCGGGAGAGAATGGCGGGAAAGAAAATGGCGGCAAAGAAAAAGGAGGGAAAAAGATTGCGGGAAAGTATTTTTTTTTCATGTATAAAACGGCAATGGTTGTACAGGATTTACAAGGCACTTTTAAATATAAACTCCTATGAAGCTCAAAACAAGTTTTCTAGTAGGATAAAAGAAATAAAATACAAAAACTACAAATAAAATAGCTACTGATAACTAAACAGAAACAAAAAGAATATGTCAAAAAACTAAAGAAATTTTTTAAAGCAATTAAAATTAAAAGAAATATCATAAAACCTATAAAACACTAAAACAGGACTATTTTCATAAAATCCTAATTTTAAATAATTATGAAATTCGCCAATTAATTACTACTGATAAACAAATTCAGAAAGAACCAGTAGCAAAAAGAATCATTTGGAAAAGTACTCCTAGCTCAAATTATAGGCAATCTAGTTATTTGAGCAAATTCATGAAGAATTCAAATTCAAACTTTCAAATCTAGTCAAACTTGATATCTACAGAAACTTCATAAAATTTCTAATCTAATACAAAAAGAATAAAATTAAAATACTAAAAATCCTAATTGATATCAATTTTCTAAAACAGTAGAGCAGGTGTTGGCCGAAGAGGGACTCTTTGGCCAACGGTTGGCCGGAAAGTCCTTTTTGGCCAACGGTTGGCCGAAAAGTCCCTCTTCGGCCAACAGTAGGCCGAAAAGTCCCTCTTCGGCCAACAGGAGGCCGACGGGGTGATACTTTTCATTTTTCTGCATTAGGGTGTATAGTTTCCGAATTTGCTATAAAAATCATCATAGTTTCAAAAACAAATCGCAATGGCGCACCACACCTAGGTGCGCCACTGCTATGCTACATAGTAGTGGCGACATAGCAGTGGCGCACCTAGGTGTAGTGCGCCATTGCTATGTCTGGATAAAAGATTAAAAAAATTCAAAAAATAGATGCCCATGTGTTATGTGTTCTAGTTGTTAGGAAAATTAACAAACATGAATTTTGATTTTTTTTTTTTGCAAAAGGCCGCCGTGTTTCGGTAAAATGGCCGTAACTTTTGCATACGACCTCCGATGAAAAAGTTGTTTATATGAAAAATCATCTACTCAAAAAGTTACATCCGAATTTGACTGGCTATGCCCGTTATCGATTTTCCAGAATCCTAAAAAACCTAACAGAAAAAAAAGTTACGATGATTTTAAGATCTGGAGGCAAAGAAATCGAAAAAAAATAGTAGTGGCGTACCGTGGGTGTGGTGCGCCATTAGTAATTTTCCCGCCTTCCAAATTCAAAAAAATAAACAAAGTTAGTACTGGCGCACCACACCCATGGTGCGCCACTACTAAGTCTGTAATGCCACAACCACTATATATATTACCTCTTCTTCCTCTTCCTCCTCCCCTCCTCCATGCCCCTCCCTCCTCCTCACGGCTCTCCGACGACCTCCTACTCCCTCCTCCTCCTCACGGCTCTCCGACGACATCCTCCTCCCTCCTCATCACGGCTCTCCAGCGATCTCCTCCTC
>LT934124.1:697930457-697954645 GCA_900231445.1 Triticum turgidum subsp. durum | reverse complement strand
CCCTCCTCCTCCCTCCTCCCTCCTCTCCTCCCTCCTCTACTTCCAGCCACACGTGGAGCTCCCCGGCACAAAGAACGTACTAGATCCAGAACAAAATTCGAAAAAAATTGCAAAAAAAAAATCAGCCCAAATCCATATCCAGATTTCAAAATTTTAGTAGTGGTGCACCTGTTCATCTTACCAGTGGCGCACATGTATGGTTAGTAATGGCACACCAGATGCTGCGCCACTACTATCTGGATTACTAATGGCGCACCAGAGGTGTGCTATTACTATTTGTTACTAGTGGCGTGATAATAGTGGCGCACCATGGGTGCGTCATTAATAGCAAAAATAGGTGCGCCACTAACAGCCTTTTTTCTAGTAGTGAATGCCAAAGACATAAAATGTCTAGAAGAGAAGACACCATGCGCTACGGCCGAAAGCGGTCATATTGCTACTCGGCTGCAATCTCCATCCTCTCTAGGAGGACACGGTGTGACACGAGCAGTCTCGTTCGTACCAGGTACCTCGATAACCCTAGATCAAGATTTATATGCAATACAATGCACAGTATGGGCATCCCGCTCGTACTCATGATCATACCGGGTGAAGGGCCGATTCCAGGGCAAGGGCTCAAAATAGACATTACCCCACGCCTCTCTCTATCTTTCTCTCCCAACCCTCATACCTAAATCATCTCAAACCTCCGATTCTTTACCAATTTCGTTCAATTGAGTTGGGAAATCTTTTCCTTGGTAAGTTTCTCTCTTGATTCATGTTCTATTTTTATCCATCTAATGTTATTTCTCTATACTTTGGTTGGTCTGAATTTTGAAGGCAGCGTTCGACCCAGATGCCAAGACCATCTGTACTTGAAAAGGCTCATGAGATACAATCACTTGCCAAGGAACTCGACCACTTCAAGGGTGTGTTACAGAACAAGTTTGCTGCCGGGGGTATTATTGCCCAAATTCGTACTTCATGGAGCAATTTTGCCCCATGAGTATTACACTGCCATTCTCATGTCGTTACGTTTCAACAAAAAAGGTGTTGCCACCAATTACCAAGGTATATCACCATGGGTGCCATGCAAGCAACAGACAAATAACATTGGTTCACATACCAGCAACAGACAGAAACCATTGGTTGCCATGTAAGCAACAAACAGTTACCACAATAGCATTAGCACTATAACGTCAACCATGTCACTTTAACCTATCTGGAACATTATATGCAAGTGACAACATGGCAATTACAGACAAAAAACATGAAGGATTGTCAATCGGTATAATGGTTGGTCATAAAACATTTATATTTTTTAGCAGTAGAGTTAATCATTGTGGTGTCATGCTACACACACATGTCCTTTTGAAAATGACGGTCTGTGTTTTTTCTTTTCTTGAAAAGGGTCGCAACCCCGTCCTCTGGATCGAAAATGTTAACTGTAACTTTTGTGAGAAATTTGACCCCGTCCTCTTGTGGTACCATCTTAATGACAACTGCCGAGGAGAAACAAATTATTGCTTCAATTTCTTGTTGCAACCCATCTTGATCAATAATAAAAAGATATAGTTTCACAAAATAAAGAAAATTTCTACGTTTCCCGACTGGCATATATAGCATCAAATGGTCTTATTTCCAAAGCAAATTTTGAGTCTTCCAGCAATAATAACACACGTTTTATTTCTTCTTGAAACCTCCTAGAAAACCCATCTTCTTGCTAACCGGAGATGCATGAGGGACCTGAAATTTCAGATGTATACAGTATGCTAATTAGAACCATCTGGAATGTGTACAATAAACTGCATGGTTATATAGATGTTCGCTGGGATGTATATATCCCTAGTAAATCCTTTCTTTTGCAAACCTTATATAGGCTATGCAGATTGTATGAATGTTACCAGGTCGCCTCTTAATTAAGAAAAATGGTCATTCAACCTACTTAAAAATGGCTATAACGTGTTGCTTCACAGTTGCAAACTTGCAATAACAAAGGTCCATAGAAATAAATTTGACATACATCTATAAAAAAGTTAAAATGTATATATGCATGAAGATGACTGTAATTTTGGCAGTAAAAAACCTAGGACACACATGAAATCGATCAGTCATTCGAAGAAAAACTAAATTTAGTTCATTCTTTCTATTTTTGTGAAATTAAATCGTCTCAGTAGAGTACCTCTTTATCCCCTGTTATTTACCTCGTTTGCCATTTCGTTTGCACGTAGTCCGTTGAGCGTGTCAACAATTTCTTCTATGGGAGGCCTGACTCGCCGATCAATCTCAGCACATTTTAGCCCAACTTCAATGCATATTTTAACTTGATGGAGGCCTTCTGTATCTAAGGATGCATATTTGGACGCTATGTGCTCCAGTGTCCAATCTTCGCGTACCTAAACAAATGGAACCACGATCATTGGTTATAGTATGCAAACTAAATGAAACATAGGGTTCAATTTTAACCTTCCAATAATCAAATAATATATCTTCTTACTTTATCAATAAAGTTTCTTGCTGAGGGTTGGTTTTTGTCTTTGCAGTTCTGCTCTCCAGTACTGATCTCGAGTATTAATAAGCCTAAACTATATATGTCTGACTGGGCCGAAATTTCACCTCTGTATAGATATTCTGGAGCCATGTACCCACTGGATGCCATTATCATCAAAAGTTTATTAGGCAATACTGGAGATGAGAAAATGGAATTTTTATTATCAAGGCTTGTAATGAGCTTACTATGATCCCACAACTGTTTGTGTGTACAATCGGGTTTGTTCTTGGCCAAAGACCCTCGAGAGTCCAAAATCAGCAATCTTTGGAACCATATTTCCATCCAATAATATATTTTCAGGCTTCAGATCCATATGAATAATGGGAATATCCAACTTGTGTAGAAACAGTAAACCCTGGCAAATTCCCTTGATTATCTTGAAGCGTGTGGCCCAATCGATAGCAGGTTCAGCTGAAGAGACAGCCTCAGCTGTTTTTGTTCCTGTATATGAATGCAAAAAAGCTAAAGGGTTAGGAAGATAAATAAATAATGTAAAAAAGCTCAAGGTGATGCCCTAGCTCCAAAGATGGAAATGTAAAGAGAAATGCAAGATATGTCAGATATGTTTATTGCATACCGAAAAGATTCTGTTGAAGGCTCCCATTAGGTAGATACTCATAGCAGAGTAAACTTTCAGTGATGTCTGCCTGAATATACCTTCCATTGAACTGCACCAGTTTCTTCTGTGTTTCCCAGCAGAATCCAACCAACTCGACTATGTTTTCATGTTTGAGCGCCATAATGTTCTGAACCTCATTGTTGAATGTCTTGTCAGGCGGCATCGGCGCGTTTTCCTGAAGTTTCTTCACCGCGAGCACTCTGCCATCATCTGGCACAACTCCCTGTTTAGTTTATCCCACAGATATAGTACCACATGTTAGCCTACCTCACCAATCTCGATTGAAAGGGCAGAAGGTATTAAGGAAACAACGGTCAAACCTTATAAACGTTTCCAAATGGACCTCCACCAATCTTCCGCTCAGTCGAGAAATCGTTTGTAATCTTCTTCAGAAAGTCAAAGGGCAGTTGCTTCGGCAGCTCAGGGCTCGGCCTAATAATCTCTTGGGTGTTACTTCCGGTGGCCATTGCTGTCCATCCAAAAAGTTTTAATGAGTTCAGAAGCGAGCAGCCACAAATGTTTTCTTTCGAACAGGTCCAAAAGGGTCATTACATAGAACTAATTCTCAATTATACGGATAATTGATTGCAAAGCCTGACTCTAACGCTGTGTGTCCTAAAGCATGACAAGGGCTCGGCAGCTGGAAGGTATGGCGCGGCAGCGAGCTTCGGAACAGCAGCAGAAGCAGTGCCTCCTGAATCAACAGAAACCAGTTTTGCCGGTGGCATAAGTTGCAGAGGACGGCAACCTAGGGTCAGATCTGGTGTGGGGAAACTGCAGAGCAGAAGCAGGGGATTATCGGAGAGCCTCGGACTGGCCAGCTCAGACGCTCAGCGCCCAGCAGCTCTAGATCTGGGGGAGACGCTCGACCTACAGGTTGCACCGGGACGACGGCCGGCGCCCATGCCGACGGCAGGAAGCGACCCTGCAAAGCGGCCACTCCGGACATACAGAGGAAGAGGAAAGCCGCCGGAGCCCCCCACCCGTTCCTCTCTCCGGCGGGCGAAGCCAGCGGAGGCGACGGGAGCGAGAGCAGCTAGTGAACTGGGGACTGAGCAGACGCAAGCTGTGGACTGACGCTGCAACTTTCCATTTTACCAAACCACGACAGATCGACAGTTGCTGCAGGTACGGTACTTGATGCGGAGCTTAGAACGACGGTGCCATGGAGCACTTGAGAATGGAGTGAACTAACCTTGGGGGGAGACGACGCTGGTGAGAGGTCCAAGAGCGAGACGGGATGACTGAGTGGTGGTCTCCTTGCTTGCGAGGTGGAGTAGATACAAAGCTGCAGGTGTGGGGAGTCCGCAGAGTATATATGCAGAGCAGAGGAGCCACGGCAACGCAACACGCTAACTAAAGAGATGGAGAAGAGGTGCGCGTCGACGTCGATGTCCATGTCCCGCGGGGCAAACGCGGGCAAGTTGACTTGACTTGACTCGTCACATTTCTTTCAACAAAATGTTGAGTGATTTTCGGCGGTCACGATTTAAACAATAACTTTTATTTATAATAATATTCTTTTCAAGGCAATGCCACGACGCTGTTCGGAAGACGCACAATCTTATTAGACATCACCCCGCAAAAAAAAAAATTCTTATTAGACTTAGACAAGTGGACAATGGATGTGTTCATCACAATGATGCAGAGGGCGAAGATTTAACCTCCTTTTTGAGAAAAAAAATCATTGGTAAATTTTAAGATGTTGATTCCACATGAATATCTGAAACGTAGTGTGTTTCTTTCCCATGATCAAAATTTCAATTTGGCCAATTAAAATATGAGTGGGGCATTTACATTTGACTCGTGGGGTGCCACAACCTCGAGCATGTGAGTGAACCAACAGTGTGTGGCGAGGCAGCGGTCAGGCACCGCCCCCGTGAGGAGAGAAGACAACCTCAAAGGCGGCCATGGCGTCCTTGGCGGGTACAATCAGTGAGGGTGCACGATAGGTCAAAGTGCAGCCCCTTCCTGCCCTAGCCACATAGGCGGCGTGACAAGTCGGCAATAGCGGTGGTAGTGGCCATGGGCTAGAGGGAAACCCTAATGGGCAATGTGGGTTTCAGCCCGCTTAGCTGCCATGGCTAGTATAATCTTTGCAAGAGGGCGTTGCCGCTGGTGTCGGTCGACGATATTAGGGCCATACCACTAATCGAGAGGAATTGCACTCGGTTTATTAAGCACTAGCCACAGGATGGAGCGGGCATAACCAGCCGTGGAAAGTACTCAGGCCTCATGCGGAGCGATGCTCCCATGAAGACATGAGGAACATCCCATGAACATGATTCTCCCTGCTTCGGCCAAGGGGTAGACAAGTGTGGTGCCCAGTTACATGGGGGCTCTTTCTGGATTAATTGGCTAATCTCATTGCTATTCACTTGTCTGAAATGGACTAACTGAATGGGGCTTAGGGCATCTCCAACACCAACCCTTAAAACACCCACAACCCTTCGGATCGAGCTATCGGGACGCAATTTTCCAACCAACATGGTATCCCATCATTCCGCCAGAACATTCCGTTGTACAAATTCCCCTAAATGGCAAGCAAAGAAGGGGGCTTTGCTAGAGTCCACACCGTTCCCACATAGGACTGATGTGGCTTGAAACTGCGTCGGTATTTCCCAAAAGAGGAAGGGATGATGCATAGGTATTTCCCTCGGTGATGAGACCAAGGTTATCGAACCAAGCAACACTACGTAAACGGTACCTGCACATAAAGAGCAAATACTTGCAACTCGATGCGTAAAAGGGGTTGTCAATCCCTCGCGGATAAAAGATAGATTGTTTTGTAGTAGATTGGATAAATAGATCTCGCAATAAAATAAATAAATAAAAAGGTGCAGCAAGGTATTTTTGGGTTTTTGGAATAATAGATCTGAAAATAAAAGTGAATAAAATAGATCTCGAAGCCAAATATGATAAAGGATAGACCCAGGGGGCATCAATTTCACTAGTGGCTTCTCTCGATAAAAATACCATAAAGTGGGTGAACAACTTACTGTTGGGCAATTAATAGAACTTCAAATAATTATAACGATATCCAGACAATGATCATCATATAGGCATCATGTTCAAGACTAGTAGACCGACTCCTGCCTGCATCTACTACTATTACTCCACACATTGACCGCTATCCAGCATGCATCTAGTGTATTGAGTTCATGGAGAAACGGAGTAATGCAATAAGAATGATGACATGATGTAGACAAGATCTATTCATGTAGGAATAGACCCCATCTTTTTATCCTTAATAGCAACGATACATATGTGTCATGTCCCCTTATGTCACTGGGATTGAGCACCGTAAGATCGAACCCATCACAAAGCACCTCTTCCCATGGCAAGAAAAATCGATCTAGTCGGCCTAACTAAACCAAAGATTTGAAGAAGAAATACGAGGCTATAAGTATCATGCATACAAGAGATCAAAAATCAAATAACTTTCATGGATAAAATAGATCTGATCATAAACTCAAAGTTCATCGGATCCCAACAAACACACCACAAAAAGAGTTACATTAAATAAATCTCCAAGAGACCATTATATTGAGAATCAGAAGAGAGAGAGAGATAGAGATAGATAGAGGTAGATAGAGAGAGAGAGAGAGAGAGTGAGAGAGAGAGAGAGGAAGCCAACTAGCTACTAACTACGGACCAGAAAGTCTACAATGAACTACTCAATCATCATCGGAGAGGCACCAATGAGGATGATGAACCCCTCTGTGATGGTGTCTAGATTGGATCTCGTGGTTCTGGAACTTGCAGCGGCTGGAATTGTGTTTTGTCAACTCAACTAGGATTTTTTGATTTTCGGGGTATTTATTGAGCAAAGAGGCGGTGTGGAAGGCGACTAAGGTGAGCACAACCCACCGGGGCGCGCCTGGGCCCCAGGCACACCCAGATGGGTTGTGCTCCCCTCGGAGCCCCCTGGTACTTCTTTCGCCCAACATGTGTCTTATGGTCCAGAAAAAATCTCCAAAAAGTTCCACTGCGTCTGGAGTCTGTTTGGTATTGATATTCTGCAAAGCAAAAAACTGCAACTGGCATGTGGCACTATGTCAATAGGTTAGTCCCAAAAAATGATATAAAGTTGCTATAAAATGATTGTAAAACATCCAAGAATGATAATATAACAGCATGGAACAATAAAAAATTATAGGTACGTTGGAGATGTATCATCATCCCCGAGCTTAATTCTTGCTCGTCCTCGAGTAGGTAAATGATAAAAACAGAATTTTTGATGCGGAATGCTGCCTATCATGTTCACATATTCTTTTCTTTTGTAGCATGGACATTTGGACATTTATATGATTCATAGCAATAGTCTAGTTTTGACATGAAGATCTCAATACTCAAGCATATCAACGAGCAACCATGTCTTTCAAAATATCAACACTAAAGTAAGTTATCCCTAGCCCATTATGCTCAATCATTGATCCATTAATGAAACACACTCGCATATTAGCTACACCTAATGCTCAAGTACGATCATAATGCCCCTTAGTTGGTGCTTTAATTATAAGAGAAGATGGAGACTCAAAAAATAAAAATTGCATAAAGTAAAAGAAAGGTCATTCACAGAGGGAAGTAGGGATTTGTAGAGGTGCGAGAGCACAAAGCAGAAAAAGATAGAGATAAAACATTTTGGGTGGCATGCTTTTCCTATCAACGAAAATAATCGAGTAGTTCTCAATACTTTCCATGCTAGATATATCATAGGTGGTTCTCAAACAGAAAATAAAGTTTATTCCTTTTTCCACCATACTTTCACATTCCATGGCTAACTGTACCCACAGTTGCCGTCCATACCAACACTTTCCAAGGAATTTATTATTTGACAACATAAAGTAAACTCTTTTTTCATTCAGGACTAGGCATCCCTAATACCTTTGTCGTACTCTCGTGCAATGACATGTGAATAAACACTCATCTTGAGAATAACACATCTAGCATGGAAAAATATCAGCCACCCCCTACTGTTTCATGAGAGGTACGAGCACATAAAAAAGGGAATTTATTTTGAAAATTAGAGATGGAGCATACAAATTTGCTTAGAATGGCACGGAAATACCGCACATAGGTAGGTATAGTGGACTCATATGGCAAAACCGAGTTTAAGGATTTTGGTTGCACAAGTAGTATTCCTACTTAGTACAAGTGAAGGCTAGCAAAAGATTAAGAAGCAACCAACCAAGAAACGAAAAATCTCATAAGTGAGCATTAAGCGTAACTAACACCGAATAATGCACCACAAGTAGGATGTAAAGATTAAGAAGCAACCAACCAAGAAACAAAAAATCTCATAAGTGAGCATTAAGTGTAACTAACACCGAATAATTCACCACAAGTAGGATGTAATTTCATTGCATGACTATTAGCTTTCGTTCTTGCATAGGGAATCACAAACCTTAACACCAATATTCTTACTATAGCATAATTACTCATCAACATGACTCACATATCACTATCATTATATCGCGAAACTATTACAAAGAATCAAGTTTATTTTGTCCAGTGACCTTCATGGAAGTTTTTATTATATCCCTCTTGAATATCTATCACTTTGGGACTAATTTCATATGTTTTTTTTGATAGCTCAAACAAATCTAAGTGAAG
This sequence comes from Triticum turgidum subsp. durum, assembly GCA_900231445.1. Taxonomy (NCBI): domain Eukaryota; kingdom Viridiplantae; phylum Streptophyta; class Magnoliopsida; order Poales; family Poaceae; genus Triticum; species Triticum turgidum. The sequence goes on along the minus strand of LT934124.1, from coordinate 697,945,880 downwards.
AACATGAGCATAAATTTTTTCTTCTCTAGAAATAATATAAGTGAAGCACGAGAGAATTTCTTCAAAATTTATTAACTCTCAAATAAATCTAAGTGAGGCATGAGAGCATTTCTTCAAAAATATTAAAGTGCACCATGCTCAAAAACATATAATTGAAGCACTAGAGCAATTCCATAGCTCAAAATTGAATTGAAGCACATAGAGCAATTCTAACAAATCATAGCATAATTTGGCTCTCTCAAATAGGTGTGTTCAGCAAGGATACTTGACACAAAACAAAAAGCAAAACAAGCAAAGACTAATATAATACAAGACGGTCCAAATAAAAACTCATGATATGTGACGAATAAAAATATAGCTCCATGTAAAATACCGATTGTCGTTAGAGAAAGAGGGGATGTCACTCGGGGCATCCCCTAGCTTAGTTGCTTGTTCCTCTTTGGATAATAAATTGGGGTGCCATGGGGCATCCCCCAGCTTAGACTCTTCTTACTCCGTATTCCTTCATCCATCGTGATCTCACCCAAAACTTGAAAACTTCAATCACACAAAACTCAACAAAACCTTCATGAGATCTATTAGTATAACAAAGCAAATCACTACTCTAAGTATTGTTGCAAACCCATTCATATTTTATTTTTGAATTATATCTATTGTATTCCAAATTTCCCATGGCTTATACCCTCCAATAAAAATCATAGACTCATCGAAATAAGCTCACAACGCAAAGAAAACAGAATCTGTGAAAAAACATAATAGTCGGTAGCAATCTGAAAACTTCAAATACTTCTGAAACATCACAAATTCTGAAAACATAGGACAATGTGGGAAATTTGTATATCAATCTTGTGTACAAAAATCAGGATTTTATTGCGCATATGTGATTTTTAATAATTCTGTGACTGGCGCACAAAGTTTCTGTTTTTTCAACAAGATCAAATCAAGTATCACCCAACATGATCCCAAAGGCTTTGCTTGGCACAAACACTAATCTAAACATAAAAACGCAATCATAACAGTAGCATAATTGTGCAAACACTCAATAACAGAAAGAAAAAGACAAAAATAAATTTTATTCATTGGGTTGCCTCCCAACAAGCGCTATAGTTTTATTCCCCAAGCTAGGCATAATGCATAGATCTAGGTATTGTCATCTTTAGTTCTAGATCCATAAGATGCCCTCATGATTGATTCATATGGTGGCTTGATTCTTGTTCTGGCGAAGTGTTCCATTCCCTTTCTTAGTGGAAACTGAAATTTAATATTGCATTCTTTCATATCAATCACGGTACCAATAATACATAAAAATGGTCTACCAAGCATAACGGGACAAGACGGGTTGCAATCAATATCAAGAACAATAAAATCTATGGGCACATAATTCCTATTTGCAAGAATAAGAACATCATTAATTCTTCCTAAAGGCTTTTTAATAGTAGAATCCGCCAAGTGCAAATTTAAAGAACACTCTTCAATATTGGTAAGACCAAGCACATCACATAAAGACTTAGGAATTGTGGAAGCACTAGCACCCAAATCACATAAAGCAAAACACTCATAATTTTTAATCTTGACTTTGATAGTAGGTTCCCATTCATCATGTAATTTTATAGGAATTGATATCTCTAATTCCAACTTTTCTTCCAAAGCTTTCATCATGGCATCTACAATATGTTTAGTAAAAGCTTTATTTTGTTCATAAGCATGGGGTGAATTAATCTTGGATGGCAACAAATAAATACAATCAATGAAAGAACAATTATCATAATTAATGTCTTTGTAATCCAAAAGAGTTGGCACATCACTAGTTAAAGTTTTAACCCCTCCAAACCCACTTTTATCAATTTTTTTTATCAAGATTTTCACCCTCCGAATTATGGGGACGCCTTCTAGCTAAAGTTGACTCTTCTTCAGTCCCTTTATCATCAATCTTAATTTTACTAAACAAGGAATCAATAGAAGAAACACCAATCATTTTAAGATCTTCATCATTTTTATGAAAGCAATCTCTAGAAAACTCTTTTTCTAAAAATTCTATTTTAGCTCTAAGCATAGCGGTTCTTTTCCTATTTTCATCCATAGAGACATATCAATCTTTAATTGATTCCTTAACCTTAGGCACAAAAACATTTCAACTTGAGATTTTCTACATCATGAGAAATTCTATCAATGCTTCTAGACATATCATCAATCTTATTCAACTTTTCTTCTATCGTAGTATTAAAATTCTTTGGAGCATTGATAATTTTTTAAATATTATTCTCAAGATCATAGGTGTTCCTATTATTATTATAAGGAGTACCATTGGAATTACCATAAGTATTAGAAGAATTTCCTGGAAATGACCTAGTATTAATTACCTCTATAAGCATTGTTATTGAAATTGTATCGCAAGACAAAATTCACATCTACGGGATCACTACTTTGCCCAATAAAAGTAGACAAAGGCACATCATTAAGATCAACAGGAACACTTTTATCAGCAACCAATTTCATAAGAGCATCAACTTTTTCACTCAAAGTACTAATCTCTTCAACAGAATTAACTTTTTTGCTAGTAGGTGCTCTTTCGGTATGCCATTGTGAATAATTTTCCATAATATTATCAAGCAATTTAGTAGCTTCACCCAAAGTAATCTCCATGAAAGTACCACCCGCGGCAGAATCTAAAAGATTTCTAGAGACAAAATTCAACCCCGCATATAAATTTTGTATGATCATCCAAAGATTTAAACCATGAGTACGACAATTTCTTAGCATCAATTTCATTCTTTCCCAACACTGTGCAACATGTTCATGCAAAAATGTGTGTGTTTGGATAGCCTTTCTAGCATTTGATCAATAAAAGGTAAAGGGTAATGATCTTTCTTAGTAGCTTTATTTAACTTACGGAAATCAATCACCATCCTATAGCCTGTAATAATTCTTTGCGGGATCAATTCATCTTTATCATTAGGAACAACGGTAATACCTCCCTTTTTCCGGACACAATGGACAGGGCTTACCCATTCACTATTAGCAACAGGATAAATAATACCTGCCTCAAGGAGTTTTAGTATCTTCTTTCTTACCACTTCCTTCATTTTGGGATTTAATCGTCTTTGAGGACCTCTAACTGGTTTGGCATCTTTCTCCACTGAAATTTTGTGTTGACATAATGTGGGACTAATGCCCTTAAGATCATCCAGGGTATATCCAATAGCAGCTTGGTGCTTCTTCAGAGTTTTCAATAATCTTTCTTCTTCTCTCTCTGAAAGGTTAGCACTGATAATAACAGGATATATTTCTTTTTCATCAAGATAAGCATACTTAAGATTATCAGGTAATGGTTTGAGTTCAAACACCGGATCACCCTTGGGTGGAGGGGGATCCCCAAGAATTTCAACGCGAAGATTATGTTTCAACATAGGTTCTTTTTAAGGAACACTTCATCTATTTCTTCCCTTTCCTTCATAAACATATCGTTTTCATAGTCTAGGAAATATTGTTCTAACGGATCAGTTGGAGGAACAGCAATGGAAGCAACACCAATAATTTCATCCTTACTAGATGGTTCCTTTTCACGATGTTGTCTACTAAATTTAGTGAAATTAAACTCATGAGACATACCATCTATGCCAATAGTGACAATATTATTTTCACAATCAATCTTAGCACTAGCAGTATTCAAGAAGGGTCTACCAAAAATAATGGGACAAAATCATCTTGTGGGGAACCAAGAACAAGAAAATCAGCAGGGTATTTAATCTTGCCACACAAGACTTCAACATCTCTAACGATCCCAAAAGGCTTAATGGTATCCCTATTAGCAAGCTTAATAGTGACATCAATATCTTCTAATTCAACATGTGCAATATCGTGCATAATTTCTTTATAAAGATCATAAGGTATCGCATTAGCACTAGCACCCATATCACATAAACCATGATAACAATGATAAAAACAGAATTTTTGATGCGGAATGCTGCCTATCATGTTCACATATTCTTTTCTTTTGTAGCATGGACATTTGGACATTTATATGATTCATAGCAATAGTCTAGTTTTGACATGAAGATCTCAATACTCAAGCATATCAACGAGCAACCATGTCTTTCAAAATATCAACACTAAAGTAAGTTATCCCTAGCCCATTATGCTCAATCATTGATCCATTAATGAAACACACTCGCATATTAGCTACACCTAATGCTCAAGTACGATCATAATGCCCCTTAGTTGGTGCTTTAATTATAAGAGAAGATGGAGACTCAAAAAATAAAAATTGCATAAAGTAAAAGAAAGGTCATTCACAGAGGGAAGTAGGGATTTGTAGAGGTGCGAGAGCACAAAGCAGAAAAAGATAGAGATAAAACATTTTGGGTGGCATGCTTTTCCTATCAACGAAAATAATCGAGTAGTTCTCAATACTTTCCATGCTAGATATATCATAGGTGGTTCTCAAACAGAAAATAAAGTTTATTCCTTTTTCCACCATACTTTCACATTCCATGGCTAACTGTACCCACAGTTGCCGTCCATACCAACACTTTCCAAGGAATTTATTATTTGACAACATAAAGTAAACTCTTTTTTCATTCAGGACTAGGCATCCCTAATACCTTTGTCGTACTCTCGTGCAATGACATGTGAATAAACACTCATCTTGAGAATAACACATCTAGCATGGAAAAATATCAGCCACCCCCTACTGTTTCATGAGAGGTACGAGCACATAAAAAAGGGAATTTATTTTGAAAATTAGAGATGGAGCATACAAATTTGCTTAGAATGGCACGGAAATACCGCACATAGGTAGGTATAGTGGACTCATATGGCAAAACCGAGTTTAAGGATTTTGGTTGCACAAGTAGTATTCCTACTTAGTACAAGTGAAGGCTAGCAAAAGATTAAGAAGCAACCAACCAAGAAACGAAAAATCTCATAAGTGAGCATTAAGCGTAACTAACACCGAATAATGCACCACAAGTAGGATGTAAAGATTAAGAAGCAACCAACCAAGAAACAAAAAATCTCATAAGTGAGCATTAAGTGTAACTAACACCGAATAATTCACCACAAGTAGGATGTAATTTCATTGCATGACTATTAGCTTTCGTTCTTGCATAGGGAATCACAAACCTTAACACCAATATTCTTACTATAGCATAATTACTCATCAACATGACTCACATATCACTATCATTATATCGCGAAACTATTACAAAGAATCAAGTTTATTTTGTCCAGTGACCTTCATGGAAGTTTTTATTATATCCCTCTTGAATATCTATCACTTTGGGACTAATTTCATATGTTTTTTTTGATAGCTCAAACAAATCTAAGTGAAGAACATGAGCATAAATTTTTTCTTCTCTAGAAATAATATAAGTGAAGCACGAGAGAATTTCTTCAAAATTTATTAACTCTCAAATAAATCTAAGTGAGGCATGAGAGCATTTCTTCAAAAATATTAAAGTGCACCATGCTCAAAAACATATAATTGAAGCACTAGAGCAATTCCATAGCTCAAAATTGAATTGAAGCACATAGAGCAATTCTAACAAATCATAGCATAATTTGGCTCTCTCAAATAGGTGTGTTCAGCAAGGATACTTGACACAAAACAAAAAGCAAAACAAGCAAAGACTAATATAATACAAGACGGTCCAAATAAAAACTCATGATATGTGACGAATAAAAATATAGCTCCATGTAAAATACCGATTGTCGTTAGAGAAAGAGGGGATGTCACTCGGGGCATCCCCTAGCTTAGTTGCTTGTTCCTCTTTGGATAATAACTTGGGGTGCCATGGGGCATCCCCCAGCTTAGACTCTTCTTACTCCGTATTCCTTCATCCATCGTGATCTCACCCAAAACTTGAAAACTTCAATCACACAAAACTCAACAAAACCTTCATGAGATCTATTAGTATAACAAAGCAAATCACTACTCTAAGTATTGTTGCAAACCCATTCATATTTTATTTTTGAATTATATCTATTGTATTCCAAATTTCCCATGGCTTATACCCTCCAATAAAAATCATAGACTCATCGAAATAAGCTCACAACGCAAAGAAAACAGAATCTGTGAAAAAACATAATAGTCGGTAGCAATCTGAAAACTTCAAATACTTCTGAAACATCACAAATTCTGAAAACATAGGACAATGTGGGAAATTTGTATATCAATCTTGTGTACAAAAATCAGGATTTTATTGCGCATATGTGATTTTTAATAATTCTGTGACTGGCGCACAAAGTTTCTGTTTTTTCAACAAGATCAAATCAAGTATCACCCAACATGATCCCAAAGGCTTTGCTTGGCACAAACACTAATCTAAACATAAAAACGCAATCATAACAGTAGCATAATTGTGCAAACACTCAATAACAGAAAGAAAAAGACAAAAATAAATTTTATTCATTGGGTTGCCTCCCAACAAGCGCTATAGTTTTATTCCCCAAGCTAGGCATAATGCATAGATCTAGGTATTGTCATCTTTAGTTCTAGATCCATAAGATGCCCTCATGATTGATTCATATGGTGGCTTGATTCTTGTTCTGGCGAAGTGTTCCATTCCCTTTCTTAGTGGAAACTGAAATTTAATATTGCATTCTTTCATATCAATCACGGTACCAATAATACATAAAAATGGTCTACCAAGCATAACGGGACAAGACGGGTTGCAATCAATATCAAGAACAATAAAATCTATGGGCACATAATTCCTATTTGCAAGAATAAGAACATCATTAATTCTTCCTAAAGGCTTTTTAATAGTAGAATCCGCCAAGTGCAAATTTAAAGAACACTCTTCAATATTGGTAAGACCAAGCACATCACATAAAGACTTAGGAATTGTGGAAGCACTAGCACCCAAATCACATAAAGCAAAACACTCATAATTTTTAATCTTGACTTTGATAGTAGGTTCCCATTCATCATGTAATTTTATAGGAATTGATATCTCTAATTCCAACTTTTCTTCCAAAGCTTTCATCATGGCATCTACAATATGTTTAGTAAAAGCTTTATTTTGTTCATAAGCATGGGGTGAATTAATCTTGGATGGCAACAAATAAATACAATCAATCAAAGAACAATTATCATAATTAATGTCTTTGTAATCCAAAAGAGTTGGCACATCACTAGTTAAAGTTTTGACCTCTCCAAACCCACTTTTATCAATTTTTTTATCAAGATTTTCACCCTCCGAATTATGGGGACGCCTTCTAGCTAAAGTTGACTCTTCTTCAGTCCCTTTATCATCAATCTTAATTTTACTAAACAAGGAATCAATAGAAGAAACACCAATCATTTTAAGATCTTCATCATTTTTATGAAAGCAATCTCTAGAAAACTCTTTTTCTAAAAATTCTATTTTAGCTCTAAGCATAGCGGTTCTTTTCTTATTTTCATCCATAGAAACATATCAATCTTTAATTGATTCCTTAACCTTAGGCACAAAAACATTTCAACTTGAGATTTTCTACATCATGAGAAATTCTATCAATGCTTCTAGACATATCATCAATCTTATTCAACTTTTCTTCTATCGTAGTATTAAAATTCTTTGGAGCATTGATAATTTTTTAAATATTATTCTCAAGATCATAGGTGTTCCTATTATTATTATAAGGAGTACCATTGGAATTACCATAAGTATTAGAAGAATTTCCTGGAAATGACCTAGTATTAATTACCTCTATAAGCATTGTTATTGAAATTGTATCGCAAGACAAAATTCACATCTACGGGATCACTACTTTGCCCAATAAAAGTAGACAAAGGCACATCATTAAGATCAACAGGAACACTTTTATCAGCAACCAATTTCATAAGAGCATCAACTTTTTCACTCAAAGTACTAATCTCTTCAACAGAATTAACTTTTTTGCTAGTAGGTGCTCTTTCGGTATGCCATTGTGAATAATTTTCCATAATATTATCAAGCAATTTAGTAGCTTCACCCAAAGTAATCTCCATGAAAGTACCACCCGCGGCAGAATCTAAAAGATTTCTAGAGACAAAATTCAACCCCGCATATAAATTTTGTATGATCATCCAAAGATTTAAACCATGAGTACGACAATTTCTTAGCATCAATTTCATTCTTTCCCAACACTGTGCAACATGTTCATGCAAAAATGTGTGTGTTTGGATAGCCTTTCTAGCATTTGATCAATAAAAGGTAAAGGGTAATGATCTTTCTTAGTAGCTTTATTTAACTTACGGAAATCAATCACCATCCTATAGCCTGTAATAATTCTTTGCGGGATCAATTCATCTTTATCATTAGGAACAACGGTAATACCTCCCTTTTTCCGGACACAATGGACAGGGCTTACCCATTCACTATTAGCAACAGGATAAATAATACCTGCCTCAAGGAGTTTTAGTATCTTCTTTCTTACCACTTCCTTCATTTTGGGATTTAATCGTCTTTGAGGACCTCTAACTGGTTTGGCATCTTTCTCCACTGAAATTTTGTGTTGACATAATGTGGGACTAATGCCCTTAAGATCATCCAGGGTATATCCAATAGCAGCTTGGTGCTTCTTCAGAGTTTTCAATAATCTTTCTTCTTCTCTCTCTGAAAGGTTAGCACTGATAATAACAGGATATATTTCTTTTTCATCAAGATAAGCATACTTAAGATTATCAGGTAATGGTTTGAGTTCAAACACGGGATCACCCTTGGGTGGAGGGGGATCCCCAAGAATTTCAACGGGAAGATTATGTTTCAACATAGGTTCTTTTTAAGGAACACTTCATCTATTTCTTCCCTTTCCTTCATAAACATATCGTTTTCATAGTCTAGGAAATATTGTTCTAACGGATCAGTTGGAGGAACAGCAATGGAAGCAACACCAATAATTTCATCCTTACTAGATGGTTCCTTTTCACGATGTTGTCTACTAAATTTAGTGAAATTAAACTCATGAGACATACCATCTATGCCAATAGTGACAATATTATTTTCACAATCAATCTTAGCACTAGCAGTATTCAAGAAGGGTCTACCAAAAATAATGGGACAAAATCATCTTGTGGGGAACCAAGAACAAGAAAATCAGCAGGGTATTTAATCTTGCCACACAAGACTTCAACATCTCTAACGATCCCAAAAGGCTTAATGGTATCCCTATTAGCAAGCTTAATAGTGACATCAATATCTTCTAATTCAACATGTGCAATATCGTGCATAATTTCTTTATAAAGATCATAAGGTATCGCATTAGCACTAGCACCCATATCACATAAACCATGATAACAATGATCTCCTATTTTAACAGAAATAACATGCGTGCCTACAACATGTCTACGTGTCTTAGTGTCGGGTCTAGCAATATTAGCAGTTTCACCCAAGAAAGAGATAAAATGCCCATTTAATCCTCATCCAAAAGATCTTTAATCATGGCAATACCAGGTTCAACATTAGTTTGCTCATAAGGTGTATATGTCTTGGTATTACTCTTACGAACAACAGTCGAAGCTTTAACATGATCTTTTATCCTAACAGGAAAAGGGTTTTTTTCAACATAAGCATTAGGAATAATAGGGTCACTATATGTAATAGTCTTCTCTTCGACTGTAATAGGTGCAACTACTTTCACTTCAACAGGAGGATTATATTTAAACCACTTCTCTTTAGGGAGATCAACGTGAGTAGCAGAAGTTTCACAAAAAGTAGCTACTATCTCAGAGTCAAGTCCATACTTAGAGCTCAATCCATGGAAAGCATCGGTATCCATAAAAGATTTAACACAATCAAACTTAGGTGTCATACCTGACTTCGTACCATCGTCGGAACCCCAATCTTTAGAGTTGCGTTTAATTCTTTCCAATAAGACCCATTTGAAATCAATAGTCTTCAGCATATAGGAACCAGCACAGGAAGTATCGAGCAAGTTGCGATTATCAAGAGAAAGCCGAGCATAAAAATTCTGAATAACATTTCCTGAGAGAGCTCATGATTGGGGAATGAATACAACATTGACTTAAGCCTCCCTCAAGCTTGAGTGATGCTTTCTCCTTCGCGAGACCAGAAATTATATATGTAATTACGATCACGATGAACAAGATGCATAGGATAGAACTTCTGGTGAAATTCCAACTTCAATCGCTTATAAATCCAAGATCTCGTGTCATCGCATAGCCTATACCATGTCATTGCCTCTCCCTTCAAAGATAAACGGAAGACCTTCCTTTTGACAACATCATCGGGAATACCTGCAAGCTTAAATAATCCACAAACTTCATCCACAAAGATAAGGTGTAAGTCGGGATGCAATGTTCCGTCTCCTGCAAAAAGGATTAGCTAGCAATTTTTCTATCATACCCGAAGGAATCTCAAAGTGAACATTTTCATAAGGTTCAGTAGGTTGAGGAGCATCTCTTTGCTCTTATGGTTGGGGTGAAGATACCCCAAACAAGCCCTTCAAAGGATTAGTTTCCATAGTGACAAGTAATAGAAAATTTCAGCACACTATTGATACATCTCCAACGTATCTACAATTTTTGATTGCTCCATGCTACTTTATCTACTGTTTTGGACTATATTGGGCTTTATTTTCCACTTTTATATTACTTTTGGGACTAACCTATTAACCGGAGGCCAAGCCCAGAATCGATGTCTTTTGCCTTTTTCAGTATTTCGAAGAAACAGAATATCAAACGGAGTCCAAACGGAATGAAACCTTCGGGATCATGATTTTCCAACCGAACGTGACCCAGGAGACTTGGACCCTACTCCAAGCAGTGCCCGAGGAGGTCACGAGGGTGGAGGGCACGCCCCCCTGGGCACGCCCCTACCTCGTGGGCCCCTCGGAGCTCCACCGACGTACTCCTTCCTCCTATATATACATACGTATTCCCGAACGATCAGAACAGGAGCCAAAAACCTAATTCCACCGCCGCAACCTTCTGTATCCACGAGATCCCATCTTGGGGCCTGTTCCGGAGCTCCACCGGAGGGGGCATCCACCACGGAGGGCTTCTACATCATCACCATAGCCCCTCCGATGAAGTGTGAGTAGTTTACTTGAGACCTTCGGGTCCATAGCTAGTAGCTAGATGGCTTCTTCTCTATTTTTGGATTTCAATACAATGTTCTCCCCCTCTCTCGTGGAGATCTATTCGATGTAATCTTCTTTTTGCGGTGTGTTTATTGAGACCGATGAATTGTGGGTTTATGATCCAGTATTATCTATGGAAAATATTTGATTCTTCTCTGAATTCTTTTATGTATGATTGAGTTATCTTTGCAAGTCTCTTTGAATTATCCTTTTTGGTTTGGCCAACTAGATTGGTAGTTCTTGCAATGGGAGAAGTGCTTAGCTTTGGGTTCAATCTTGCGGTGTCCTTACTCAGTGACAGAAAGAGTTGCAAGTCACGTATTGTATTGTTGCCATCGAGGATAACAAGATGGGGTTTTTATCATATTGCATGAATTTATCCCTCTACATCATGTCATCTTTCTTATGGTGTTACTCTGTTTTCACTTAATACTCTAGATGCATGCTGGATAGCGGTCGATGAGTGGAGTAATAGTACTAGATGCAGAATCGTTTCGATCTACTTGTTTTGGACGTGATGCCTATATACATGATCATTGCCTAGATATACTCATAACTATGCTCAATTCTGTCAATTGCTCAATAGTAATTTGTTCACCCACCGTAGAATACTTATCCTCTTGAGAGAAGCCACTAGTGAAATCTATGGCCCCCGGGTCTATTCTCATCATATCAATTTATATCACTTTATTTACTTGCTTTTTTTTATTTGCCTTTACTTTTTACTTTGCATCTATCTATCAAAAATAACAAAAATATTATCTCTATCAGATCTCACTCTCATAAGTGACCGTGAAGGGGTTGACAACCCCTAAGCGTTGGTTGCGAGTTGCTATCGTTTTGTGTAGGTACGAGGGACTTGTGCGTTGTCTCCTACTGGATTGATACCTTGGTTCTCAAAAACTGAGGGAAATACTTACGCTACTTTACTACATCATCCTCTCCTCTTCGGGGAAATCCAACGCAGTGCTCAAGAGGTAGCAAGAAGAATTTCTGGCGCCATTGCCGGGGAGGCTCACGCAAGCAAGTCAACCATACCAAGTATCCATCACAATCCCTATCTCTTGCATTACATTATTTGCCATTTGCCTCTCGTTTTCCTCTCCCCCACTTCACCCTTGCCGTTTTATTTTCCCTCTCTTTCCCAATCTCCTCCTCTCTTTTCCGTTTGCCTTCCCGTTTCCATGGCTGAATCAAAAAGAACTACGGGTTTTATCCCGAGCTCTAGTGCCTTGGACAACTCCTCTATCCTCTCTAAGCTCATAAATGATGATGCTATAGAAAGACCCACCGGGGTCTCCAATGAGAGCTTGAATAATTTTGACGAGGATGACTCTGGAATTTTTCGCTATTTACTTGATGAGTCTTCAAAAGATGCTTGGGATAGGTTACTTAGGATTCGGGCTAGTTATGTACCACAATATCAAATCGAAATTTACTTAAAAAGTTTTTATGTTGGCTTGCCCGCTTCCTTCAAACAAGTTTTAGATTCCATATTTGAAGAAGGTTTTCTTGAAGGGGGTGCTATAGATACCTATGAAAGAATGAAAACTATATTTGGGCACCCCATGAATGATAAGGTTGAATCAACTACTCTCTTATGCTTTTATCAAAATGAAATTATTAAAGAGATGAAGTCTAGTTTAGAGGCAAATTTCCGTAACGTTCTTAATCTTACTTCTTCCATTAATGGCCATGTGCTTAAATTAAATAGAAGAATGAATGCCATCGAAAGGAGATCCTCCTCTCCGAGTGCCAAAGATGGCAATACCTAGATCTATCCTTGCTTTTATGCCTAGCTAGGGGCGTAAAATGATAGCGCTTGTTGGGAGGCAACCCAATCTTATTTTGTGTTTTTTGTTTTTGCTTCTGTTTAGTAATAAATAATACATCTACCTTATGTTTGGATGTGGTTTTATGTTTTAATTAGTGTTTGTGCCAAGTAGGACCTATAGGATAACCTACGATGATAGTTGATTTGATTCTGCTGAAAAAACAGAAACTTTTCACACACAAATTTAGTTATGATAAATCACAGGAAGGTGATTTTGCATTGATTCTTTTTTCTGCTGATCATTAAACAAATTCTCAAGGACTTCCTATTTTTGTAGAAGTTTTAGAGTTCCAGAAGTTTGCGTTAGTTACAAATTTCTACAGACTGTTCTGTTTTTGACAGATTCTGTTTTTCTTGTGTTGTTTGCTTATTTTGATGAATCTATGGCTAGTAAATTAGTTTATACACCATAGAGAAGTTGGAATAAATTAGGTTTAACACCAATATAAATAAAGAATGAGTTCATTACAGTACCATGAAGTAGTCTTTTGTTTTCTTTCTCTAACGGAGCTCACGAGATTTCTGTTGAGTTTTGTGTTGTGAAGTTTTCAAGTTTTGGGTGAATTCTTTTGATGGATTATGGAACAAGGAGTGGCAAGAGACTAAGCTTGGGGATGCCCATGGTACCCCCAAGATAATCCAAGGACACCAAAAAGTCAAAGCTTGGGGATGCCCCGGAAGGCATCCCCTCTTTCTTCCACTTCGATCGGTAATTTACTTGGAGCTATATTTTTATTCACCAACATGATATATGTTTTGCTTGGAGCGTCTTGTATTATTTGTGTCTTTGCTTGTTAGTCTACCACAATCATCCTTGCTGTACACACCTTTTGAGAGAGCCATACATGAATTGGATTTGTTAGAATACTCTATGTGCTTCACTTATATCTTTTGAGCTTGATAGTTTTTGCTCATAGTGCTTCACCTATATCTTTTGAGCTTGATAGTTTTTGCTCATAGTGCTTCACTTATATATTTTGAGCGTGATAATTTTTGCTCTAGTACTTCACTTAGATCTTTTAGAGCACGGTGGTGGATTTGTTTTAAAGAAACTATTGATCCCTCATGCTTCACTTAGATTATTTTGAGAGTCGTTAATAGCATGGTAATTTGCTTAATGTTAATATACTTGGTGTTCAACATATGTGAAACTTTCTTTTGAGTGCGTCGAATACTAAGATAAGTTTGATGCTTGATAATTCTTTTTGAGATATGGAGGTGATAATATTAAAGTAATGCTAGTTGGGTGATTATGAATTTTAAAAAAATGCTTGTGTTGAAGTTTGTGATTCCCGTAGCATGCACGTATGGTGAACCGCTTTGTGATGAAGTTGGAGCACAATTTTATTTATTGATTGTCTTCCTTATGAGTGGCAGTCAGGGACGAGCTCGATGGTCTTTTCCTACCAATATATCTGAAGGAAATATGCCCTAGAGGCAATAATAAAGTTATTATTTATTTCCTCATATCATGATAAATGTTTATTATTCATGCTAGAATTGTATTAACCGGAAACATAATACATGTGTGAATACATAGACAAACATAGTGTCACTAGTATGCCTCTACTTGACTAGCTCGTTTATCAGAGATGGTTATGTTTTCCTAGCCATGGACAAAAGAGTTGTCATTTGATTAATGGGATCACATCATTAGGAGAATGATGTGATTGACTTGACCCATTCCATTAGCTTAGCACTTGATCGTTTAGTATGTTGCTATTGCTTTCTTCATGACTTATACATGTTCCTGTAACTATGAGATTATGCAACTCCCGTTTACCGGAGGAACACTTTGGGTACTACCAAACGTCACAACGTAACTGGGTGATTATAAAGGAGTACTACAGGTGTCTCCGAAGGTACATGTTGAGTTGGCGTATTTCGAGATTAGGTTTTGTCACTCCGATTGTCGGAGAGGTATCTCTGGGCCCTCTCGGTAATGCACATCATTATAAGCCTTGCAAGCAATGTGACCAATGAGTTGGTTACGGGATGATGCATTACAGAACGAGTAAAGAGACTTGCCGGTGACGAGATTGAACTAGGTATTGGATACCGACGATCGAATCTCGGGCAAGTAACATACCGATGACAAAGGGAACAACGTATGTTTGTTATGCGGTTTGACCGATAAAGATCTTCGTAGAATATGTAGGAGCCAATATGGGCATCCAGGTCCCGCTATTGGTTATTGACCGAGAATAGTTCTAGGTCATGTCTACATAGTTCTCGAACCCGTAGGGTCCGCACGCTTAAGGTTTCGATGACAGATATATTATGAGTTTATAAGTTTTTGATGTACCGAAGGAGTTCGGAGTCCCGGATGAGATCGGGGACATGACGAGGAGTCTCGAAATGGTTGAGACGTAAAGATCGATATATTGGACGACTATATTCGGAGTTCGGAAAGGTTCCGAGTGATTCGGGTATTTTTCGGAGTACCGGAGAGTTACGGGAATTCGCCGGGGAGAAGTATTGGGCCTTATTGGGCCCTGCGGGAAAGAGAGAGGGGCTGCCTAGGG
>LT934124.1:697919849-697930275 GCA_900231445.1 Triticum turgidum subsp. durum | reverse complement strand
GGAGGGGCCGCACCCCCTCCTTCCTTCCCATCTCTCTTCCCCTTCCTAGTCTCCTACTCCTACTACATGGAAGGACCCCTAGTTGGACTAGGAAAGGGGGAATCCTACTCCCGGTGGGAGTAGGACTCCCCATGGCGCGCCCCTCCTAGGGCCGGCCTCCTCCTCCCTCCCTCCTTTATATACGGGGGCAGGGGGCACCCCATAGACACATAAGTTGATCTACGGATCGTTCCTTAGCCGTGTGCGGTGCCCCCCTCCACCATATTCCACCTCGGTCATATCGTCGCGGAGCTTAGGTGAAGCCCTGCGCCGGTAGAACATCATCATCGTCACCACACCGTCGTGCTGACGGAACTCATCTCCGGAGCTCGGCTGGATCGGAGGCCGGAGATCGTCATCGAGCTGAACGTGTGCTGAACTCGGAGGCTCCATACGTTCGGTGCTTGGATCGCTCGGATCGTGAAGACGTACGACTACATCAAACGTGTTGTGCTAACGCTTCCGCTTTCGGTCTACGAGGGTACGTAGACAACACTCTCCCCTCTCGTTGCTATATCATCACCATGATCTTGCGTGTGCGTAGGAAATTTTTTGAAATTACTACGTTCCCCAACAGTGGCATCCGAGCCTAGGTTTTTATGTTTTGATGTTATATGCACGAGTAGAACACAAGTGAGTTGTGGACGATATAAGTCATACTGCCTACCAGCATGTCATACTTTGGTTCGGCGGTATTGTTGGATGAAGCGGCCCAGACCGACATTACGCGTACGCTTATGCGAGACTGGTTCTACCGACGTGCTTTGCACACAGGTGGCTGGCGGGTGTCAGTTTCTCCAACTTTAGTTGAACCGAGTGTGGCTACGCCTGGTCCTTGCGGAGGTTAAAACGGAGTCTATTTGACAAACTATCGTTGTGGTTTTGATGCGTAGGTGAGACTGGTTCTTGCTTAAGCCCGTAGCAGCCACGTAAAACTTGCAACAACAAAGTAGAGGACGTCTAACTTGTTTTTGCAGGGCATGTTGTGATGTGATATGGTCAAAACGTGATGAGATATAAGTTGTTGTATGAGATGATCATGTTTTGTTGAAGTTATCGGCGACTGGCAGAAGCTCTATGGTTGTCTCTTTGTTGCATAAGATGCAAGTGCCAAATAATTGCTTTACTTTATCGCCATGCGATAGCAATAGTTGCAAGAGCAATAGTTGGTGAGACGACCATGTGATGACACATTGATATAGATCAAGATGATGAAGATCATGGTGTCGTGTCGGTGACGATAGAGATCATGACAGTACTTTGGAGATGGAGATCAAAGGCACCAGATGATCATGGCCATATCATGTCACATATTTTGATTGCATATGATGTTTATCTGTTATACATCTTATTATGTTTTGTTTGACGGTAGCATTTTAAGATGATCTCTCACTAATTATCAAGAAGTGTTCTCCCTGAGTATGCACCGTTGCGAAAGTTCTTCGTGCTGAGACACCACGTGATGATCGCGTGTGATAGGCTCTACGTTCAAATACAACAGGTGCAAAACAGTTGCACACGCGGAATACTCAGGTTAAACTTGACGAGCCTAGCATATACAGATATGGCCTCGGAACACGGAGACCGAAAGGTCGAGCGTGAATCATATAGTAGATTTGGATCACGTGATCACTTAGAGGATTAGAGGGATGTCTATCTAAGTGGGAGTTCTTAAGTAATATGATTAATTGAACTTTAATTTATCATGAACTTAGTCCTAGTAGTATTTTGCAAATTATGTTGTAGATCAATAGCTCGCGTTATTGCTTTCATATGTTTATTTTGATATGTTCCTAGAGAAAACTGTGTTGAAAGATGTTAGTAGCAATGATGCGGATTAGATCCGTGACATGAGGTTTATCCTCATTGCTGCACAGAAGAATTATGTCCTTGATGCACCGCTAGGTGACAGACCAATTGCAGGAGCAGATGCAGACGTTATGAACATTTAGCTAGCTCAATATGATGACTACTTGATAGTTTAGTGCACCATGCTTAACGGCTTAGAATCGGGACTTCAAAGACGTTTTTGAACGTCATGGACCATATAAGATGTTCCAGGAGTTGAAGTTAATATTTCAAGCAAATACCCGAGTTGAGAGATATGAAGTCTCCAACAAGTTCTATAGCTAAAAGATGGAGGAGAATCGCTCAACTAGTGAGCATGTGCTCAGATTGTCTGGGTACTTCAATCGCTTGAATCAAGTGGGAGTTAATCTTCCAGATAAGATAGTGATTGACAGAATTCTCTAGTCACCATCACTAAGTTACTAGAACTTTGTGATGAACTATAATATGCAAGGGATGATGAAAGTTATTCCTGAGCTCTTCGCGATGTTGAGATCGGCGAAGCACTAGTGCAGAACCGGGCATTAGCACCGGTTCGTAAGGCCCTATAGTGCCAGTTACATAACCGGCACTAATTAGTGGTCACTAAAGCCCCCCCCCCCTTTAGCACCGGTTCAGCACGAACCGGTGCTAAAGGGCGACCACGTGGCACGAGCCAGCTCCGGGGACCTGGAGCCCTTTAGTACCGGTTTGTAAGACCAACCGGTACTATAAGGTTTGGAGGGTTTTTAGTTATATGATTTCTTTTTCATTTAATTTTGTGTTTCCATTTTAATTCTTTTTCGTTTGCTGGTATTTTACGATACTACACATTGTACACGTTATGCATATATATATATATATATATATATATATATATATATATATATATATAATTTCTAGTAGAACCAATCATGCATATATATATCACATCAATGTCTCACAAATTAAACCACCATATTAATTAATTCACACATACACACATGTACAGATATATACAATTTCTCCTACATATGAATGTTGCCTTCGGAGCCAGTCTAATTGGTGCCTTCGGAGCACGATGAAAATTGAAAGTGGTTTTCATTGGGGCGGTAACGGGTAATAGAATTCTCCATTCGGATTTATGACCTGGTCGAGCAAAAATCCCGCTATTTCCTCTTGAAGTGCTTCTACGCGCTCCGTTTCTATGAGCTTCTCCCGCACCTCTTTGAACTGTTAAGAAGGAGATCAATATGCATGTGTATTAGTTGTGTGACTAGCTAGATATCGATAATGGTGTAAAAATTGTAAATAGTGTTCTGACAAGCGTACCCATTGCTGTCTTTGAGATCTGCTCCTTTCGGACGCCATCATGCGAATATTCTCGCAAACGCAGAATGCACACAGATCAGTACCCTGCGCCTGCTTCAGGGCCTTTACGAGAATGGAATTTGATCAGATAAAAATTAATCAAGCATAATAATTAAAGAGATGGCAGCTAGCTAGCTAGCTAGCTAGTAATACTTAATTACTTACCTTGGGTCGAAACCATTCAAGCTTTTGTTTCCACGGGCCGGGCGTGACGCTGATGAATCTTGCCCAAGCCTTGCCCGCCGACAAAGAAAATGAATAAAGGGGTTATTAAATAGTTCATATCATGAAATGACAAACTAAATAGGCCGAGATATATAGTTAATAATGATTGAAATTACCTGTTGACTATCCCATACAAGATGTTAAAGTCAGTGTTTTTTGAGACTAGTGAGTCGAGTACTTCAACTATTCCAGCGTCAACTTTAATGATACACAAGACCCTGTGAAATCTGCATACGCACACACGTTTACATCTCTTAATTAAGCGGGCATATGTTAGAAAAAACATGTATAGCTATAGCTAGTAGGCAAAAACAGAGAATTTGTAGTACAAGACAGTGTGACTCACCCAAAGTGGTAAGGAAGTAGTATATCTTCATTGTATTTGAGGCGCTTCAAGAACTCTAGCATGCTGCTTTCTACTTCCTTTGCATGATGTTCATTTATCTTCCATGTGAATTCATTAACGGTGTTTGGGTCAATGAACCCAATGCCATAGCATCCACCTTTTCTCATTTCATATATCTTCATCCTGCATAATACCACAAAAAAGAATATATATAGTGAGGATAATTAAGGTAATGATTGATCTCAAAAGGATCACTACAGCTAGCTTGAGACTTAAATTATAGAAAGAAATCACTTACAGATAATAGCAACTGACGATAGATTTGTCGAGTGCTTCCTTATTGTATAACTGAAACAGTTCTAAATACTCAACGGACCCAGCTTTCTCATGGTAGTAATGGTCCTCCTTGACATTCACCATGA
Organism: Triticum turgidum subsp. durum; assembly: GCA_900231445.1. Lineage (NCBI taxonomy): Eukaryota > Viridiplantae > Streptophyta > Magnoliopsida > Poales > Poaceae > Triticum > Triticum turgidum. The sequence continues at coordinate 697,926,066 of LT934124.1, read as the reverse complement.
GGGACACTCGATCTTAAATCTTGGTAATGTTCATGTACCATTGATGCAATTCATACATTCTCGTTGGGAGGTTCTTGACCTTGTCTGGCGCGACCAAAGGTTGGCCCCGGACATATTGCCGTTTTATTTCATCCTCTCTAAGCAAAGGCATGGGCTCGATCTCGAGGAGTTGTCCAACAGTGATGTTGAGAACTTCAGCCTGCATTATATGCTCCTCCGTTATTACCACATTGCCCACCTCGGGAACATGCACTATTTGCCCACAATAATATTGGGGGCACGTACTGTCACCTGTTGTTGGCACAACAAGCGAGGGGATCGATTGCGCCGCCTGTTCTCCCAGCTGGGGAATGGTTTTCCCGCATTTTTTGGCAGCTGCTTCTTGTTTGCTCGATCCCGATGTAGACGTGCTCGCCTCCCTTTGTAGACGTGCTCGATTTAACTTCCTGATGTGGCGCTCATAGTCTGTGTCAACAGGCTTGGAAGCTGGTGGTTGAGCCATACGAATGAAGTGGTCAATCATTTCCTCAGGCACTTTCTCCCTTGGCGGCGGTGGCGGTTTCGGTGCAAAATGGGCTTCCACCTCGGCCTTCGATATGGCTGTGATTTCCTCCTCGGACTTGTCATAAGACCTCTACGGAAGAGGCTTCAGGCTTGGACCATATTTATACCGCTTGCCTCCGCCTGTACTTCCTGTACTACCTCGACTCGTACGGCTACGCACCAGAGCTGCGGGGTGTCTCTGCGATTGCTGAGGCGGCGGAGATGGCTGACGGGACTGAGTTGGATGAGGAGGAGTGGCCTGAGGTTGTGCCGGACTTGGAGGAGGAGTGGACGTCTAACGCTGTGGCGGACTTGGAGGAGGAGGATTGTCCTGACACTTTGCCGGACTTGGAGGAGGAGGATTGTCCTGACACTTTGCCGGACTTGGAGGAGCAGGAGTCTGCTGACTCGGTGGCGGACTTCGACGAGGACTCGGGTGACGCGGTGTCGGTGGCCTTGGAAAGATGATGCAATCCTTTTTCCATAGGATGATACGATGTTTGGCCTCTCCGAGAAAGTGCTCGCCGTCACCTCCAGCAATGTCAAGCTGTAGCCCCGAATATGGGTCCAGCACCTCATCAACCACAACACGAGCAAAGCCCGCTGGAATCGGGTTGCAATGGAAGGTTGCCTCGGGGGGATTTGTGAAAGCACAGCCGTCCGCCACCTTCATGGATATGTTCTTCATTTTGTAGTGTAGCTCGTAGTTAGTGTTCTCCGTGATGTCATCCACGGGGTATCTACCCAGCATTGTGTTCTCCGGGACGGAACCCACGCTGCTTCTCGGCATGGATGGGCTGGTGCTATCCAATGCTGGATCATCCGCTAGCTGCTGCAGCTGCTGAGACCCCCTTTGATGGGTAAGTGAGTCGATCTGCTCCTGCTGCCGCTGGAATTTGAATGCCAATTCCGCTTGACTTGCTTCTAGGCCTTGAAGGCGTTCATAGTCCCGCTTCCTCTGCTCCTCCTCCATCTTCCTCTTCTTCTCCTCCGCAATCTTCTTTCTCGCACGGGTTCGGTAATCGTTGTTCCAGTCTGAAAACCCCTCATACCACGGCAGAGCGCCCTTGCCTCGTGTTCTTCCCGGGTGTTCAGGATTTCCCAGGGCACGCGTAAGCTCGTCGTTCTCTCTGTTGGGCTGGAACACCCCCTTTCGTGCCTCTTCTATTGCAACAAGTATCGCATCGTCGGCTCCCTTCAGACTTGCCCTCGTCGAAACATTTCCTGTCTCCCGGTCCAACTCCCCCCCATGCGCATAGAACCAAGTCCTGACCCTGGCAGGCCAGCTCTTAGTAGCCGGAGTGACACCTGCATCCTCCATCTCTTTCTCAGACTTATCCCACTTAGGCATTGCCACCGCATAGCCACCTGGCCCCAGCGTATGGAACTTATCCTTTTTTCGGCATTCTTCTTGTTTATTCTCGACCGTTCCTTAGCTAATTCCGAATCCTGGAATTTCACAAAATCGGCCCAATGATCACGTTGGTTCTCCAGTGTTCCCTTGAATACTACAGTCTTCCTTCCTCCGCTGACGTACTTGTTCCATTCACCATTCTTGTAGTTCTTGAATGCAGTCGCCATCATCTTAAGAGCAGCCTCTTTGACTTTCTGCACATCTGCTTCTGTGAAATGATCTGGTAGGGTGAAATGTTCCATGAGAGTATCCCAAAGCAGATCTTTTTGATTCTTGTCGACATAAGAAACATCTGGACGTGGCTTTGCTGGCGCTCTCCATTCTTGAAGTTTGATCGGGAGTTGGTCCTTCACAAGAACTCCGCACTGACGAATGAACTTGTCCGCAATCTTCTTAGGCGCTATTGGTTTGCCAGTAGGGCCGCATGCCTCGATATTGTACTTTACGCCCGGCTTCAACTTTTTGTTCGGGCCTCGTGAAAGATCGTGGATGTCGCCTAGAGGGGGGGGGGGTGAATAGGCGTTTTAAAATAATTACGGTTTAGGCTTGAACAAATGCGGAATAAACCTAACGGTTAATTTGTCAAGCACAATACGTAAAGCAACTAGGCTCACCTATGTGCACCAACAACTTATGCTAAGCAAGATAAACAACTATGTGATAGCAAGATATATGACAAAGAACAATATGGCTATCACAAAGTAAAGTGCATAAGTAAAGGGCTCGGGTAAGAGATAACCGAGGCACGCGGAGACGACGATGTATCCCGAAGTTCACACCCTTGCGGATGCTAATCTCCGTTTGGAGCGGTGTGGAGGCACAATGCTCCCCAAGAAGCCACTAGGGCCACCGTAATCTCCTCACGCCCTCGCACAATGCAAGATGCCGTGATTCCACTAAGGGACCCTTGAGGGCGGTCACCGAACCCGTACAAATGGTGACCCTTGGGGGTGGTCACCGAACCCGTACACTTTGGCAACCCTTGGGGGCGGTCACCGGTACCCGTCAAAATGCTCGGGGCGATCTCCACAACCTAATTGGAGACCCCGACGCTTGCCCGGAGCTTTACACCACAATGATTGAGCTCCGAACACCACCAACCGACTAGGGGGCCCAAGCACCCAAGATAAACAAGCTCAAGGGCACCAAGCACCCAAGAGTAATAAGCTTCTCAAACTTCACTTCCACGTATCACCGTGGAGAACTCAAACCGATGCACCAAATGCAATGGCAAGGGCACACGGAGTGCCCAAGTCCTTCTCTCTCAAATCCCACCGAAGCAACTAATGCTAGGGAGGAAAATGAGAGGAAGAACAAGAAGGAGAACACCAAGAACTCCAAGATCAAGATCCAAGGGGTTCCCCTCACATAGAGGAGAAAGTGATTGGTGGAAATGTGGATCTAGATCTCCTCTCTCTTTTTCCTCAAAAACTAGCAAGAATCCATGGAGGGATTGAGAGTTAGCAAGCTCGAAGAAGGTTAACAATGGGGGAAGAACACGAGCTCAAAGGATAAGGTTCAATGGGGAAGAAGACCCCCTTTTATAGGACCTCCCGAATCCAACCGTTATGTGCTCAGGTCATGCACAAGCGGTACTACCGCTTGGAGGAGCGGTACTACCGCTTGGAGGAGCGGTACTACCGCTTAGCACGCTCAAAACAGCCCAAACGAGAGAGAAAACACGAGTTTTTGGTCCGGGGCGGTACTACCGCTTAGGAGCCACGGTAGTACTGCTCTGGAGCAGTAGTACCGCTCAGGAGCCGCGGTAGTACCGCTCTAGAGCGGTAGTAAAAAATTACATCCGCTCTAGTCGCGGTAGTACCGCTGCAGCCTTCACCAAAACAGCCACAACTTTTGCAAACGGACTCCGAATTCGATGAAACCAAGTTTGTTGGAAAGCTAGCGACAAGGGCTAACACAATATTGAAAGAAATACCAATAATAAGAAAATGAGAAAAGGCCCAAAAGAAAATGGTGAGAACCCTTCCTCAGAGAAGACCGGTAAAACCTCCAACACCGAAAACATCATAGAAGACGCATGCAAACTCCGTTTTCGATGAACTCAAGCTTGTCATAAAGATGACCATAAGCTCTAAGACTCACAAAGAGAATCAAACAAGAACCAAGAAACATGATGCAAGGATGCAATGGTTTGAGCTCTTGACGAACGATACGATCAAGCTACTCACTTGAGAGCCCCCCTTGATAGTACGGCTATCGATCCTATAACCCGGTCTCCCAACTACCACCATGAGACCGGTAAAATAGAAAACCTATAAAGGGCAAACCTTTGCCTTGCACATGGTCCACTTGAGCTAGATGATGACGATCTTGACTCCCTCAAGTTGGACCACCTTTCTTGATTGCATTGGCTCGATGAAGACTAGATGATTGCTCCCCCATAGTCACTATGGGTGAGCGACTCTTCGGCACATCTTCACAAGTCCATTGACACCACAATGGATGGCAAGATTCAAACTTGATTGCTCCCCCATACTCCATTATGGGTGAGCCACTCTTTGTGTTGCTCCACTTGAACTTGCACACTGCAAACTTGATGACGATCACCACTTGATGTCATCCTCCATGGGTTGTATGGGATCTTCCTCTTGACGCAAGACCATGGAAACATACCTAACCCCACAAAGAACTCTCACATAGACCATGGGTTAGTACACAAAGCGTAATGGACAATGCTTACCATACCATGGGAACACTTGGTCCCACTCGATACATCTTCTATGCTTTGTGAGTTGATCAACTTGATTCACTCTTGACTTAGTCTTGATCAACCTTGAATCTTTCCAACTCTCTTCATTTGGATGATGTATTGAAGGTAAATATGAATGATCACACAATCTTCTTCTTCAAGACATGCTTGCAATAAGCTCTACACTCACATGACCAATCTTTGGATAATTCCTTAATAGCACCTTGGTCAACCCATGAACTCCTTGAAACCAACACATGGACTTCAAGAAATGCCTATGGAAACATCCTTCAAATATAACTCGATGCAACCATTAGTCCATAGAGAATGTCATCAATTACCAAAACCACACATGGGGGCACCGCATGTCTTTTCAACCTCCCCCATTTTGGTAATTGGTGACAATCACTTTCAAGAGAGTTTATATAAGTAATTATGCATCACAATGCAATGCAACAACCAATGATGCAGGAGAATGAGATGCAAATGCTTAGGACCAAAACCAAAGCAAGGAGAAAACTCAGAAGACTTCTCCACAAAACTCTTTGAAACTCCTCCCCCATTGGCATCGATTGCCAAAATGGGTGAAAAGCTGAGAAGGCCAAAATAAAAGGTGTTCCTCCATAAATTGTGTATTTCTCAACAAGAGAGTGGAATGCAATACACATATCCAACTGCCAATACTTGGAGGAAGACAAACTATATTGAGGCCCAAAGATTGCAACAAAAATATATGACACAAAGACATAACAAAGAGAGACACAAGCAATCAGAAGATACCAATTGAAGCAAGCTATCAACGGATATCAATTGAACCAACTAGACCAATGATCCTACATGCAACAAGAAAAAAGATATTATGATAAACGCAAAGGAGTGTTCTAAAGAAACTAGAGAAGCTCCCCATGATTTGTGCACACATAAGAATTTTTGTATTTGAATACAAAGGGCACAAAATAGGATCATAGCTCCCCCAAAATCTATAGAAACTCACATCCAGTGCAAGTGAGCATATAGGAAACAAAGCCTAGCGCTTGCAACAAGCACATGGTTGAGCAACATGTAAAAGAGGCAACTTAAGAATAGGCTCAACCAAAATGATGTGTGTGAGTCATGGCAAAGCACTTGAGAGGACTAAAATTAGGATGAGCATTAAGCATCAACATAGTCTTGAAATAATGAGGCACACGGTGCAAGGCCTATCATTCCCACACACACAACTAGCAAATGGGTTCACAAGCTTACTAATAAGCATATAAAGAACTTATGCTTGTGACAACCCGTGGTGAAGATAGAAGATGAAAGCCTCATCAAGACGAGGGATGCCAATTAAGATGGCAAAAGCCTTGTAAAGATAAGCATGAAGAAAATAATATTCACCACACAAGAGTGCATAAAGATGCAACGATAGAGGACACGCACTCAAGGCAAAAGCTTTCACGGAGCCACCAAAGAAATAACATAAGAAAGACAAGGTGGACGTGAAAGAAAGGATATCAACTAGAGATGTAATTTCTCTCAAGTGTATAAGGTTCTATGTAGACGAAATC
>LT934124.1:697882143-697919273 GCA_900231445.1 Triticum turgidum subsp. durum | reverse complement strand
ATAGATACTTGTTACCGAGATATCATTGGAAGGATGTAGTAGATACCAATTGAAGGTAGATAGTAGTTCATTGATCATCCTAGCTTGACTCCAATATGCACATGGTGACAACACCTTCCTTGTGAGTGAGCCGAGCATCCAATGCATCTCCAAATGTTCCTAGAAGAACAACACAAACTAAACGGTACCCAAACTCATCGGGACCAAATAGTTAGAAACACCAATACATAGGACAAACTCCACATAAATATGTGCATATAGATATGAAAATGAATTTCATGCACATCTCATCCAAATTGAGACTAGGTGGAGTTTCCCCTATATATTGAGTCAAAGAAAGAAAGCATGCCAAATGAAATACATGAAGTAAACATGCATGCTCAAGACTTTCAAAACCCGAAACCAAAAGACAAAGAAATTCCAAGTGAAAAGGATACTAAATGGAGAAATCATCACTTGGAAGATATCATTAAAGATGCATCAAGGAATGAGATATCCATTGATACACACTAAACTAAGGATGTCAAACTCCCAAAGAGAGGATGGTTTCAAACAAACCAAGCCCTCAACAAAGTTTCATGATGGCACAAAGTACCAAAAAGAAATGGCTTTCCTTCCACCAAAACACACTTGATAAGGGTCACAAGAAGAGTGTTCTGAAGAAAATAGAATAGCTCCCCCACGAGTTGTGCATTATATAGGATTTGTATTTGAATAGAAAATGCACAAGGTGGGATCACCGCTTTCACTATATCTAGAAAACACTAGACAAGAACAAGAAATAAACAAGATCCACAAGTGGTATGGAAGACAACGGGAGTTGACACAATCCTTGGCAAGAGAAGAGGCAAGTAAAACAAAAGCCAATGTAAAGATGATCAATAAATTCTACCACACATAAATGACTACCAATTGTCAAAAGACAAGAAGTAGATGGAAAGAATTCCCGGTGGTAGATAGCAAGGATATCCAACATCATCTTCACACCACACACAAGCAGATTGCAACTTGTAGAGCTAACATGCCACCTAGGAACAAGATAATCTACAATATCAACACTAGGTGACAATATCTCAAATGTACACATTTTTAGGCTAGTAATATACATAGCATATTACTCCCCCATAATGTGATACCAATGAAGAAAACTTAACAAGAGGCAATAAGAGGATCCAACAAGATATAATTAATGTACAATTTAGAATTTGAATTTCTCATGAGAAGACATACCACATAGTGACTAGATAATCTTGTAATATCAATACTAGATGGTATTCCTCATGTACACACACTTATAGGAGTGTGAGGTGCACAAAGCACATCACTCCCCAATAATGGGATATTCCATTAATCTCTCACAAGAGCCAACTAAGATACAAAGAAGATGCACAAAGGCTCAACACACAACTCACACGTACATGAAGTGCACACCAACATACATAAGCAAGTTGGAAGCGCAACATATACAAACACATGCAAGGAACAAAACCAAAACATGCAAGGGGGCAAGTAACTTTCAAAGTAAACAATTTAAGTACAAGTTACCGCAAGGAGGCACATTGGATATAAGATAGAAACTTGATAATCCAATTGACTTGGCTTGTGACAAAAAGAATGATGAAGTCCCCTTAATTCTTCATAATGTAGCCAAGTCTCCAATGCCCTCCAAAAACACCTATTGATCAAGTTTGAGCTTGTTGGTCCCCAACCAAGTTGGGTCCTAAGAGGTTAGTCACAATAGGCTTGGCTACCCAAATGGTTCTTTTCTTGACACCACTTTGAGTACCAACAAACTTGGCAAACACATTGCCAACCTTATCCTTCCCAAGAGAATATATATCATCAATAATAATTGGGTTGGATAAGTTACCACTAGTGCATGAAGAAGCGACGTGACCTTTCTCACGACATAAGTAGCAACGTCTACTCTTCACTTTCTTCTCACTTGATTTTTCCACAAGAGAAGCATTAGCTTGAGTCTTCTTGGGAAGTGGCATTTCTTCAACTTGAGGTTGAGCATGAAATTGAACTTGTGCCCTCTTCCCTTGTTGCTTGACACTAATGGCCTTCTTCTTCAATGGGCAAGACCTAACATGATGCCCTTCTACTTTGCACTTGAAGCAAACAATCTTGGCCGAATTCTTGACTTGTTCTTGGCCCTTCTTTTTGTTCATGTTGGACTTCTTCTCCTTATTGGAGTTGAATCCAAGTCCACCTTTGTCATTGGGGGATTTTTGCACACTCAAGATATTGTTGAGTGCGGATTTCCCTTCATGACACTTTTTCAAGTCTTTCTTCAAAGAAGTGACTTGGGCCTTGAGCTCTTTGATTTCCTCTACATGGTTAGTCTCAACACAAGTACTAGAGGAAGTATAAGCTTCATCGTTAGAGCAACAAGGCAAGGAAAGCAATTCATCACAAGATGTACCAAAATTGTGAGTAGATAAATTACAAGGACTAGCACATGGCAATATACTATTTTGACTAGAAGTAGTGCTAGTATCCACATGAGGCTCACTAGATGTTACCTTAGCAATCATGGCCTCATGAGCTATCTTTAGCACACTATGGGATACTAGAAGATCATCATGAGAGCTTGAGAGCTTTTCATGACTTTCTTCCAATTTCCCATAATTGCAAGATGGCACCTCAAGTTGAGCCCGTAGCTCAACATTCTCCTTCAAAATGGATGCTTCACAAGTAATAGAATTAGTAGCACAAGCATCATCATTAACAACAAGAGGAGAAGGCAACTTGGCAAGCTCTTTTAAATAAGAAGCTTCAAGTTGAGCATGAGACTCGGTGAGTTTGATGAGCTCACCCTTGATGACCCTTGAGCCATTTTCGAGGTGCTCAAAATCCTCAAGGAGTCTAGCATGAGAAACTTCAAGCTTAGCATTTTTAGTTTCAAAAACATTGGCCACCTCAAGGGCTCTATCAGTAGATTCCTTCACTCTAGACAATTCTAGAGCAAAAGTCTCCTCAAGAGATTCCTTGGTGGTTTGTTCAAGTTCAAGAGCTTGAGAGAGGTCCGCAATCTCATTAGCGTAATCACGCCCATGACCTTCCATTTTATCAATGGTGACCTCATGCTCCTCAAGACGAGATTCCAACTCATCAATATATTTCTTGCTCTCAATAGCGATGGACATAATTTCCATGAAGTTGGAACAAGCAATTTTATTTTTATGAACAGCTTTAAAAACCATTTCCCCCTTAATTTTTAAGGAGGCAACATTATCATTCTCTTCATCATTATCCTCATCATCGTTAGCATCAACATCATCATCAAGAGACATATTGGGGTACAAAGTAGGAGATACCTTTGACGCCTTAGCCATAAGGCAAAACGCAATAGATGATGATGTAAGATCCCTTGAGGCACCATTAAACACCACATCTTGTTCCATGGAGTGTTCGGTTTCCTCTACATTGTTAGCACAACAATTCGAGGAAATAGATGCATTTTTATCATGGCAACAAGACATAGCAAGCATATCATCATGATATTTAGTCAAGCAATTTCTACATGATATGCAAGGACTATCAACACAAGCATGTGAAACATTTGGAGTGCTCGAAGTGTTAAAGCCCAAAGAGGGAGCATTGCAATAATATAGTGATGAAGGATCATCCACAATAAGCATACTATCATCATTGCAATGACCAACACTACTCACCATATCATTACCTTGTGGCAAACCACATGTAGGTGAAGTAGAAGAAGTTGAGAAGACTATATGACCGGAGGTGGAGCGAGAACAACCATCCCCACAAATCTTGGACACACCATATTTATCTTGAAGCTTTGTCCATAACACATGAGCATCCCGGAACGGCATGAGTTGAAAAATAACTACCTTGCTCAAAGCATCGAAAAGCACATTAGAGGCTTGAGCATTGAGGTAAGAGTTTTTCTCATCCTCTAAAGATAATCTTTGGGGATCCTTTGGAGGAGAAAAACCCATATCTACAATTCGCTCTAAATTTGGGTCCATTACCCTAAAGAGATTAAGCATGCGAATTACCCAAACATCAAAATTTGTGCCATCGAAACTAAGAGTGTCAGAGAATCCTAATCCTCTAGTCGACATCTTTACTCTCTAGGCGGTTAAGCCCAACAAAGAGAGACGAGGCTCTGATACCAATTGAAAGATCGTGGATGTCGCCTAGAGGGGGGGGGTGAATAGGCGTTTTAAAATAATTACGGTTTAGGCTTGAACAAATGCGGAATAAACCTAACGGTTAATTTGTCAAGCACAATACGTAAAGCAACTAGGCTCACCTATGTGCACCAACAACTTATGCTAAGCAAGATAAACAACTATGTGATAGCAAGATATATGACAAAGAACAATATGGCTATCACAAAGTAAAGTGCATAAGTAAAGGGCTCGGGTAAGAGATAACCGAGGCACGCGGAGACGACGATGTATCCCGAAGTTCACACCCTTGCGGATGCTAATCTCCGTTTGGAGCGGTGTGGAGGCACAATGCTCCCCAAGAAGCCACTAGGGCCACCGTAATCTCCTCACGCCCTCGCACAATGCAAGATGCCGTGATTCCACTAAGGGACCCTTGAGGGCGGTCACCGAACCCGTACAAATGGTGACCCTTGGGGGTGGTCACCGAACCCGTACACTTTGGCAACCCTTGGGGGCGGTCACCGGTACCCGTCAAAATGCTCGGGGCGATCTCCACAACCTAATTGGAGACCCCGACGCTTGCCCGGAGCTTTACACCACAATGATTGAGCTCCGAACACCACCAACCGACTAGGGGGCCCAAGCACCCAAGATAAACAAGCTCAAGGGCACCAAGCACCCAAGAGTAATAAGCTTCTCAAACTTCACTTCCACGTATCACCGTGGAGAACTCAAACCAATGCACCAAATGCAATGGCAAGGGCACACGGAGTGCCCAAGTCCTTCTCTCTCAAATCCCACCGAAGCAACTAATGCTAGGGAGGAAAATGAGAGGAAGAACAAGAAGGAGAACACCAAGAACTCCAAGATCAAGATCCAAGGGGTTCCCCTCACATAGAGGAGAAAGTGATTGGTGGAAATGTGGATCTAGATCTCCTCTCTCTTTTTCCTCAAAAACTAGCAAGAATCCATGGAGGGATTGAGAGTTAGCAAGCTCGAAGAAGGTTAACAATGGGGGAAGAACACGAGCTCAAAGGATAAGGTTCAATGGGGAAGAAGACCCCCTTTTATAGGACCTCCCGAATCCAACCGTTATGTGCTCAGGTCGTGCACAAGCGGTACTACCGCTTGGAGGAGCGGTACTACCGCTTGGAGGAGCGGTACTACCGCTTAGCACGCTCAAAACAGCCCAAACGAGAGAGAAAACACGAGTTTTTGGTCCGGGGCGGTACTACCGCTTAGGAGCCACGGTAGTACTTCTCTGGAGCGGTAGTACCGCTCAGGAGCCGCGGTAGTACCGCTCTAGAGCGGTAGTAAAAAATTACATCCGCTCTAGTCGCGGTAGTACCGCTGCAGCCTTCACCAAAACAGCCACAACTTTTGCAAACGGACTCCGAATTCGATGAAACCAAGTTTGTTGGAAAGCTAGCGACAAGGGCTAACACAATATTGAAAGAAATACCAATAATAAGCAAATGAGAAAAGGCCCAAAAGAAAATGGTGAGAACCCTTCCTCAGAGAAGACCGGTAAAACCTCCAACACCGAAAACATCATAGAAGACGCATGCAAACTCCGTTTTCGATGAACTCAAGCTTGTCATAAAGATGACCATAAGCTCTAAGACTCACAAAGAGAATCAAACAAGAACCAAGAAACATGATGCAAGGATGCAATGGTTTGAGCTCTTGACGAACGATACGATCAAGCTACTCACTTGAGAGCCCCCCTTGATAGTACGGCTATCGATCCTATAACCCGGTCTCCCAACTACCACCATGAGACCGGTAAAATAGAAAACCTATAAAGGGCAAACCTTTGCCTTGCACATGGTCCACTTGAGCTAGATGATGACGATCTTGACTCCCTCAAGTTGGACCACCTTTCTTGATTGCATTGGCTCGATGAAGACTAGATGATTGCTCCCCCATAGTCACTATGGGTGAGCGACTCTTCGGCACATCTTCACAAGTCCATTGACACCACAATGGATGGCAAGATTCAAACTTGATTGCTCCCCCATACTCCATTATGGGTGAGCCACTCTTTGTGTTGCTCCACTTGAACTTGCACACTGCAAACTTGATGACGATCACCACTTGATGTCATCCTCCATGGGTTGTATGGGATCTTCCTCTTGACGCAAGACCATGGAAACATACCTAACCCCACAAAGAACTCTCACATAGACCATGGGTTAGTACACAAAGCGTAATGGACAATGCTTACCATACCATGGAAACACTTGGTCCCACTCGGTACATCTTCTATGCTTTGTGAGTTGATCAACTTGATTCACTCTTGACTTAGTCTTGATCAACCTTGAATCTTTCCAACTCTCTTCATTTGGATGATGTATTGAAGGTAAATATGAATGATCACACAATCTTCTTCTTCAAGACATGCTTGCAATAAGCTCTACACTCACATGACCAATCTTTGGATAATTCCTTAATAGCACCTTGGTCAACCCATGAACTCCTTGAAACCAACACATGGACTTCAAGAAATGCCTATGGAAACATCCTTCAAATATAACTCGATGCAACCATTAGTCCATAGAGAATGTCATCAATGACCAAAACCACACATGGGGGCACCGCATGTCTTTTCACCTCGTTTTGTCCTTTTTTCTAGAGATTTGCTCGATCCGGATGGCTGAAAGAACAAAGATGGATTCGTTAATATATCTTCAAGTCATTTAAAACATGTGATGATCACCAGATGCCTGCTTATATAAATATATATACCTCGTCGGTGTTTGTTGTTTCAGGATCATGTTCTTCGTCATCGTGATAATCATTCATGACTTCGTCGTGATCGAATATCATATCACCCTCTCCGGTGTTGTATAGAAATTCGGAGCCGTCATAATCTTCTTCATTTTGATTATCATCTGCCCCGCGTATCATATCGAACATGGTCTGTTCTCCCTCTCTGTCGGTATTGTCTGCCATAGCTTTTGTTTAACTAATCCAAAAGAAATATAAAACAATTTAGTATTCAAATCTCGAATAATAGATATAATCTCGAATACATCGTCCAGAATAATATATATAATCTCGAATACATCGTCCAGAATAATAGATATAATCTCGAATACATCGTCCAGAATAATAGATATAATCTTGAATACATCGTCCAGAATAATAGATATAATCTCGAATACATCGTCTCGAATAATATATAATATTGAATAGTACATCACTGGCTATTAGCTAATAAAGATCGAATACTACAGAAGAATCTAGGACACTCCCCGAAGATACTGCCACGTATTGGAGAACCTGCCGCCCTCTAACGCAACCATGTAGCGATGGACGTGCTCGTCCTCCTCCCTGACACGGCGACGTACCACCTCCGGCAGGGCCGGGTCCCTCCGCACCGAAACTGGCCCACGCGAACGCCACCAAACGAGATCAGGGTCGACGACTGGACCCGCGGTCGGGTTCCTCGTCAAGCGGCGCGCCCCTCCAAGCAGCACCTCCCAGTGCCAGCCCGGCAGAGCCCAGTCCCGGACATGGGTCGGCTGGACGTCGTCGCGGACGGGTCGACGGCGAGGATGCGGGCCGGGCATCGTCGAGAACAAATACTAGCTATATGCGCGCAAAAAGTAACATTTTTTTAATGATTGGATTTTGATAACTAAAATTTCTAACATTTCTATATATATAACTAACATTTCTATAACATTTCTAACAATGCTATATAGAACTAACATTTCTATAACATTTCTAATATTTTAGAACTAAAAAACAGAAAAAAAATTTATAACATTTCTATATATATAACTAACATTTTTATAACTATTTCTATAACTAAAAAACAGAAAAATTTCTAACAATTCTAACTTTTTTATAACTATATATTTCTATAACTAAAAAACAGAAAATTTTCTACAATTTCAAACATTTCTAACAAATCTAAAAATTCTAACAAATCTAACAATTTCTTAAAAACAGAAAAATCTATAATTAAAAATGTATGTGTGTGCGTGTGCGCGCTCACCGGCCGGCTAGGCGAGAGGCGACGGGGGGCGCGCGGCGATGGGGACGGCGACGGGCGCGGCGATGACGGGGCGGCGACGACGGGGACGGGGACGTACGGGCCGAGGCGGCGACGGGGGCGGCGACGGGGCGGCGATGACGGGGACGGGGCGGCGATGACGGGGACGGGGCGGCGACGGGGGCGACGATGACGGTGTAGGATCGAAGAAGGTGAGAGTGTCTAGAGGGGGGGTGATTAGACTACTCGACAAGATAAAAATTCAGTTATCAAGGACAGATTTTGGCAGATTTTGCATAACATACACAAGTCAAGTCGCATACTACACATGCAATTCTAGAGTATGGGCAGCGGAAAGTAAATTGCACAAGTAGTAAAGAGAAGTGGAGAAGATCAAACGCAATTTGGAGACACGGAGATTTTTCTCGTGGTTCCGATAGGTGGTGCTATCGTACTTCCACGTTGATGGAGACTTCAACCCACGGAGGGTAACGGCTGCGAGAGTCCACGGAGGGCTCCACCCACGAAGGGTCCACGAAGAAGCAACCTTGTCTATGCCATCATGGCCTACGCCCACGGAGGGCTAGCCTTACTCGGAGTAGATCTTCACGAAGTAGGCGATCTCCTTGCCCTTACAAACTTCTTGGTTCAACTCCACATCTCGACGGAGGCTCCCAAGCGACACCTAACCAATCTAGGAGGCACCACCCTCCAAAAGGTAATAGATGGTGTTGATGATGATGAACTCCTTGCTCTTGTGCTTCAAATGATAATCTCCCCAACACTCAACTCTCCTCACTGATTTGGCTGTGGTGGAAGAAAGGATTGAGTGGAAAGCAACTTGGGAAGGCTAGAGATCAAGCTTCATATGGTGGGAGTGGAGCAACTTGATCTCAACACAAGGGTAGGTAGTTCTCTTCTCAGAACTGTAAGGTAGGAGTGGTAGTACTTTCTGATGGCTCTCTCCACGAATGAAGAGGGGGTGGAGGGGTATTTATAGCCTCCACACAAAATCCAACCGTTACACACATTTGACCAATCTCGGTGGGACCGAAGTTGACAACTCGGTGAGACCGAAAGTTCAAATCATGTGAACGTTGGGATTTTCGGTGGGACCGAAAATACAAACTCGGTTAGTCCGATTCGTGTAAAGACAGGAGCTTGCCAATCTCGGTGGGACCGACTTCATCATCTCGGTGACACCGATTTGATGACAGAAGGTTACAGAAGCTTGGCAACTCAAGTTTCGGTGAGACCGAGTTCAGAATCGGAAAATCCGAGATTTCTAGGGTTTGGCTTTGTGGCTGAGGTGGTTCATCTCGGTGTGACAGAGTTTGGAATATCGGTGGGACCGAGATTACTTATGAGTGTATATGGCAGTGAAAGTTGCTGATAGTTTAGTAGATGTATCACTAAGCACTTGAGCAACCAGATCATCATCATAACCTCATCCCCTTTTAATAGTATTGGCTTTCCTATGGACTCAATGTGATCTTGGATCACTAAACCAAAAATGGAGTCTTGAGCTTTTGCCAATGCTTGCCTTAGCATTTTGAGAGGTCCACCTCTTCAGTCCTTTTGCCATGCCAATGTGATTGAATTTCCTGAAACATACTTGATAAAAGCATTAGTCCAACCACAAAGTATGTTGTCATTAATTACCAAAACCACCCAGGGAGCAAATGTGCTTTCAATCTCCCCCTTTTTGGTAATTGATGGCAACACACAAAACAAGACATCAAAGCTTACTGAAAGAAAGACAGAATTATCACGAAAGCTTTGACAAACATGTAGTACACAGGCTCCCCCTACAAGTGTGCAAGATTTTCATAAATTATGGTTTTGGACTACCACAAGCACACAAGAGAGAAAAGCAAGATGTGCTACATGCAGCTTGGCTATATGCATCAGAGCAGATGAAAAGAAGTGAGTGATAATGCATATGTGCATGGTGATTTCTTGCAAACAAGTATTCACAGGCAAGTCACCATCATGCACATTCTGCAAGGTGCATATACTTACCTTGAGGTTCCTTGGCATTGTACCTGAAGAAATAGACTTGGGAAAACAAGGTTAGATAACACAAGAGTATTTCTTCAACCAACTGCAAGAACATAAAGAGTACCAAGCCAGGGATGACATGTATAAAGAGTGTCTCATATTGAGCACAAGCTTGAATCAGCAAACATGTCTCCTGAAACTAAAAGATTTTCAATGAACTCTGAGATATTTTGCTTTCCATAAGATATCAATTGTGAAGATTCCTCTCCCTTTGAGTTGTCTCAGATCAAGGGGTTTGATGGAAAGAGCAAAATCAAAAGAATGATGCCAAATGAGAATGAAGCCAATTGTAATATCCAATGTGGAACACGGCAAAGCTTTGATGTGATTCTCTCCCCCTTAAGGTAAGATTGCTTTCCTTCTCCCCCTAAATCTTCTCTTCTCCCCCTAAGTCTTCTCCCCCTTTGACATCAAGTGCCAAAAAGGACAGCAAACTGGGAAGGATAGGGAAGATGGAAAGAAAGAAGTGGGATCCTTAAGAATCACAACGGGGCAATAAGAAAACGTGCAAAGAGAATCATTGAGTGGAGCTGCAGAAGATGTTATCCTGAAAGAAATAAATCGGTGACACCGAATTGATATGGATCGGTGTGTCCGAAAGTCAGGGACTAAGGGCAGATCCTTTTCGGTTAGACCGAAATAATTAAATCGGTGACGCCGAGTTTAATTCCAAGGAAATACAGAAATAATTTAGCTCACTTTGCAAGGAATGTTACAAAGGATTTGCAATGAATTTGTGAATGATTTTCAAGGAATTGATCAGGGCCAAAAGAATATTCACAAAGACAGAAGAATAGAAATGAAAAAGATTCCTAGATGAAGTTTTTTTTATTATTATTATTAAAAAAATGAAAACTCAATGAGAGAACATAAGAGAAAATAGAAAGACTCCAAGACATATGTACTTCATCTAGATAAGGGTCGGCGACAAAGTCAACTATGTTTGAGTATATTGACTTAGGAGTCAAATGAGGACATTTGATCATAGGTCATACTCATCATTTAAGCTCAAAATGGGGTTGCCATTTTTCGATTAAGCATTCGATGTGATCACATCTTATGAAGCTGCTTGTACTCATGACTTTGAGCAAAGCTCCTTAAAGATGTGAAAAACATACCTTGGGCTTGTTGTTGTTTTGTTCATGTAGGTGAACTTGATGTAGGTGCTCATTGAATGTGAAGTTGGAGCACCATTTCCACTTGTGTAGTTCATCTTCCTACATGGGTTAGGCAAGCAAGGAAATACTCAAGGATATCCAAGAAGACAAGAGTGAAATACTAGTTGTATAAGATGTCAAAAAGGATATGTGGAATTTTGTTCCTTGAACTCAACATCCCAAAGGGCTAGATACTTGGTCAATGACAAGATTACTCATGATTTGAGTGTGTGATAATCTTGTGGAATGTAGATCATCCAAGTACCTGCAAGGAGTTAGATGCAATACAAGGAGGCAAATGTGTCCAAGACATATGATCATCATCATAAGAGAAATATCAAGGATTAGTCAAGTAGGCTCATGCCTTGCATGCATCAATGGAGTTTTCACTCCAAGTTTGAAGCATCAATGATGTTCAACTCACTCCTTAAGCGACAAAACACCTTCTCATCAAGAGGTTTTGTAAAGATATGTGCGAGTTGTTTGTCAGTACGAACATGCTTAAGATTGATGTCACCCTTGGCAATGTGATCACGAATAAAATGGTGACGAACTTCAATATGTTTCGTTCGAGAGTGTTGCACGGGATTGTGTCCAATCTTAATCGCACTCTCATTGTCACAAAGCAAAGGAACATGTCTCACATGTATCCCATAATCCTTAAGCGTTTGTGTCATCCATAGCAACTGAGCACAACATGAACCAGCAGCTATATATTCTGCTTCGGCAGTGGATAATGATACCGAATTTTGTTTCTTGGAGGACCAAGATACAAGGGATCGACCAAGAAATTGACACATACCCAAAGTTGACTTTCGATCAACCCTGTCACCGGCATAGTCCGAGTCGGAATAGCCAACAAGGTCGAAAGAGGCCCTCTTAGGATACCAAATGCCAAAGTTTGGTGTGTGTATCAAATATCTCACAATCCTTTTAACAGCTTTAAGATGACATTCTTTAGGGGCAGCTTGATATCGAGCACACATGCATACACTCAACATTATGTCAGGACGAGAAGCACAGAGATATAGTAGAGAACCAATCATAGATCGGTAAACCTTCTGATCAACAGGTTCTCCATCTTTTGTCAAGTCATTATGTCCACTTGTAGGCATGGGGGTTCTCATACCTTTGCTTTCTTGCATGTTGAACTTCTTGAAGAGATCCTTGGTGTACTTTGTTTGTGAGACAAAGGTACCCTCCTTAGATTGCTTGATTTGCAACCCAAGAAAGAATTTGAGTTCACTCATCATGGACATCTCGTACTTCTCCGACATGAGCTTTCCAAACTTCTCGCTAAAATGAGGGTTAGTTGAACCAAAGATAATATCATCAACATATATTTGGCACACAAATAGTTCACCATCAACCCTTTTCGTGAATAGCGTTGAGTCTATTTTTCCAATCTCAAATCCTTTTTCAAGAAGAAAACTAGTCAAGCATTTGTACCAAGCTCTAGGAGCTTGTTTAAGGCCATAAAGAGCTTTGTGCAACTTGTAAACATGATTAGGCTTTTTGGGATTCACAAATCCAGGAGGTTGTTTCACAAATACTTCCTCCTCAATTTCACCACTTAGGAAAGCACTTTTAATGTCCATTTGATAGAGAGTAATATCATGGTGGTTGGCATAAGCAAGAAGAATGCGAATGGACTCAAGTCTAGCAACGGGGGCATAGGTCTCACCATAGTCCATACCTTCGACTTGTGTGTAACCTTGAGCTACGAGACGAGCCTTGTTGCGGATGACTTGTCCATCTTCATCTTGCTTGTTCCGAAACACCCATTTGGTTCCAATGACGTTTTGATCATCCTTGGGCTTCTCTACCAAAGTCCATACATTGTTCCTCTCGAAGTTGTGTAGCTCTTCGTGCATAGCGTTCACCCAATCCGGGTCTTCAAGTGCTTCTTCTACCTTCATAGGTTCAATACTAGAGATAAATGAGTAATGCTCACAAAAGTTAGCTAAGCGAGTTTTAGAGCGAGTAATTCTCCCGGAGTTGATGTCATTGATCATTTGTTCCACGGGATGATTTTTCTTGACTCTTGCTCGGACTCGGGATAGCTTTTGTTGAGGTTGTGGCTGAGCTTCCTCATCATCTTCATCTTCCTCTTCTTCTTCTTCATTGTTGTTGGTGTTGTCTTGAGGCGGTGGAGAAGGAGGTTGTGGTGGATCTTCTTGTTGCACTTCCTCATCTTGGTGAGTTTCACTTGTGGAGGCCTCCATGTTGCCTTGAGGTTCATCTTGCTGTGAGGTAGGGGGCTCCACATATGTAGATGAGGTACTCTCCTTCACTTCCATGGGACGGATCTTTCCAATAGATAAATCTTGGATGGCTTCTGATGGGTCCTTGTCTCCTACATCAATAGGCATTTGCTCTACTTGCGAGCCATTAGATTCATCAAACTTCACGTCTACCGTCTCTTCAACCTTTCGGGTGAAATTGTTGTAGACACGGTAGGTGTGGGAGTTTGATCCATAACCAAGAAAAAAGCCTTCATGAGTTTTAGGAGCAAATTTAGACCGACGATGCTTATCAAGGATATAGCATTTCGAACCAAAGACCCGAAAGTATCCCACTTGGGGTTTGTTACCGGTGAGGAGCTCGTATGATGTCTTGCCGAGAAGCTTATGAAGATAAAGCCTGTTGATAGTATGACAAGCTGTCTCGACGGCTTCACCCCAAAAATGCTTCGGTGTCTTGTATTCATCAAGCATCGTTCTCGCCATCTCTATGAGCGTTCGGTTCTTCCACTCAACAACTCCATTTTGTTGAGGAGTGTACGTAGCCGAGAACTCATGTAGAATCCCTTCCTCATCGAGAAAAGAGTCCACATGGGCGTTCTTGAACTCCGTTCCATTGTCACTCCGAACTTTCTTGATCTTCACCTCAAATTGATTTTGGGCCTTTCTGGCAAAGGTTTTGAAGATTCTCTGAACCTGTGATTTGTCATCAAGGAAAAATACCCACGTAAATCTGGAATAATCATCAACTATAACTAGACCAAAGGAGTTACCACCAAGGCTTTTGTAAGCATTGGGACCGAAGAGATCCATATGAAGAAGTTCAAGCGGTCTCCTTGTGGTCATGATGTTCTTCACGGGATGACTTCCACCTACTTGTTTTCCTGCCTGACAAGCACTACAAAGTCTATCTTTGTCAAAGAGAACATCTTTAACACCAAGAATATGATCACCTTTGATTAGCTTGTCTAGATTACGCATACCAACATGTCCAAGCCTTCTATGCCATAACCAACCTTTAGCGGATTTAGCAATGAAGCAAGTTCTAGGTTGGGCTTTCTTAGTGAAATCAACAATATATAGATCACCTCTACGGATACCAGTAAATGCCATGTTATGATTGTCACGACGAAAGACTTGGCAATCTACTTCGGTGAATAGCACATTGAATCCAAAGTCAGCTAATCTAGACACGGAAAGTAAATTGTATCCAAGTGATTCAACAAGCATGACATTTTGAATAGAGCTATCATGAGATATGGCCACCTTACCAAGGCCAAGTACCTTACCCTTGGAGTTGTCTCCAAAAGTCACATACTTGCGTGGACCATCGTTCTTTGCAAGCTCTCGAAACATGTCTTCGTCTCCGGTCATGTGATCGGTGCATCCACTATCAAGAATCCACTCTTTTCCGCTGGATATGTAGTCTCTCAGATTTGCCATAAGATTGAGACTCTTCATGATCTTGTCTAGCTCGGTGTCTGAATCGGAGTAATCATCATCATGCTCATGCTCATCATCATATTGACCCATAGATAGTTCATCATCAACTCCTAGGTCAATTTGACAACAACTTGCATTAGTTTTGTCAATGTGACAATAATCATCGGAATGCAATACAAGAGCATTTCTAATTAGAGCATTGATAAGACAAGGATCACACTTCTTTTTCATAAGATCACGAAGCTCAAAGAAGCATTTATCAAAGTTGGGATCATTGGGGCGCATCATATCAAATTCAATAGTCTTGTATAGAATTTCATCAAGACCTCTCAAAGAGTAGTCCGGATAAAGTTCTTCCAAGAACTTCCACATAGCATAGGCGCCCTCAAAGTTTGTAACTAGCTTAAGCAAGTTATCGGGTAACCCTCTAATGATAAGATTTACAGTTCTAAGGTTACGAAGCAAATCAAGCTCTTCATCCATGGTAGGGTGCAAGGGGTCAAATGGAGGCACATATGGGGTTTCAACATATTTGCGCAAGTTATACATCTTAAAGATAATAAGCATTTCAATCCTCCACGAGTTATAGGACACTCCATTAAGAATAGGCACTCTATGGCTAACACTCCCAAACGTAGACACGTCCATCTTCTTCCAATGGTGTGTAAACCAAAGCAATGGAGACCAAAGCTCTGATACCAATTGTAGGATCGAAGAAGGTGAGAGTGTCTAGAGGGGGGGGTGATTAGACTACTCGACAAGATAAAAATTCAGTCTTTTATCAAGGACAGATTTTGGCAGATTTTGCATAACATACACAAGTCAAGTAGCATACTACACATGCAATTCTAGAGTATGGGAAGCGGAAAGTAAATTGCACAAGTAGTAAAGAGAAGTGGAGAAGATCAAACGCAATTTGGAGACACGGAGATTTTTCTCGTGGTTCCGATAGGTGGTGCTATCGTACTTCCACGTTGATGGAGACTTCAACCCACGGAGGGTAACGGCTGCGAGAGTCCACGGAGGGCTCCACCCACGAAGGGTCCACGAAGAAGCAACCTTGTCTATGCCATCATGGCCTACGCCCACGGAGGGCTAGCCTTACTCGGAGTAGATCTTCACGAAGTAGGCGATCTCCTTGCCCTTACAAACTTCTTGGTTCAACTCCACATCTCGACGGAGGCTCCCAAGCGACACCTAACCAATCTAGGAGGCACCACCCTACAAAAGGTAATAGCTGGTGTTGTTGATGATGAACTCCTTGCTCTTGTGCTTCAAATGATAATCTCCCCAACACTCAACTCTCCTCACTGATTTGGCTGTGGTGGAAGAAAGGATTGAGTGGAAAGCAACTTGGGAAGGCTAGAGATCAAGATTCATATGGTGGGAGTGG
The DNA here is from genome assembly GCA_900231445.1 of Triticum turgidum subsp. durum. Classification (NCBI taxonomy): domain Eukaryota; kingdom Viridiplantae; phylum Streptophyta; class Magnoliopsida; order Poales; family Poaceae; genus Triticum; species Triticum turgidum. The sequence continues at coordinate 697,902,828 of LT934124.1, read as the reverse complement.
AGCAACTTGATCTCAACACAAGGGTAGGTAGTTCTCTTCTCAGAAATGTAAGGTAGGAGTGGTAGTACTTTCTGATGGCTCTCTCCACGAATGAAGAGGGGGTGGAGGGGTATTTATAGCCTCCACACAAAATCCAACCGTTACACACATTTGACCAATCTCGGTGGGACCGAAGTTGACAACTCGGTGAGACCGAAAGTTCAAATCATGTGAACGTTGGGATTTTCGGTGGGACCGAAAATACAAACTCGGTTAGTCCGATTCGTGTAAAGACAGGAGCTTGCCAATCTCGGTGGGACCGACTTCATCATCTCGGTGACACCGATTTGATGACAGAAGGTTACAGAAGCTTGGCAACTCAAGTTTCGGTGAGACCGAGTTCAGAATCGGAAAATCCGAGATTTCTAGGGTTTGGCTTTGTGGCTGAGGTGGTTCATCTCGGTGTGACAGAGTTTGGAATATCGGTGGGACCGAGATTACTTATGAGTGTATATGGCAGTGAAAGTTGCTGATAGTTTAGGAGATGTATCACTAAGCACTTGAGCAACCAGATCATCATCATAACCTCATCCCCTTTTAATAGTATTGGCTTTCCTATGGACTCAATGTGATCTTGGATCACTAAACCAAAAATGGAGTCTTGAGCTTTTGCCATTGCTTGCCTTAGCATTTTGAGGGGTCCACCTCTTCAGTCCTTTTGCCATGCCAATGTGATTGAATTTCCTGAAACATACTTGATAAAAGCATTAGTCCAACCACAAAGTATGTTGTCATTAATTACCAAAACCACCCAGGGAGCAAATGTGCTTTCAGACGGGGACGGGGCGGCGACGGGGGCGGCGATGGTGCAGAGGAGAAGAAGCAGAGGGAGATGAGAAACTGACGAAATTTTGAAGTGTTTACTTATATAGAAGGCACCTTTAGTACCGGTTGGAGCCACCAACCGGTACTAAAGGTCTGTTTTGGCCAGGCCAACCAGCGGGAAGCGACCCCCTTTAGTACCTGGTCGCGGCACAAACCGGTACTAAAGGGGGGGCCTTTAGTACCGGTTTGTTCCACCACCCGGTACTAAAGGGGGTGCGCTGGCGCAGGTGCGGTGCGGCAGTTTAGTCCCACCTCGCTAGTCGAGGGGCTACCGCACTGGTTTATAAGCCCCAGTGCGGTAGCTCTCTCGAGCTCTTCTCCTAATCAGGCCTACTGGGCCTACCTGTCCTTCTCGCCTTGTGGGCCTACTGGGCCATCGCGGGCCTGCATCCTGGCCCAATGAAAGGTTGTGTCGCTAGTCGTATGCAGGCCGCTTTGGCCCAGTAGGCGGGCTTTTTTTTGCTTTATTTTTTTGTTTTATTTATTTTTGAGTTGTTTTTTGTTGTATTTAGAGTTCCTTTGTGAATATTTTTGCTTTAGGTACAAAAAATTACAAACTTTCTCTTAGTGCCGGTAGATTTCAAATTTGAATAGTTTAAATTTTGAATTATTTGATATTTGTGTGAATCACTAGTTTGTGAATAACTTAACTTTGAAAAAAGTTTTTCCAGTGATTCTTTTTTCTTATGTTCAATATTAGTGTGTTTTATCATTATATTCAATTTAGTAATGCTTAGGTTATTTAAAAAATGAAATGCCTTTGTAACAGTTCAGTTTTCGTCGGAAACCCTGATACTTCGAAAGTGATTGTCCATTTTGTACACGAAGTGCATCCAGTTTTTGCCGTAACCCTCTCTACTTTCTTGCACATGCTATTTGTATGAAATTATGATACCATGCCAACTTTCAACCTTTTCTGAGTTCATTTGAATTGCTTTTCAATTTCAGGGTCATTTAGCTGGAAAAAATCAGTAAATGCATGAAAAGAATTTGTTTGCACATAAAATTTCTTCGCGTTTCAATTGCCAAAACACATAACTACCCTAACTATTACAGACATTCCCTCCTGGGTGTGAAACACAGAAAAAAGTGATGATAGTGAAGCCGATCACATCCCAGATCTTTGGGTGTGAAACTTTTTCTTCGCGTGTGTCCCTTTGCGCCGTAACCATGGAAAATCTTCATCATTTAACGGGATGCTCGGGTCAATATTCACTGTGAATGGAGCAATTTCATCAAACTTTTCATAATCTTCTGACTTGTCTGTCTTGTCATCCACTCCCACGATGTTTCTCTTCCCAGAAAGAACTATGTGCCGCTTTGGCTCATCGTACGATGCATTCGCTTCCTTATCTTTTCTTTTTCTTGGCTTGGTAGACATGTCCTTCACATAGAAAACCTGTGCCACATCATTGGCTAGGACGAATGGTTCGTCTGCATACCCAAGATTGTTGAGATCCACTGTTGTCATTCCGTACTGCGGGTCTTCCGTTACCCCGCCTCGTGTCATATTGACCCATTTGCACCGAAACAAAGGGACCTTTAAACCACGTCGATAGTCAAGTTCCCATATGTCCTGTATATAACCGTAATATGTTTCCTTTCCCATCTTGGTTTCTGCATCAAAGCGGACACCACTGTTTTGGTTGGTGCTCTTCTTATCTTGGGCAATCGTGTAAAATGTATTACCATTTATCTCGTACCCTTTGAAAGTCATTATATTCGAAGATGGTAACTGGGACAGCAAGTACAGGTCATCTTCAATAGAGGTGGCATGCATGGTACGTGTCTGCAACCAGTTGGCGAAACTCCTGGTTTGTTCACGTGTAATCCACTCATCAGACCGCTCCGGGTGTTTGGAGCGTAGCAAATTCTTGTGTTCATCCATATATGGAGCCACCAAGGTGGAATTCTATAGAACTGTGTAGTGTGCTTCAGTGAGAGAATGTCCGTCCATACATATTATTTGTTCCCCTCCTAGCGTGCCTTTTCCATCCAGTCTGCCCTTATGCCGCGATTCAGGAACACCAATCGGCTTACGGTCAGTAATAAAGTCAATACAAAACTCAATGACCTCCTCATTTTGATGGCCCTTGGAGATGCTTCCTTCTGGCCTAGCACGGTTATGAACATATTTCTTTAAGACTCCCATGAACCTCTCAAAGGGGAACATATTGTGTAGAAATACAGGACCCAAAACGTTAATCTCTTCGCATAGGTGAACTAGGACGTGCGTCATGATGTTGAAGAAGGATGGTGGGAACACCAACTCGATACTGACAAGACATTGCACCAAATCATTCTGTAACTTTGGTATGATTTCTGGATCGATTACCTTCTGAGAGATTGCATTGAGAAATGCACATAGCTTCACAATGGCTAATCGAACATTTTCCGGTAGAAGCCCCCTCAATGCAACCGGAAGCAGTTGCGTCATAATCACGTGGCAGTCATGAGACTTTAGGTTCTGGAACTTTTTCTCTGCCATGTTTATTATTCCCTTTATATTCGACGAGAAGCCAGACGGTACCTTAATACTGAGCAGGCATTCAAAGAAGATTTCCTTCTCTTCTTTGGTAAGAGCGTAGCTTGCATGACCCTGATGTATGCCGTCTTCTCCGTGCATACGTTGCTGGTCCTCCCGTGCCTCAGGTGTATCTTTTGTCTTCCCATACACGCCAAGAAGCCAAGCAGGGTCACGCAAAGATTCTTCGTGACGTGCATCACGTTGATGGCGGAGCGGACCTCTAGGTCTTTCCAATATGGCAGGTCCCAAAATATAGATTTCTTCTTCCACATGGGTGCGCGTCCGTCCGCGTCCTTCGGAACAGGTTGTCCGCCAGGACCCTTTCCAAATATCACCTTCAAATCCTTGACCATATCATGTACATCAGCACCAGTACGATGGCGAGGCTTCGTCCGGTGATCCGCCTCACCTTTGAAATGCTTGCCTTTCTTTCTTACGGGATGCCTGCTCAGAAGAAATCAACGATGTCCCAGGTACACATTCTTCTTAAAACTATTCAAATATATACTGTCGGTATCATCCAAACAGTGCGTGCATCCACGGTATCCCTTGTTTGTCTGTCCTGAAAGGTTACTGAGAGCAGGCCAATCATTGATGGTCACGAACAACAACGCCTTGAGGTGAAATTCTTCCCCCATGTGCTCATCTCACGCACGTACACCTGTTCCATTCCACAGCTGTAAGAGTTCTTCAACAATAATGGCCTTAGGTACACATCAATGTCATTGCCGGGTTGCTTAGGGCCTTGGATGAGCACTGGCATCATAATGAACTTCCGCTTCATGCACAACCAAGGAGGAAGGTTATACAAACATAGAGTCACAGGCCAGGTGCTATGGTTGCTGCTCTGCTCCCCAAAAGGATTAATGCCATCTGCTCTTAGACCAAACCATACGCTCCTTGCGTCATCTGCAAACTCCTTCCCATACTTTCTTTCGATTTTTCTCCACTGCGACCCGTCAGCGGGTACTCTCAACTTTCCGTCTTTCTTACGGTCTTCTCTGTGCCATCTCATCGCCTTGGCATGCTCTTTGTTTTGGAACAAACGTTTCAACCATGGTATTATAGGAGAATACCACATCACCTTGGCAGGAATCTTCTTCCTGGGGCGCTCGCCCTCGACATCACCAGGCTCATCGCGGCTGATCTTATAGCGCAATGCACCACATACCGGGCAAGCGTTCAAATCCTCGTACTCACCGCGGTACAGGATGCAATCATTAGGGCATGCATGTATCTTTTGCACCTCTAACCCTAGAGGGCAGACAACCTTCTTTGCTTCGTACGTACTCTCGGGCAATTCGTTGTCCTTTGGAAGCATATCCTTTATCATTACCAGCAACTTTCCAAATCCCTTGTCAGATACACCATTCTCTGCCTTCCATTGCAGCAATTCCAGTGTGGTGCACAGCTTTTTCTTGTCACCTACGCAATTCGGGTACAACAATTTTTTGTGATCCTCTAACATGCGCTGCAACTTCTTCTTCTCCAAATCACTTGCGCAGTTTCTCTTTGCCTCTTCAACGGGCTCATCTGATGCCTCCTCTTCAGCTTCTTCCCGCATTGCCGGCTCAGCTTCTTCCCGCATTACCGGCTCAGCTTCTTCCCCCATTGTTGTATCATCGTATTCAGGGAACCCATGGCCAGGATAGCTGTCGTCATCCTCTTCTTCTTCATTGTCTTCCATCATAACCCCTCTCTCTCCGTGCTTGGTCCAAACATTATAGTGGGGCATGAAACCGGACTCAAACAGGTGGACGTGAATGGTTCTTGATGTAGAGTAATTGTGACCATTCTTACAGACACCACATGGACAAGGCATAAAACCATCCGCCCGCTTGTTTGCCTCAGCCGCAAGCCGAAAAGTATGCACGCCCTCAACGAACTGGGGTGAGCATCGGTCAACGTACATCCATTGCCGGCTCATCTTCATTACACAACACCGAATAGACCAAATTAATACAAGTTCATACATAAAGTTCATACAACACTTAAATGCAACAAACAAATAACTCTCTAGCTAAAGCATTTAAATGCAACAACAAATGCGATCAAGATCGCAACTAAGGTAACAATTGATCCAACAGCATAATGATACCAAGCCTCACTATCGATGGCATATTTTCTAATCTTTCTATTCTTCAAGCGCATTTTCTCCATCTTGATCTTGTGATCATCGACGACATCGGCAACATGCAACTCCAATTCCATCTTCTCCCCCTCAATTCTTTTCAATTTTTCTTTCAAGTACTCGTTTTCTCTTTCAACTAAATTTAACCTCTCGACAATAGGGTCGGTTGGAATTTCCGGTTCACATACCTCCTAGATAAAAATATCTATGTCAACTTGATGGGCATAATTTGACATAAACACGAAATGCAACTAATAGTTTTAAAAGAGAATATACCACATCCGAATCATAACAAGGACGAGGGCCGACAGGGACGGATATCAAAACCATGGCACTATGTATAACAAACAACGTACGGGTAAGATAATTATTACATGATTAACTATATATCCAAATCACACAAACATCAATTTTTTATATAAAATTACATGAACAAGAGGCTCACCACAAGGTGGTGCCGGTGACGGGACGGTGCGGGCGATCGACGGTGGTTACGACGGAGATTTAGAAGGCACTAAGTAAACCACACCTACATATGCAAACTAAGTGTTATTTTTGACCTCAAATTTCATATAAATCAAATACTAGCACATATATATATTTCCACCCAAATTACTAAACTCACAAATTAGTAACTATATAAAGCATTGCAAGAGCTAATCTAGCAATGAGAGATGAAAGGACAAAGTTGCTAACCTTTGTGATCATTTGAATGGATGGGGGCCTTCAAATCTTGACAAATTTTGGGCAAAATTTGTGGTGAGCTCGAGGGGAAGAGGAAGAACAGAGAGGAGAGGAGAGGGGAAAGGGGGAAGAACAGAGCAAGATGGACGAAGGGTTTATATGCAGGAGGACCTATAGTACCGGTTCGTGGCATGAACCGGTACTAAAGGTGCTGGAGGGGGCCCAGACTGACAACATCCTGCCACCACCCTCATTAGCACCGGTTCGTGGCACGAACCGGTGCTAAAGGTTAGCCACGAACCGGTACTAATGAGAGCGGCCCGGCTAGCCATTGGAACCGGCACTAATGTATGCATTAGTGCCGGCTCTAATACAAACCGGCACTAATGTGCTTCACGTTTGACCCTTTTTCTACTAGTGAAGGTAGAAATCAAGAAAAGAGCATCAAGTGTTGATGGTTAACAAGATCACTAGTTTCAAGAAAAAGGCAAAGGGAAAAGAAGGGGAACTTCAAGAAGAACGGCAAGCAAGTTGCTGCTCAAGTGAAGAAACCCAAGTCTGGTCCTAAGCCTGAGACTAAGTGCTTCTACTGCAAAGAGATTGGTCACTGGCAGAGGTACTACCCCAAGTGATTGGCGGATAAGAAGGATGGCAAAGTGAACATAAGTATATTTGATATACATGTTATTGATGTGTACGTTACTAGTGTTTATAGCAACCCCTCAGTATTTGATACTAGTTCAGTTGCTATGATTAGTAACTCGAAACGGGAGTTGCAGAATAAACAGAGCCTAGTTAAGGGTGAAGTGACGATGTGTGTTGGAAATAGTTCCAAGATTGATATGATCATCATCGCACACTCCCTATACTTTCGGGATTAGTGTTAAACCTAAATAAGTGTTATTTAGTGTTTGCGTTGAGCATGAATATGATTTGATCATGTTTATTGCAATACGGTTATTCATGTAAGTTAGAGAATAATTGTTGTTCTGTTTTCATGAATAAAACCTTCTATGGTCATACACCCAATGAAAATGGTTTGCTGGATCTCGATCATGTGATACACACATTCATAATATTGAAGCCAAAAGATGCAAAGTTAATAATGATAGTGCAACTTATTTGTGGCACTGCCGTTTGGGTCATATCGGTGTAAAGCGCATGAAGAAACTCCATAAAGATGGATTTTCAGAATCACTTGGTTATGAATCATTTGATGCTTGCAAACCGTGCTTTTTGGGCAAGATGACTAAAACTCCGTTCTTCAGAACAATGGAACGAGCTACTGACTTATTGGAAATAATACATACTGATGTATGCAGACCAATGAGTATGAAGGCTCGTGGCAAGTATCGTTATTTTCTGACCTTCACAGATGATTTGAGCAGATATGGGTATATCTACTTGATGAAACATAAGTCTGAAATAGTTGAAAGGTTCAAAGAATTTCAGAGTGAAGTGGAAAAATCATCGTAACAAGAAAATAAAGTTTCTGCGATCTGATCACGGAGACAAATATTTGAGTTACGAGTTTGGTCTTCAATTAAAACAATGTGGAATAGTTTCACAACTCATGCCACCTAGAACACCACATCGTTATGGTGTGTCCGAACGTCGTAACCGCACTTTATTTGATATGGTGCGATCTATGATGTCTCTTATCAGTTTACCACTATCGTTTTGGGGTTATGCATTAGAGACAGCTGCATTCACGTTTAAAATAGGGCACCATCTAAAACCGTTGAGACGACACCGTATGAACTATGGTTTAGCAATAAACCTAAGCTGTCGTTTCTAAAAATTTGGAGTTGCGATGCTTTTGTGAAAAAGTTTCATCCTGATAAGCTCGAACCCAAATCGGAGAAGTGCGTCTTCATAGAATACCCAAAGGAAACTGTTGGGTACATCTTCTATCACAGATCTGAGGGCAAGATTTTCGTTGCTAAATTCGGATCCTTTCTAGAGAAGGAATTTCTCTCGAAAGAAGTGAGTGGGAGGAAAGTAGAGCTTGATAAGGTAATTTGTACCTTCTCCCGAATTGGAAAATAGTTCATCACTGAAATCAGTTCCAGTGATTCCTACACCAATTAGTGAGGAAGCTAATGATGATGATCATGAAACTTTAGATCAAGTTACTACAGAACCTCGTAGGTCTTCCAGAGTACGGTCCGCACCAGAGTGGTACGGTAATCCTGTTCTGAAAGTCATGTTACTAGACCATGATAAACCTACGAACTATGAGGAAGCGATGATGAGCCCAGATTCCACGAAATGGCTTGAGGCCATAAAATCTGAGATATGATCCATGTATGAGAACAAAGTGTGGACTTTGGTGGACTTGCCCGATGATTGGCAAACCATAAGAAATAAATGGATCTTTAAGAGGAAGACGGACGTTGATAGTAGTGTTACTATCTACAAAGCTCGACTTGTCGCAAAAGGTTTTTTGACAAGTTCAAGGTGTTGACTACAATGAGATTTTCTCAACTGTAGTGATGCTTAAGTCTGTCCGAATCATGTTAGCCATTGCCACATTTTATGAAATTTGGCAAATGGATGTCAAAACTGCATTCCTTAATGAATTTATTAAAGAAGAGTTGTATGTGATGCAACCAAGAGTTTTTGTCGATCCTAAAGGTGTTAACAAAATGTGCATCTATGGACTAGTGCAAGCATCTCGGAGTTGGAATATAGGCTTTGATAAGTTGATCATAGCATATAGTTTTATACAGACTTGCGGTGAAGCCTGTATTTACAAGAAAGTGAGTGGGAGCACTACAACATTTCTGATAAGTATATGTGAATGACATATTCTTGATCGGAAGTAATGTAGAATTATTCTGCAAAGCATAAAGGAGTATTTGAAAGGAGTTTTTTCGAAGAAAGACCTCAGTAAAGCTACTTACATATTGAGCATCAAGATCTATTGAGATAGATCAAGACGCTTGATAAGATTTTCAATGAGTACATACCTTGACAAGATTTTGAAGTAGTTCAAAATGGAACAGTCAAAGAAAGAGTTCTTGCCTGTGTTGCAAAGGTATGAAATTGAGTAAGACTCAAATCCCGACTGCAGCAGAAAATAGAAAGAGAATGAAAAGTCATTCCCTATGCCTCAGTCATAGGTTCTATAAAGTATGCTATGCTATGTACCAGACCTATTGTATACCTTGCTCTGAATTTGGCAAGGGAGTACAATAGTGATCTAAGAGTAGATCACTGGACATTGGTCAAGAATATCCTTAGTAAGGACTAAGGAGATGTTTCTCGATTATGGAGGTGATAAAAGAGTTTGTTGTAAAAGTTACATCAGTGCAAACTTTTACACTGATCCAGATGACTCTAAGTCTCAACCTAGATACATATTGAAAGTGGGAGCAATTAGCTAGAGTAGCTCCGTGCAGAGCATTGTGGACATAAAATATTTGCAAAATACATACGGCTCTGAATGTGACAGACCCGTTGACTAAGCTTCTCTCACGAGCAAAACATGATCACACCTTAGTACTCTTTGGGTGTTAATCACATAGCGATGTGAACTAGATTATTGACTCTAGTAAACCCTTTGGATGTTGGTCACATGATGATGTGAACTATGGGTGTTAATCATCTACAGATATGAATATTGGTGTTAAATCACATGGCGATGTGAACTAGATTATTGACTCTAGTGCAAGTGGGAGACTGAAGGAAATATGCCCTAGAGGCAATAATAAAGTTATTATTTATTTCCTTATTTCATGATAAATGTTTATTATTCATGCTAGAATTGTATTAACCGGAAACATAATACATGTGTGAATACATAGACAAACATAGTGTCACTAGTATGCCTCTACTTGACTAGCTCGTTTATCAGAGATGATTATGTTTTCCTAGCCATGGACAAAAGAGTTGTCATTTGATTAACGAGATCACATCATTAGGAGAATGATGTGATTGACTTGACCCATTCCATTAGCTTAGCACTTGATCGTTTAGTATGTTGTTATTGCTTTCTTCATGACTTATACATGTTCCTGTAACTATGAGATTATGCAACTCCCATTTACCGGAGGAACACTTTGGGTACTACCAAACGTCACAACGTAACTGGGTGATTATAAAGGTGTACTACAGGTGTCTCCGAAGGTACATGTTGAGTTGGCGTATTTCGAGATGAGGTTTTGTCACTCCGATTGTCGGAGAGGTATCTCTGGGCCCTCTCGGTAATGCACATCATTATAAGCCTTGCAAGCAATGTGACCAATGAGTTGGTTACGGGATGATGCATTACAGAACGAGTAAAGAGACTTGCCGGTGACGAGATTGAACTAGGTATTGGATACCGACGATCGAATCTCGGGCAAGTAACATACCGATGACAAAGGGAACAACGTATGTTGTTATGCGGTTTGACCGATAAAGATCTTCGTAGAATATGTAGGAGACAATATGGGCATCCAGGTCCCGCTATTGGTTATTGATCGAGAATAGTTCTAGGTCATGTCTACATAGTTCTCGAACCCGTAGGGTCCGCACGCTTAAGGTTTCGATGACAGTTATATTATGAGTTTATGAGTTTTTGATGTACCGAAGGAGTTCGGAGTCCCGGATGAGATCGGGGACATGACGAGGAGTCTCGAAATGGTCGAGACGTAAAGATCGATATATTGGACGACTATATTCGGAGGTCGGAAAGGTTCCGAGTGATTCGGGTATTTTTCGGAGTACCGGAGAGTTACGGGAATTCGCCGGGGAGAAGCATTGGGCCTTATTGGGCCCTGCGGGAAAGAGAGAGGGGCTGCCTAGGGCAGGCCGCGCCCCCCCCCCAAGGCCTAGTCCGAATTGGACTAGGGGGAGGGGCCGCATCCCCTCCTTCCTTCCCTTCTCTCTTCCCCTTCCTAGTCTCCTACATCTACTACATGGAAGGACCCCTAGTTGGACTAGGAAAGGGGGAATCCTACTCCCGGTGGGAGTAGGACTCCCCATGGCGCGCCCCTCCTAGGGCCGGCCTCCTCCTCCCTCCCTCCTTTATATACGGGGACAGGGGGCACCCCATACACACATAAGTTGATCTACGGATCATTTCTTAGCTGTGTGCAGTGCCCCCCTCCACCATATTCCACCTCGGTCATATCGTCGCGGAGCGTAGGCGAAGCCCTGCGCCGGTAGAACATCATCATCGTCACCACGCCGTCATGCTGACGGAACTCATCTTCGGAGCTCGGCTGGATCGGAGGCCGGAGATCGTCATCGAGCTGAACGTGTGCTGAACTCGGAGGCTCCGTACGTTCGGTGCTTGGATCGGTCGGATCGTGAAGACGTACAACTACATCAAACGCGTTGTGCTAACGCTTCCGCTTTCGGTCTACGAGGGTACGTAGACAACACTCTCCCCTCTCGTTGCTATATCATCACCATGATCTTGCGTGTGCGTAGGAATTTTTTTGAAATTACTACGTTCCCCAACAATATCCCCCTAGGAGCATGCGCGTAGTGCTTTGGTTTTTGATGACTTCTAAATTTTTGCAACAAGTGCATGAGTTCTTATGATTAATGTTGAGTCCATGGATTATACGCACTCCCATCTTTCCACCTTTGCTAGCCTCTCTAATACCGCGCACTTTTCGTCGGTATCATACACCCACCATATACCTTCCTCAAAACAGCCACCATATCTACCTATCATGGCATTTCCATAGCCATTCCGAGATATATTGCCATGCAACTTGCCACCGTTCCGTTTATTATGACACGCTCCATCATCGTCATATTGCTTTTTGCATGAACATGTAGTTGACATTGTATTTGTGGCAAGGCCACCATCATAAATTTCATACATGTCGCTCTTGATTCATTGCATATCCCGGTACACCGCCAGAGGCATTCATATAGAGTCATACTTTGTTCTAAGTATCGAGTTGTAATTGTTGAGTTGTAAGAAATATAAAAGTGTGATGATTATCATTATTAGAGCATTGTCCCAAGTGAGGAAAGGATGATGGAGACTATGATTCCCCCATAAGTCGGGATGAGACTCCGGACGAAATAAAATAAAAGAGGCCAAAGAAGCCCAAAAAAAAGAGGCCATAAAAAAAGAGAGAAAAAGGCCCAAAAAATGAGAGAAAAAGAGAGAAGGGACAATGCTACTATCCTTTTACCACACTTTGCTTCAAAGTAGCACCGTGATCTTCATGATAGAGAGTCTCCTATGTTGTCACTTTCATATACTAGTGGGAATTTTTCATTATAGAAGTTGGCTTGTATATTCCAATGATGGGCTTCCTCAAAAGTGCCCTAGGTCTTCGTGAGCAGGCAAGTTGGATGCACACCCACTTAGTTTCTTTCGTTGAGCTTTCATATACTTATAGCTCTAGTGCATCCATTGCATGGCAATCCCTACTCACTCACATTGATATCTATTGATGGGCATCTCCATAGCCCGTTGATACGCCTAGTTGATGTGAGGCTATCTTCTCCTTTTTTTGTCTTCTCCACAACCACCATTCTATTCCACCTATAGTGCTATGTCCATGGCTCACGCTCATGTATTGCGTGAAAGTTGAAAAAGTTTGAGATTATTAAAGTATGAAACAATTGCTTGGCTTGTCATCGGGGTTGTGCATGGTTAAATACTTTGTGTGATGAAGATAGAGCAACAGCCAGACCATATGATTTTGTAGGGATAACTTTCTTTAGCCATGTTTTTGAGAAGACATGATTGCTTTGATTAGTATGCTTGAAGTATTATTACTTTTATGTCAATATGAACTTTTGTCTTGAATATTTCGGATCTGAATATTCATATCACAATTAAGAAGATTTACATTGAAATTATGCCAAAGTATCACTCCGCATCAAAAATTCTTTTTTATCATTTACCTACTCAAGGACGAGCAGGAATTAAGCTTGGGGATGCCTGATACGTCTCCAACGTATCTACAATTTTTGATTGCTCCATGCTACTTTATCTACTATTTTGGACTATATTGGGCTTTATTTTCCACTTTTATATTACTTTTGGGACTAACCTATTAACTGGAGGCCCAGCCTAGAATTGCTGTTTTTTGCCTTTTCAGTATTTCGAAGAAATAGAATATAAAACGGAGTCCAAACGGAATGAAACCTTCGGGATCGTGATTTTCCAACCGAGCTTGGCCCAGGAGACTTGGACCCTACTCCAAGCAGTGCCCGAGGAGGTCACGAGGGTGGAGGGCGCCCCCCTGGGCGCGCCCCCTACCTCATGGGCCCCTCGGAGCTCGACCGACGTACCCCCTCCTCCTATATATACCTACGTATCCCCGAACAATCAGAATAGGAGCCAAAAACCTAATTCCACCGCCGCATCCTTCTGTATCCACGAGATCCCATCTTGGGGCCTGTTCCGGAGCTCCGCCGGAGGGGGCATCCACCAAGGAGGGCTTCTACATCATCACCATAGCCCCTCCGATGACGTGTGAGTAGTTTACTTCAGACCTTCGGGTCCATATCTAGTAGCTAGATGGTTTCTTCTCTCTTTTTGGATCTCAATACAATGTTCTCCCCCTCTCTCGTGGAGATCTATTCGATGTAATCTTATTTTTGCGGTGTGTTTGTTGAGACTGATGAATTGTGGGTTTATGATCCAGTATTATCTATGGAAAATATTTGATTCTTCTCTGAATTTTTTATGTATGATTGAGTTATCTTTGCAAGTCTCTTCGAATTATCCTTTTTGGTTTGGCCAACTAGATTGGTAGTTCTTGCAATGGGAGAAGTGCTTAGCTTTGGGTTCAATCTTGCGGTGTCCTTACTCAGTGATAGAAAGAGTTGCAAGGCACGTATTGTATTGTTGCCATCGAGGATAACAAGATGGTGTTTTTATCATATTGCATGAATTTATCCCTCTACATCATGTCATCTTGCTTACGGCATTACTCTGTTTTTACTTAATACTCTAGATGCATGTTGGATAGCGGTCGATGAGTGGAGTAATAGTAGTAGATGCAGAATCGTTTCAATCTACTTGTTTTGGACATGATGCCTATATACATGATCATTGCCTAGATATACTCATAACTATGCTCAATTCTGTCAATTGCTCAACAGTAATTTGTTCACCCACCGTAGAATACTTATGCTCTCGAGAGAAGCCACTAGTGAAATCTATGGCCCCCGGGTCTATTCTCATCATATCAATCTATATCACTTTATTTACTTGCTTTATATTTACTTTGCCTTTACTTTTTACTTTGCATCTATCTATCAAAAATACCAAAAATATTATCTCTATCAGATCTCACTCTCGTAAGTGACCGTGAAGGGATTGACAACCCCTAAGCGTTGGTTGCGAGTTGCTATCGTTTTGTGTAAGTGCGAGGGACTTGTGTGTGGTCTCCTACTGGATTGATACCTTGGTTCTCAAAAACTGAGGGAAATACTTACGCTACTTTACTGCATCATCCTCTCCTCTTCGAGGAAATCCAACGCAGTGCTCAAGAGGTAGCAACTATATAACTATTTCCTTACCAAGTTCCACTCACCAAGAGCGCTACGCTCCCCGGCAAAGGCGCCAGAAAAGAGTCTTGATGACCCACAAGTGTAGGGGATCTATCATAGTCCTTTTGATAAGTAAAAGTGTCGAACCCAACGAGGAGCAGAATTAAATGATAAGCGGTTTTCAGTAAGGTTTTCTCTGCAAGCACTGAAATAGTAGGTGATAGATAGTTTTGTGATAAGATAAATAGTAATGAGGAAAAAGTAAATAAAGTAAATAAAGTGCAGCAAGGTGGCCCAATCCTTTATGTATCAAAGGATAAGCCTGGACAAATTCTAATAATGAAGAAGGAGCTCCCGAGGACACATTGGGAATTATCGTCAAGCTAGTTTTCATCACGTTCATAATATTCGCGTTCTGTACTTTGATAATTTGATATGTGGGTGGACCGGCACTTGGGTACTGCCCTAACATGGACAAGCATCCCACTTATGATTAACCCCTATTGTAAGCATCCGCAACTACAAAAAGGAGTATTAAGGTAAACCTAACCACAACATTAAACATATGGGTCCATATCAACCCCTAACGAAGCAACGCATAAACTAGGGTTTAAGCTTCTGTCACTCTAGCAACCCATCATCTACTTATTACTTCCCTATGCCTTCCTCTAGGCCCAAATAATGGTGAAGTGTCATGTAGTCGACGTTCACATAACACCACTAGAGGAGAGACAACATACATCTCATCAAAATATCGAACGAATACCAAATTCACATGACTACTAATAGCAAGACTTCACCCATGTCCTCAGGAACAAACATAACTACTCACAAAGCATATTCATGTTCATAATCAGAGGGGTAATAATATGCATGAAGGATCTGAACATATGATCTTCCACCAAGTAAACCAAATAGCATCAACTACAAGGAGTAATCAACACTACCACTACTAGGAAAAGGGCTATAGATAGGACTGATTCTAATGGCGCACCAGGTAGACAGTGGGCCACTACTATATACTAATGGTGCACTGACTTCAGGTACGCCATTAGTGTGGCAGACACTAATGGCGCACCAGCCTCACGGTGCGCCACTACTGTCGATTTTTTCCCATTTTTCCATACAAACTAATGTCGCATGGAGACAAAGTGCGCCATTACTAGTTAGAACTAGTAATGGCGCACGGCCAGGATAGTGCGCCATTAGTATATATATATATTTTACTCTTTTGCGAACCTACTAATGGCGCACCGTATCATAGTGCGCCATTAGTAGTTTAAACTACTAATGGCGCACTGTGACACCGTGCGCCATTAGTATACATATGTTTTTTTTATTTTTCTACAAAAAGTACTAATGGCGCACCACCCGCCGGTGCGCCATTAGTAACCAGGGTTACTAATGGCGCATTATGTGCTGGTGTGCCATTAGTAACCTGGGACCAACAAGATATTTTGGACAGCCCACCTACCCACTCACTTTCCCCACTTCATTCTCTCCACCTCCTCCTCCTCACTTGTCTCGGCTGCCTTCTCCTCCTCACCTCATTTCCACCATAAATTCATCAAAATTAAGTGGTGAAATTACCTTTTTTTGATAGGTAACTAAGGGGAAAGCTATCTTCATGATGTAGAACTACTTTTTTTCTCCCCGGCTCGCTCCAACAACGTGCACATGCACTTTTTGTGGCCTAGCTAGATCTATGTATGTTTTTGG
This sequence comes from Triticum turgidum subsp. durum, assembly GCA_900231445.1. Classification (NCBI taxonomy): domain Eukaryota; kingdom Viridiplantae; phylum Streptophyta; class Magnoliopsida; order Poales; family Poaceae; genus Triticum; species Triticum turgidum. Next base: position 697,886,443 of record LT934124.1, on the reverse strand, counting down.
TGTTGCATATATGATTGTGTTTGAAGGTACCGGTATTTGAAATGCGATAGTTGCCAATATTTTGCCGGAATGGTTTGATTCGTTTCCATTTCGGCGAGAATTTTGGCACTATGCATTCTTTTTGGTCCTATTTTTAGGGAAGGTCATGCCAAATTTTTTCTTGGTTCTAAAATATCGTTTTGCTGTACCCCACAGGCGACCATGGTCCGCACGATGACTTAAGGCATCGTGAATAGGTTTCTGAGCTCCGTGAAGGCCGAGATGCTTCAAAAGAACGAGACGGAGATAAGATGTCCGGGTCGAAGATGCAAACTGAAGAGCCTTATTGCGGACCCGGATTCCGGGCAGGTGCGGGACCACCTGCTCTTGCGTGGTTTCATGGATGGCTATCGGTGGCAAGGTGATGAAGATGACTATAAAGTCGTCCATGGGGGCCGGGCAAGAAATGAGGAAGGGCAACAAGACAAGTACCACCACGGCGAGGGCGGGCGAGAAGACGAAGAATCTCCAGGACATGATCACGACGGTGATGCTGTACACAGTCATCATGTAGAAGATGTCGTAAGTGATGATGGGGAAGATCAAGACGAAGGGCATGATCATGAAGATGAAGATGCCGGAGCAGACGACGATGGAGGCTGGGTGCAGGACCCTCATATTCAAGAGCTGCTTCTCAAGCAGACGGATAACGCAAGAGCTGCCACCCGAGAGAAAGCCAAGCTGGATCAACTGGAGATAGACGCGGTTACTCCATTGTATGAAGGATGCAGGCCCGAGGATACCCGCCTGAAAGTAACACTCATGGCTCTGGAGATGAAGGTAAAACACAAAATGACCGACGCATGCTTCGACGAGAACATGTCATTCTGGCACGAACGTCTTCCCAAGGGGAACAAGTGCCCGACCAGTTTCGAGGAGGCGAAGAAAATCGTGTGTCCTCTGGATTTACCGCACGTGAAATACCATGTGTGCATGAACAATTGTATCATTTATCGGGACGAGCACGCAGAGTCTACCATATGTCCGGCGTGCGCCGTCACTCGATACAAGAAGAGGAAGAAAGCTCCTCGAAAATCGGTGTGGTACTTTCCGATCACTCCTCGTCTGCAGCGGTATTTCACGGACCCTAAGGTAGCAAAGCTCCTGCGTTGGCACGCGGATAGGGAGGAGAAGAAGCGGGAAGATGACGGAAATGATCCGGAGATAAATAAAAAAGACAAGATGCTGAGTCACCCTAAGGATGCGAGCCAGTGGCAAGCGTTGAACTTCGAAGACCCAGAATTTGGGAAGGATCCAAGGAACATCGTGCTGGGCGCGAGCACCAATGGAGTCAATCCGTTTGGCAGCCAGAGAAGCACACATAGCACCTGGCCTGTGTTTGTGTGGATGTACAACCTTCCCCCCTGGTTGTGCATGAAGAGGAAGTACATTCACATGAGTATGCTAATTGAAGGGTCGAAACAACCAGGGAACGACATCAATCTGTATCTGGGGCTGCTGAAGGAGGAGCTAGACACGTTGTGGAAAACGCCAGCCAATATGTGGGACGCCGCAGAGAGAGAATATTTCCCTATGAGAGCCGCACTACTCACGACGGTGCACGACTATCTCGGTTATGGATATCTCGCGGGGCAGGTAGTCCACGGATGTTCTGGATGCGTAAGGTGCATGGATGATACAATGTATCGCCAGCTAGATAGAGATCCCGGGTCTTCGAAAACCGTGTTCATGGGACATCGAAGGTGGCTTCGCGACGATGACCCGTGGAGGAAACGCAAGGATCTGTTCGATGGTGAAACCGAACCCCGAAAACGCCCATGTACGAGGAGCGGCGAGGAAATAGACGAGCTGTTGAAAAATTGGAAAGACTGCCCACTGCCGGGAAAGAAGCAAAAGGCGCCAGAGCCGGGAAAGAAGCGAAAGGCGCCCGAGCCGCTGCTGAAGGTATGGAAAATGAGGTCTGTTTTCTGGGACTTGCCGTACTGGAAGATCCACCGTGTGCCTCACAGCCTTGATGTCATGCATATCACGAAGAACGTGTGCGAGAGTCTGCTTGGTACCCTGCTCAACATGCCAGAGAGGACCAAAGATGGGCCGAAAGCAAGGGCAGACTTGAAATCAATGGGCATCAAGCAGGAGCTTCACGCTAATGATGATGATGATGATGATGATGATGATGATGATGATGATGAGGCGAAGCAGGACACAGAAAGTCGTCGCAAAGGCAAAAAGGCCAAGAAGACCGAAAATGACTACCCTCCCGCGTGCTTCACTCTAAGTCAGGAGGAGATCGAGCAGTTTTTCACCTGCCTCCTAGGAGTAAAACTTCCTTACGGTTACGCGGGGAAGATAAGCAGATACCTAGACCCAGCGAAGCAGAAGTTCAGCAGGATGAAGTCTCATGACTGTCACGTGCTGATAACGCAGATACTTCCAGTTGCAGTCCGTGGGATCATGGACGCGCATGTCCGTGAAACGCTATTTGGCCTATGCAACTTTTTCGACGTCATCTCTCGGAAGTCGATTGGCGTGAGGCAACTCAGAAGACTACAGGAAGAGATCGTGGTGATACTATGCGAGCTTGAGATGTACTTCCCGCCCGCATTCTTCGACGTTATGGTGCATCTGCTGGTCCATATCGTGGAGGATATCATTCAACTCGGGCCGACGTTCCTGCATAGCATGATGCCGTTTGAAAGGATGAATGGTGTCATCAAAGGATACGTTCGCAACATGTCACGTCCAGAGGGAAGTATAGCCAGGGGCTTTTTGACCGAAGAGTGCATCTCCTACTCCACGAATTATCTAGGCATCGAGAACCCCGTTGGTCTGCCCGTCAACAGGCACCTCGACAGGCTCGCTGGATGGGGTCACCGTGAGGGTCGCCGCGAAATGCATGTCGACTTCGAGGGTCGACTCGCCGACTTTGAAAGAGCAAACCTAGTCGCGCTACAACACATAGACGTGGTCGATCCTTGGGTGGTAGAGCACAAAACCTTTATTGAGAAGACGTACAATGACCGAGGCCAACAGAGGACGGACGGTGATATACTCAAAGAGCATAACTCATGTTTCACGCGTTGGTTCAAGCAGAAGCTTCTGTCGTAGCCTTTACATGAAGATTCTTCCGCGGAAGAACAACTCATATTCGCCTTGTCACAGGGCGCCGAGCACAACCTGATGACCTATGAGGCGTACGATATCAACGGCTACACATTCTACACCGAGGACAAGGACATGAAGAGCGATGGTTATCAGAACTCCGGGGTAACGATGGAATCCTACAGCGGTAAGGACAAGGACAGATACTACGGAAGGATCGAGGAGATCTGGGAGCTGAGCTACGCTGGAGAGAAGGTGCCGATGTTTCGTGTCAGATGGGCCAAGAGCGTCCTAAAAGAAGACCGATATTTCACCACCATGGTTATACCCGAAGCCAAATCCAAGACCGCGGGCGCAAACGTCACCGCGAAAAATGAGCCATGGGTACTGGCTTCCCATGTGGACCAATGCTTCCTCATTATTGACCCGTCAAAGCCCAGTCGTGTTGTCGTGAGGAGAGGCAAAAGGAAGATCATCGGAATGGATGGAGTAGCCAATGAGCAAGACTTCGACAAGTACGACGACCCGAAGATCGAACATGACGACGACGATGAAGTAGCAACACACACCACAAGAAGAAGCAGGACCACCCTACCTAAAGGACGTCCGTTCCACAGAAGAACTCCATATGCAAAAAAGAAGGGCAAGAAGATTGTGAACAGATAGCTAGCTAAGATCGATTGTATTTAAATTGTAGTCTTCATTTCTCGATTGTATTTCATGGGCACTTTTTGATATCATGAATATTTTTAAATTTCATGGACACTTTTTGAATTCATGAGGACACTTGATCTCGATCCCCCTCCATCTCGATCTCGATTCCCCCTCCATCTCGATCTCGATCCCCGCACCCTCCCCCGCTCCACCGCCGCCGCCGATGATATTTTCAAGTAACAAGTTTGAACATATTTAAACACAAATAAATATAAAAACAGCATTTAAAATGCATAAAAAAATATTGGGGAGCCTGGGAATCGAACCCAAGACCTCCTGGTGTGTGTGTGTGTGCTGCGTGCTGACCAGTTGGGCTAGTGGGTGGGTTCGGTTGTAGATAGGGTTAGGTGGTAGATAGGGCTAGTGGGCTAGATTAGAACAAAATTCTAATGGCGCACCGAGAGCTGGTGCGCCATTAGAATAGTCGTACTTATGGCACACCGAGAGCTGGTGCGCCGTTAGAAAGTCCCCCCCCCCCACTAAA
>LT934124.1:697868648-697881832 GCA_900231445.1 Triticum turgidum subsp. durum | reverse complement strand
CTAGCCGCCGCCACCGCTGACGGCCCGCCGCAGCGGCGCGCCCAGCCGGCCGAACCCTCTGCTGCCCCGCCTCCACCGCCTCCTCCTCGACGCGCCGCCTCCTCGACGCGCCTCCTCCTCCTCGACGCGCCACCTCCTCGACGCGCCGCCGCCCGCTGCCTCCTCGACACCGGCGTCCTCCTACGAAAGCCTGCCGTTATCCCACAGGTGATTCCTCACCTCTACCCCCTTCCCCTCCTTCCCCCTCATATTTGCTAAAACTGAGATGTAAACTAAAGGAGTTCGTGATTTGCAGAAGCTGTAGCATACTCCAACAAGTGATAAATGCACTCAAAAGTTCACTAAGAAAATGCAGATGCTTCTCACTTGTTACTGAAAGTTTTCTGGAGTGATAAATGCATGCAAAAGAAGTTTAGTTAACTGTTACTGTTGCTGTATGAATTCCAACCAGGTCAATTAGCAGAGTATAAGGATAGCGTACAAGACAAGTAGCATAATAGCATAGAACACAACCAGGTCAATTTGCTGTATATAGCCAAGACAAGTAGCATCTGTCCTTAAGCAGAGTATAAGGATAGCATAGAAGAAATAGGCAGGGTAGCAAGTAAGCTGAGATAAAAAAGTGTTTACTTTAAGTCATTATTTACAACAAGCATTGTGTCAAAAAATGTCATGCAGGCTGTAACTTGAACTTGAAGAACTCCTTAGATAGTTTTTTAGTCTCCTTATACAAAACAAGCTGAAGTTTGAAACCTATTTCTCCTAAGCAGACACAGAAAAATTGCAGATAAGTAGACACTAAAAATTGCAGCCATGTCAAAGTGTCATTTCATTTGGGAGCAGTAACTATAAGTAAAGGAAGTGAGTTGAATTGCAAAAAAATGGAAGGTGAAATGAAAAGAACATTGCTCTATGTGAAAACTGTATGTGCAATCTACAAATGTGAAAAACTGTATGTGTTGTCATAGGTGTTGTGCTGTCAAAACTATATGTGCAATCTCCAGAACAATTACGCTTATGTGAAAACTGTATGTGCAATCTCCAAATGTATCATCATAATGTAGGTGCTATGTTGTGTGATTCTTCATGCTGAGAACTTCAGCTTTTTCAACTTGCTGGACTATATGTTCATTGGTACTACTTGTGATGCTGCTGCTGTACTACTTGGGAATTTTGTCAACTTGATTAACTTCCGTTCCGGCCCTTGAGTTTTCCGGAATATCGATTAACTTCCGTTCCGGCAAATTCGGGTACTCCATATGTCCTATTTTTCAGGAAAGGTCATGCTGAAATTTTCCGTGAATTTTAGCATGATTTTGCTAAAAATAGGACATATGGGGTACTTGCGACTAATGCATGGGCCGGGGTATCTTAGTACTTAATTAAGTAGGATCAACTGCCCCTTTATTCTTGCTGCATTAAACCATAGGTGGCAATAGAGCCAAGTGATTAGGCCCAACTTAGAATTCTCCTTAGCATCAATAAACCCTAGATGATAAACCCAACATAGGTGGCAATAGAGCCAAGTGATTAGTGCCAAGTGATTAGGCCCAACCTAGGGTGCCTCGGCATCGATAAACCCGAAATGATGAAAACTTAACTTGGCTGCCCCGGATGCCTCGGTGTCGATGAGAACCTAAATGATGTACGCTTAGGCTTTTAGGGTGCCTCGGCGTCGACAAACCCTAAATGATGAAAGCTTAGGCTTTTAGGGTGCCTCGGTGTCGACAAACCCTAAATGATGAGACCATGATCTTGTTCCTTGACAATAACCAACTTTTTGACCAAACTTTTTTCCTATTTAGAGCGAAACATGGCCCACAACAATGAGGCCGGTGGTTCGGGCGACAAGCAATTCTGGGAGTTGTCCCAGGAGATGGAGGAACAACCTCACCGCTATGAGGACGCCGTGGAAGACACCGATCATAATTACACAACCCCTAGTGGCGTCGGGGATGACACCACTGATGGTGCCGCCGAGGATGCCACCACTGATGATGGCGGCGCACACACAGATGGCAGCCAATCAAAGAAGCAAAGGAAGGACCGGCGTCCGATGCGCTCCGCACCGTCAAGGAGGAATTCACTCAAGTGGACTCCGACGGGAATCCAACGGAGCCCAAACATATAGTCAAGGGGTACTCGGTTCAGCTCGGGTGCATTCTCCGTAGCACCGTCTCGATCAACACCGATAACCTTAGGATTAAGGACCACGGGAATTTGCGCAACCTCCTCTTCACGAAGCTGCACAAATGATACAAGTTCCCCGCCGAATTTGAAAACACACGCCTCTCAGGGAATAAAGTGAACAGTGCCGCCCTCATGAAGATGAGCACGGACCTGTCTACTTGGAGAAGCACAGTGAAGAGAATGATTGATAAAGGTGATAGTTATGAGAAGATCAAGGCGAAATATCCTTTGATGAGCGAAGATGAGTACAAGGAGTTCAAGATCAAGTGCTCGAGCAACGCAACCTCCGAATCAAGTCAGTGGGGGAAAGAAATGCGGGAGTTGAACTTAGGGGAACACAAACTCGGTCCCGGCGGTTACAGAGTGGTGGATCCTATATGGGATAAGGAGGACGCGGAGCGTGCCGAGCAAGGCCTACCGCCCCGCTTCGAGAAATACAGCGGTAACAAGCAGACCAGGAACTATGTCAGGGCCCGGTACAAGGAGGACCCAATAACAAAGGAGCTTACCACGGATCCGAAGACCAGGGCGCTTGAGCCTGTTCTGGTAAGGAATACACCCCCCGCGTAATTAGCTCCATATGGTTGCACTCTAATTAATCCCCAATATTTCTAAATGGTTCACGTTCCTTTCACAGGAAACTGAAAGCAGTAGCGCGGGGTCGTCTCATAGCTCCCCTTTCGACACCCCTTTAAATAGGGCGTTGAACATAATGAAAAGCAACGATAAGCTCACTAAGCCGACGTCAGCTGGTCGTGTGGCCGGCAAAGGCTTGTCCACAAAATGGGGGTCATACTATACCGCTGGTTTGCGGAAGGAGAAAAAGGCCAGCTCAGAAAGCCAGAAGCGCGAGGTTGAAGCACTCAAGGCACAAGTGGCGTGGATTCCGGAGCTTGTCCAAGAGCAAGTGGAACAACAGCTGGGAACGAAGCTCAACGCCATGGTGCCTACGTTGATTCATGGGCTGACGACGTGGATTGCAGGCGGCCAACAGGGGCCTCCCTCGGTTCCCAGCTTCACGGCCAGCAACTCGCACAGCGCGCAGGCGGCGCCATTGGTGTCTCCGGCGGCGGCGCCATTGGTGTCCCCGGCGGAGGCGGTATTCGTGTCTCCGGCGCCGGAACGGGCATTGGAGCTTAATGCACCTGGGTGTACGCCGACCGGCACCTTGCCAGCAAGCGCCCCCTCCGTCAGTTGCACGCCCGCTGTTGGCGGTGCCTCGGCATTAGCCGAGCTCGACGGCATCACGGTAACTAAGCCTCTCGGCCGATGACTTCATCTCCTTGCCTTTGACTAGGCATCCCTGACGCCCTGTACATGTTTTCGCAGGGCACCGCCGACGTTCCTTGCACTCTTCTGCACTTCGTGGGCGCCGAGCTGGTCGATGTTGCCAAGGGCAGAATCATTCAACTGGGCAACCGCATGTTCCACGGTAATCCGATGCCACCCACAATGTATAGGGTTGAAGTGGTTCGGGTGCTGCCAGGCTGCGACGAGCTGTTACCTCCGGTTCGACCCGCTGGGGCCGACGAAGAAGATGAGATGACCCTCAGCGCCTGCGTAAGCTGGCCGCTGCTTTGGCCGAAGAGCTAGATTCGTTTGGGGGCGGGGGACACCACCCCACAGACAAGACCGCCAGTCGTGCCGGCGCCAAGCCATGGCAAGAACGCCGCAATGCTACCGGACCCGCCAGACATCCCTATGGCACAGGATCCGGACAGCCTTATGGCACAGGATCCGGACGACGACGACAACGACGACGGTACATTTACCAAAGTCGATAAGTACTTTGCCGAACATGGGTACGCTGACGAGTTCTGCGGGCCTCTTTCTCAAGAACCCAACCAAGACGACCGCAATCTAGCTGGTACATCGGAGAAATCCAACTGCAATAGGCGTCGTCTGGCGTTCAGTTCTCAGGAGACGCCTCCAGCTCCCGCCTTCACCGAGCCTCAGATAGCTGAGGTGCAAAATATTATGAGCCCCAACACGCTCAAGAAGGCGGTCTGTGAGCAGAACTCAGTCCCATTATAGGAGATCAAGAAGAAGGGACGGAAATGAAAGACTAACAAGGGCGCCGGTGCGAGCCATCCGGCACCGAGTACGATCCGTGCTCGGGACGGGCCACCTTCACCTAATTATATCTCGAGGAGGGTGCATGTGGCGGGTAGGGCGATGCTACCACCAAATATGCTGAATGCTGCAACCGGTGCTATGCAGAGTCTGCACGACAGTGTTCTTTCTTTGGAGAAGCGGCGTCTCAGGGAGAAGGATGTGGCATACCCGGTTTTCGTGGCCAAGGTGCCAGAGGGCAAGGGCTTTGTGGATGGCGACATCGGGGGTACGATCGTCCTACGGTTTGATGACATCTTTGCTATGTTTAACCTTCATCCGCTGCACTACACCTTCGTTCGGCTGTTTTCGCTGAGTATGGAGATGCGGATCATTAGAGACAAGACCCCGGACATCGTGATAGTCGACCCCTTCTACATGCGTGCCAAGCACTTGAGCAGCGTTGCGGAACGCCAAGTTGCGAGTTCACACCTCGAAGGCGTCATTCTGGCAAACCCAGATAAGGATAACTTCCTTGTGGCTTACTTTCCCGAGTAAGTCATCCCTTAACCGCCCCGTAACATATGATTTCTTAGATTTCGATCGTTCTTTTTTTTTCTAACATTCCGTGTTCTGTGCAGTGACACACATTGCACACTCATCCTCTTAAGCCCGAAATATTCCATGGCCACGTATTTCGACCCGAACCATAACTCCAAGATAGACTACACAAATGTCAAGAAAGTTCTTGATGATGTTCTCCCCGGCTATGCCAGATCTGAAGTCACCTTCACCAGGACTGTTCGTAAGTACGACAAGCACATGTTCTCACACAATACGAAGTTCTGCTGCGTCAAGCAGCCGCCTGGCGGTCAGAAGGATGCCTACTACGCCCTCCATCACATGCGGGCGATCGTAAGGGACCATCATCAACTTCTGCTACCAGATAATCTCAAAGATTGGGCCGCGAACTTGTCGGCAATCCAGGACGCGGACCTCAGACAAGAATTCTTTCGCATCCAGTCGGACTTTGCGGACATCATCCATCAAGATGTCCTTCATACGTCGGGGCAGTTCTTCCTCAGATATCAACCATCCAACAATGAGATAGATGGAATGCTACAAATGCAGGGTGAGAACGACCGCGATTTCATGACCATTGCGACAGACGGCGGCTTCATCCACGCTCCTATCCGATGAGTCGAGTCAAAAGTAGTGATGTGTAGTTCTGAAATATTGATTGTCTCATGTTGTAATTAAACTTTAATGAATTCGTATGTCTCTTTGGTTTGGACAGTCGTTCAACTTAGATGTAATCGATGCTATTTATTAGTAGGACCATGAATCGTGCTATTAATGTCTTGCTTTTCTCTTCCGATCCTTTTGTTGCATACTTACATATTGCTTATGTATTGTCTGTTGTTTGGCTTGTGCATAGAGATGCCGTCGTATGTCGTGTACAAGGGTAAGGTTCCGGGAGTCTACGATGACTGGGAGGAGTGTCGGAGACAGGTTCACCGTTTCAGCGGTAACAGTTACAAAGGGTACACCACTAGGGCTGAGGCCGAATCTAGATACGCCCGCTATCTAGCGGGAGAGAGGAGGCAGCGTTGGAGGAACTGGATGAAGACCAGTTTGATCGCGATGATGCTCATCATGATGACCACAACTCTCTTCTATGTGATGGTAGTTTAGATGGTCGATATGGACTTGTAATGTGAAGACAAACTAGCTACTCGCGGTCTCAAGACTTGTAATGTTCTATCTTTGTTCGGTCTTTTGAATTCAGAGACTAATATGATGATTTGTATTCGAGACTTATCTTCTATTGTATTCGATGAATCTGCTGTTGCTGTGTGGTGTTGTCTAAATTCTGTCCAATAATATATTTTGTAACCTGTGAAAATATCAGAAAAGAAAAAAAATAATCCCTAATATTCATACTAGTGGCGCACCACGCAAGACACTAATGGCGCACTCTGATAATCACACTAATGGCACATCGCCCACTGGTGCGCCATTAGTATGCCAAAGCACATGGGTACATATGGCCCCATGGAAAGAATTCTAATAGTGCACTGTGGGCAATACTAATGGCGCACTACGTGGTGCGCCATTAGAACACCAGATACTAATGGCACACCAGTGGTGCGCCATTAGAATTTAATTCTAATGGCGTGATGCTAGTGGCGCACCAGTAGTGCGCCATTAGAAGGCAAAACTGGTGCGCCACTAGCATGCCTTTTCCTAGTAGTGTACTAGCAACCCGCAAGTACCAATTTATGGTTTTGATACAAGATTGGATACAAGAGATGAACTAGGGTTTTGAGATGAGATGGTGTTGGTGAAGATGTTGATGGAGATTGACCCCCTCCTAATGAGAGGATCGTTGGTGATGACGTTGGTGATGATTTCCCCCTCCCGGAGGGAAGTGTCCCCGGCAGAACAGCTCCGCCAGAGCCCTAGATTGATTCCGTCAAGGTTCCGCCTCGTGGCGGCGGAGTTTCGTCCGTAAACTTGCCCACGAATTTTTCCAGGACAAAAACCTTCATATAGCAGAAGATGGACGCCGGAAGCCCACCATGGGGCCCAGGAGATACGGGGCCGCGCCCTAGGGGGGGCGGCCCCTGTCTCCTGGACAGGGTGTGGGCCCCCTGGCCTATTTCTTTTGTCCAAAAATTCTTAATAAATCTAAAAAGTTGTTTCGTTGAGTCTCAGGTCTTTTGGAGTTGTGCAGAATTGGTTTTCGACGTTTGCTCCTTTTTCAGCCAGAATTCCAGCTGCCGGCATCCCCCCTCTTCATGGTAAACCTTGTAAAATAAGAGAGAATAGCCATAAGTATTGATATATAATATGTAATAACAGCCCATAATGCAATAAATATTGATATAAAAGCATGATGCAAAATGGACGTATCAGTAAGGCCCCGTATCGGCTGAGGTTCCGAGATGCTTGGCGGCATAGAAGTACAGAGGCTGGTAAGGCCCTGGCTACGGCGCCACATGTACTATGGGCGCACCCATCTGGCGGTGTCCGCCACGACCTCCACGCCCATCGCCACCACCAGGCCCATTGGCGGCCAACCGCTTCTTGAGCTTCTCCTCCTTTGCAGCCTTCCACTTTGACGCGACGAGTTTGCCGCGTCGCAGAGATGATCTTCCGAGTTCGAATTTACCCCCGGGTCGCCCTCCCTGGTGACACGGGGGAAACTGCATCCGCCGCCGTCGGGCAACCCCTCCTCCGCCCGCCCCCGCTGCGCCGTCGCCGGAGGGCCGACCGGCGAAGCTGCCCCGCGCCCCAGGATGGCGGCGGCGCGACGAATCCGTTCCGCCCACCAACCCCCACCTCCCCCACCACGCGCTTCCCCGCCCCCAAATCCGCCACCACCGCAGGTCAACACCCCGCCTGTTTCCGCTGCGCCGCCGCCGGGGGGCCGACCAGCTTGGTCGGGCCGCTCCTCGCGAAGACGGCGGCGGGACGGATCCGACCCAACGCGCGCTCCCCCACACCCCCCTCACCCCGCGTGACGCTGCTCCTGCGAGGGTGCTCCCTTCCCAGCTGCTGCACTTTGCCGGTCCGGCGACGGCCGCCGTGTGCCATCCTTGGCCATAGGGCACCGTCCCGAGCAGTTCTCCCTCCTCCTCCTCCGTGCGTGTCCCACCTGCTTGTGCTGCTACCCTTGGATTGCGCACGGGATCTGCGGCCGGTCGCAAGGGTATCCGTCGCATGCCCTCCTCCTGGCGGCCCCCTCGCCACCGGCGGCCCGTCCTATCCCCCGAGCCATGGCAACGGCTCTCGTGGTGGCAATGAGTATACAGTGTTAGTGGTGGTCTCGAAGCCCTCAAGGCGGGTGCTTGCTGGCGCTCCGGCCCCGATGACCTTGGACCCCGCGTCCCTTCCGGTGTCCATGGCTGCCGCGTCCTCTGTCGGGCGGCTCTAGCCTGACCCAGCAGCTGCGTTCCTTCCACCTTGCCTGGCTCCCTGATGTCCCGATGACTATGGCCATGGTAGCCAGGATCTGCGTCCCTCCAGTCCTTGCTTGTCGGCGTTGCCTATCGCCGTCGGCCCACCCCCTCGTGGCTTGCTTCACGCCCGCCCTACCTTGTATGCCTCAAAGTCTTCGCTTTTGCCAGATCCAACGCTGATGCGTTCGGAGGCGGTGCCACCCTCCGACGACAGCTGTAGCCCCGCCAACCCCCTTCTGACAAGGTGACTCCGACCGGCATTTGCTTCATCATCTTTGTTTCCAGATATGATGGCTATGGGATTGCTCAACCTCAGGCCAGGGAGAAACTCCTGGTCGGCTTGCCGATGCTGGCAGCGGCGGCGTCTGTGGATGTCGTTTCCTTCTTGGAGGCACTGTCAAGGCCCTCAGCTGTGCCCCTCTTCGAGCTCAGGGGAAACCCTAGGTCCGGTTCCTTCGGATCGGATGGTGACGGCGTCTCGACGTCGTCCTCCTTCTTGAAGGCGTCATCTTGCTTGCTCGCGGTGTCCTCGGTTTTGGTTCTCGAGATGTTGATGCTCTAGTTGGTCCGGCGTTGCCACTCTTGGTTCGGGTTTGGTTGGTTTAGCTGTGATGTATCCCCTCTTCGGATCAACCATCTCTTTTCTTTCTGCTCCGGGTGTCATGTTCACGCCTGTTTGCGTTCGTGTCATATGTTGTACCGCTATCTGTACTCATTTTTTTCTTCTATCAATGCAATGATACGCAAGCTTTGCGTATTCGAGAAAAAAAAGATGATCTTCCGGGCGGAGCGTGATGCTCGGATCCTCCAGCACCTCCACCGGCTCCATCTCCAACAGGTTCTCTGGTGATTTCATGTGTCGGCGACGAAAGGAAAGAGAGGCTGGGACAAAAAAGCGAGAATTGAGCGGAGAGCCGTGACGAATGGAAGAAGAGAGCGTGGGTTTTTTTTTTTACAGGAAAGAGGTAGGATGCTACAAAAGCGCGGACTCCGCTTACTTTTTGGTGGGCCAGGGACATCGACGCGCATCTCTTGTCCTTTACAGTTAGCGCGTTTCGTTGCTCATCTGTATATCTAATCTAATCCCCCCAGCCATCCCACCTGCAGCAAGGAGACCACCACTCATTCAGCTCGTTTCTCCCTTCGATCTCTGAACGTCTCCTCTCAAGGTTAGTGCTCTTTGTGCAACTAATTGATTGTTATCTTCAAGTCTGGCATCAAGGTGTCGAACGGTCGTGGTTTGGTCAACGCTGCTCACTCCCTAGTTTCTCTCGCTCTTGTCGTCTCCGCTGGCCGGAGAGGAAAGGGGCTTCCCTCTTCCTCTGCATATCCAGATCCATAGCAGTAATCAGTCTCCCCCAGATCCAAAACTTGTGGAAGCGGACGGTGCTGCTGTAGAAACTGGCACATCTGAGGTTTATTCCTTTACAGCGTTTCCAGTAATCTCCCCTGCTTTGCATTTCTCTCCACCACTTAGCGCCATCCCTCCAGATCTGACCACTCAATCCTCAGATTTGTGGCCATTTCCACGCACTAGGCTGCTCACTGCCTTTACTTGGGTCTTTCTGATGCTCCTCGCGTCGTACTCTGCTTCTTTCTTCGTCAGCCCTTATGCCCCGGCGTCAAACCGGTTTCTTCCTTCTGCCTGTGTGCACGGTTTCTGGCGGCGACGGTGCATCCAGATCGCCGGCGCCGAAGCTCGTCACTGCTGCTGGATCATGACGTCCCTGCTTCCAGACGTGTCGAGCCCTTGTCTGCTATTTCGGACAGGCAGAGCTAGTTAGCTTGGGGCAGGGCAGGCTTTGCAAAATATAAGCATGGTTAATTAATCCCCGTGAGCTTCCACATGCTGCAAAATATGTGGAGTAGTGTTTTCTTCGGGTATTCTTGAGCTGTGTTTTTTTTTTTGTTCTGCAGAAAAAGTGTAGAGGGGCATGTATAAAAAAGGTTCTCATTTTTTCGAAAAGGGGATAACCCCGGCCTCTCTGCATCATACCATGCACACAGCCAATATAAATGATCTCCTGGAGTAGCTCTCAGCTTTTCAGTTTAGTTGTGCTTCTCATCCCAACAATGTTTCAGCACTACACCAAATTAGGCTTTTAAACAACAATAGTCGCATGTTATCTCAACTTTACATGCATTATGTCTTGCTCGTATCTACATTGGTATAAATCTTACAACACTTTCTTCTATTTTGCACTTAATGCAGGGTTTTATTACACCATTGGACATTCTGTATCAGTTCCGTTTTGTGCTAAATATTTGTTGGCACGTGAATAATATACTGGAGACAACTTTCTTGTACAAAATACTGCTATAGAAAGGTACCCCTCCGTAAAGAAATATAAGATTGTTTAATATAAGAGCGTTTAGATCACACGCTCTTATATTTCTTTACAGAGGGAGTAATAGTTTCTGGTGATATAATCAATTGTCAGTTCTTCATGCAATGGTCCTCTAGTAGGAACAAATCATTTTTTTTCTTGTTATTGTTGAAAGTGCATAGTTTGAAATGGATTGCACAGCAGATACATGGATCATGAGATCCTGGAGCATATACTTGCTGGAAGAGAGAAGCCAACAAACCTATCATTCACACTTTTGAAGAATATCACAGAGAACTTCTCGGACGATCGAGAAATCGGTAATGGTGGATCTGCAACGGTTTATAAGGTAAATTATTTTAACAGAAATTAGGCATATGTCATCTAAAGATCACGCTTGAAATCCAAGATACCCCTTAGTTTTGGTGGTACTCTGCGTATATATTGAAGCCAGTGAATCAGGCAGATTCGTGTACCCCCCAACCACCACCCCAAAAAAAGGCAATTCTGTGTGTGGGGTACTCCTAGGATAGAGACACGATGTGTCATGTTTATGGCACAAGCCTGCTCGAATGCATTAGTTGGCCAGGGAGACTCAAATATATGGTAGCGCGAGTGTTGTATTACTCACTTACTCCATCTCCTTATTGCATAGCACCTTCAAATTCAGCTAGACATTCTTTTAATGCTCACAAGAGAGGTTAAACAGGGAGTGCTCCCAAATGGGAACGTTGCGGTAAAGAGGATAAGGAACAGTCATTCAATCAATGATGCATTATTTTATCGTGAAGTTGACAGCCTGTTGAACATTGAACATAAAAATGTGGTACGGTTTCTTGGCTTCTGTGCTAACACATACCAAACAGCCATCCAAATCAAAGGGTCGAAACAACATATTTATGCCGAGGTAAGAGAAAGACTACTCTGTTTTGAGTATATCAGCAATGGAAGCCTACAAAAATATATTACTGGTACGTTATTGTTGCATCCCATGCATCCTTTATCTTTCTTTTCTTTTTCTTTCTATCTCACTTCTCATTGATATGTTTTATTTATAATTAAGAAGTGATAGACAGGAACAGAAATGTTGATGTCATTTATTGTTCAACATTTAGTGGCATACACAACTCAGATGGTGGAAACTTTCATGTCTCGCTGTTACTTTTCCCATTATGCAGATGAATTAAGGGGACTTGAATGGAATACTCGATATGGAATAATTAGAGGCATTTGTGAAGGTTTGTATCATCTGCACAAGGAAAAGCAGATCTATCATATGGATCTAAAACCCGACAATATACTCCTAGATAATGACATGGTGCCGAAAATCACTGATTTTGGCTTATCAAGGCTTGATGAAAAGACCAAAACCATGAATGAATACCGTCCTGGATCATTGTAAGCTTTGCATCAAAATAACAAACTTCCTTGGCATTTACTCACATTTTCTGATGTTATAATGCATTCTAATATCAACCTTTTATGTAGAGGATATTGTGCCCCAGAATACCTACATCAGGGAAAGATGTCATTCAAATCAGACATGTACGGTTTGGGTATGATAATTATTCAACTAGTGACAGGAGAAAAGGTGATCCGGAATAATAATAATAACAATGTAAGAGGGTCGTATCCTGCTAATTTCTTTTTAGAAATACCCTAACTTTCCACCTTGCTCATTTCTTACCATTCCTTTTAGTAACTTTACTTAATTTGCACATTGTGGTATTGGATGGCATGCATATCTAGTTAAATTACATAATGGAAGAGAACATAAGCCATGTGATAGTCTTACTCGAAAACCCGCACATTACTCATACCGCCGTTTTAGAAGTTGATTTCAAGTAGTTGTAATACCCAACAAATTAGTGTTGGCCCATGTGGACCAAGTGGAGTTGTGCGGTGGGATTAGTCCTACATGGAAAGTTTAAACAGACCATCATATATACCCATGTGTTCCAATCATGGCACCTCTAGGTTAACCCTTTTACACGAAGCGAGGATGACCTACTGATTGGAGTGTTTGGTGTTTCATGGTTGGAGTATGTTGATGATCACCCCTTCGTACATGTCATGTGCCATGCCTGTGTGCCCTCCACGAGCCCATACGCGAACGCAACCCATGCAACTACAAGATGCACTCTAGTACCACTTGTCTCATGTTGGCCCACATTTGCTTAATTCATTGCCCACAAGTAGGTTGAGCTCACGTATGCATAGAATCCTGTTACATTGATAGCATGACGTTAGTCATGTGTGATTGAGTGCAAACACCGAAAACTACCGCAGAAGATGGTTATCTCAGGCCTCCTTTGGTTTGAAAGAATTCTATAGGATAGGATTCTTGTAGGAATATTTCCTTTAAAGCCCTTTGGTTCATAGGAATGATTCCTATTCCTACATAGGATTAGTCCTATCCTCCACATTTCAAAAGAAAATAGACATGAGCCTAGACTCAATGGAAAAATTCCTATGATGTGAACCAAATGACATCTCTTTTTCTAATCCTACTATTTCCTATAAGTTTCCTGTTCCTATAATAATCCTATCATATATATGAACCAGAGGAGGCCTCAGGCGCGAGGCCTCGGGCGCGTGAAAAACCTGTGTCCGCGGTGGGTTTTGCCACCCTCTTGGGTAAAAGACTAAA
>LT934124.1:697849296-697864308 GCA_900231445.1 Triticum turgidum subsp. durum | reverse complement strand
GGCCGAGGCGGATGGGTTGGGGTTCCGTGCTTGACGGGGGGCACAACAGCATGGTAGCGCGCCGGAGCAGGGCACGACGGCAGCGTGGTAGCGCGCCGGAGCAGGGCACGACGGCGGCGTGCCGGGCGGTGCGCAGGGGGTTGATGTAGTCGCGGCTTTGCCGGATCTGGCCCTCCTAGCGGCGCGGGCCGTGGGCAGCTCGGACTGCGGACAACCGCCTCTGCCATGGCCATCTAGGCTGGTGGAGGGGGCGGCGCAGTGGTGGTGGTGCAACCTTCTCCCCCGTTGTTCTTTGTTCCTTGCTGGCATCTGGTGGCGAGTGCGTGGCCGGCTGGTGGTGGCTCGGGTACTCCGGGGAGAGAGGCGGGAGTTCTTCCCGGCCCTGCCATCGTGCGCGATGGTGGCCCTGGTCCCTGGTGTGCAGCCTGGCTGCTGGCCGCTGACGGTTGTGCCCCGCCTAAATCTGGCCAGCTCGTCCCCGATCTCACAAGGGGCTCACTTTGGGGGTGGAAGGAGGGGCCTTCTGCCCCCTCAGCGGTCGGCGGTGGTTATGGACCGTGGCGGTGGGTGACGGTTGTCTTGGACGCCGGGGCGACGGTCTCGGTGGTGGGAGCCGCGGTGCCCGTGGGCAGGGCTCGAGGCTCGGGTGCGGGCTGGTGGCCATGGCCGTGAGGGCGTGTTTTTTTTTTGGAAACGGAGGCATGCCCCCGGCCTCAGCATCATGACGATGCATGCAGCCATTTTATTAAAAAAGTCTCGAAGTATCACAGAAACAAAAAAGGTATTGCAGCTCGCAAGCGGAGCGAAAAATAAAAGAAAATTACATGCTCAAAATCCCAATCGGTATGATAATGCCAAGGGCAAGCTCCGTAGACTCAGATGCTGTTATGCAACCGCCATCTGAACCGGTTGAATATAGCCCGCGCTACCATCTTCCACTGGTTGCACCCAGTAACCAAAGGCTCTTTGGAGGCCGTGAGGGTGCGTGGCGGCTGGTTTTCGGCGTTCGGTGGTGGGAGTGGCCGACCTATTCTTGGTTGCGCTACCCTAACAAGGTACTCCCTCCGTCCGGAAATATGTGTCATCAAAATGGATAAAAAGAGATGTATCTAGAACTAAAAATACATCTAGATACATCCCCTTTTATCCATTTTAATGACAAGTATTTCCGGACGGAGGGAGTACATTGTTAGGGTGGCGGATAGTGCTGGCCGGGATGAAAACTATGTCTGCCTTTGGCCAGACCGACGGCGGCGGCGTATGTGAGCGTCGTACCCTTTTTGAAGGCTCCGTTGTGGCTGCTTTTGATGCTCCGGGGCGCTCCGGGTGAAGAAGACCCTGATCCTTTGGATCAGGCTGTGGCGGCGCTACGACATCGTGATCTTCCAGAAGATGCTGCTTTGGAGGCCCCGATCCGTCGATGTTCGGCTGCCCCTCTTCGTGGTGTTCACGTTTGAGGGCTCCATCGAAATCTAGTGGTTCTTAATCTTCCTATCTATAGTCTGCTAGGACTCGCTTGGAGTCTGTAGCTGTTCTTCAAAACCTCTGTATCCAGCCTCAGGTGTGTGTGGGTGGGTGTGATGTATGCGGTGGTTTGTCGTTGATTGTTACTTTATGTATAAAGCGGCGCGAAAGTTTTTTTTGGTAATGATGATAGCGATTGTGGCATGGGGATGAGATATTGTCGGGAGGAGCTGGGAACGAGAGGTAACAAGTTAGATTTTATACTCGTGTTTTGTGGGCCTAATGGGCCAGAGAATTCCAGAGACGGGTCCTAAACGAAGCTCATCTCAGATGTTCTTTAGGTTGTGGCCTGTCTGGTTAACTGTCTGGTACAGCTGCTCTGTACTAGTTGTGTTCCAAAAAAAAAAAAAGCTCTGTACTAGTGGAACAAAACAAATAGAATAAAGCTAAGAAACAACATCCAGGAGTCATATACAACTGAAAAGAAGAAACATAGAGAAGTCTCAATTAAGAGATGGGTGCTGCAAAAGCACAAAATGATTATTCAGAACAAACGATGAGGACATGATGAAGCGTGGCAAGCTTGAAGCGCATCCCAGACAAAGTTGGTGTCTTTGTTCTACATTTAGCCATCAAAGTCTCAAAAGCTAAGATATCGTGCATACCTGACATCTAGTCTACACTGGACCATCTATTCTTACACCTTGTAAATATAACACTATTATAAGCGTGAGTGTAGAATAGCTTATTCTACACCCCTAGTTGAAAGTGATAAAATATATTAAAATATTCTACAACATTTAGTAATTTCGGAACAATATAGTAAAATAATGACTTGGATAGTAAAATACATCACTCTAAAATTACTAGCTTTGTGCACAATTTTACTATATATTTTTAAAAAATATACTATGGGTGTAGAATAACTGTTCCACACTATAGCTTATATCATGTTTTGACAATTGAGATGCTACGATTTGCAGCATCTTTCTAAATAAAGAAAAAAAAATCCAGCTGTGCATCGAAAGACTACACAACCATATTTGCACCAGCCTATATACGGAGAGTAGTTTGCATAAATTTTAAAAAACATAGTTTGCATTAAATACAGAACGATGCTTCAACAACTACTTAAAAACTTATAAAGTAGAAGCCGCATTTTTTATATAAATCAACACTATCCAGAAGCACGAACCAATACCCACACCTTCACTACGTGCATGCAGCGAGAAAAATGATCAATACTGTCATTCACATTTATGTCTAGCGTCTCTTTGTATGTATCAAGCCTTATCATCTCTCTCTTGAAACAAACAGACCACATGGGATGCTTGGGTTCGGAAGAGATCCTTAAGCACCCAGCACCTCATTTAACTTTGTGTATATGACTGCATGGTTGGAAAAGACGTTTCCAAAAAAAAAAATTGGGTAAGGAGAGAGACGTGTCCAAGCTGCTGGTTTTGTTGTACATGTCATTGTCCCATCACTTGAGATTATTGGTTAAACAATTCGACTTATTATTTACATGTCATCTTTTGTGGAATGACAGGTACTTAGGAGATGGAGGCACAGATGGAAAAAATCAGGGAAGGAAACACCATTGGTTTACCAACAAGTAGCAAAATGCATCGAAATTGGGTTACTCTGCCAGGAACATGACCCGTCCAAACGGCCTTTTATATGGGAAATGATACATGATATAAGAGAAATTGAAGGTATTAATGGAAAAATCAGCAATGCCTATGAACACTCATTTGGGCAGGTACGCTCGTATGCTCCCTGGGCCGTATTAGTAAGCTTTTCACTACTTATCCTTGGTTGTTATCTTCTTTCTTTATTTCTTACTCCTAGAACACACTCTTCTTCATGTATTCTGCTCTTTTCTTGCAGATAATCCCTTACTCAGAGGACGATATGCTTGGCATTGAGCCACTCGAACTACATTTTCCTTTTGAGCTTAACAATCAGGTGTCATGCGCACTTCAGCTAACCAATGAGACAGACTCTTACCTTGCCTTCAACATCCAAAATATGAGTCCCCTGTCATACTGCACACAGCCGCAGAAAGGCATTATGCCGCCACGATCCAGGTGTGCTATTGAAGTGTCAATGCAACTGCAGGGCAAGGCACCGGGATACATGCATCGCGCCAATGAACTTATTGTGTGGAGCACAAAAGTGAATGATTGCATTGCAGTTGAGGATATAACTACAAACATGTTCATTAATGAGGCGGTCAATGCAGTTAATGAGGTGAATTTGGATGTGGTTTTTGACGCACAGATAGTTCTTCCACAGCCTTCAGTAATACATTGCAAGGACATGTCGCCGGTTCTAGGCACTATAGTAAGCAAGGATCAAGTCGACTCCACTCAGCCACAAGAAGCAAATGCTGAAACAAGTGAGGTGAGCTGTCTAAGAATACTAAACTTGGAAAACTATGTCTATTTAATTAGTGGTCAGCGCAAATCTTTAATCTTTGATTGTAGTCGAGTTCCTACAAACTAGCATGTTTTTTTGTCTTGAGATACTCCATGGGGGTACTTTGTACATATTAATTGTTGTTAGTGGATGCCGAAAATCAACAAGTATATTGTTTTCTTTCAGTCTAAGTTCTCCTTCCTTTCTTTTCAGAATATTTGCATCTCAAATGACAACCTAGATGGCGTCTCAGATGATAACCCACCAGTACTGCATGACAGACATACAGCTTCTGAGGAGGAGAGGATGCATGTATCTCCATCTTCTGTATCAACTGCAAATGCAGCTCATGCACTTCAAGCCCCTGTCGTGATAGAGGAACATTGGGTACAATGTGACATATGTCACAAATGGCGTCTCCTACCATATGAGTCGGATCCTACTACTCTTCCAGAGAAGTGGGAATGTAGCATGCAACTGTGGCTACCTGGGTTGAATAGGTGCCATGTTGGCGAGAATGAGACTACAAATGCTCTAAATGCACAGTATGTCATTCCACCCCCTGCAAACGGTATTCCTTCAGTTCGTCATCCTCATGCTGGACTAGCAAGAGCCGACGCGTTCAGTACAAATGAACATGCTGAACAGAGCAGGAAAAGGAAGAGTTTTCCAGGTGATGGAAGTGCTTTGGTTGACAGTTCTCACCCACCACAAGCTTCAGCTTATTCAATGATCACCCAACCCCGTCCTAGAATTAAAAGTACTGCTGATGTAGGAGATAAGCCCTAGATGCAGTAATATCAGTTATTTTGCATCTCCTGGTTTGTAATGAAGGTTTATGTTCCATGCTATAACTGCAATGATTCTCGAGTCTGCAAATAAAACGAGGCTTGGAGGGAAACTCATGTGCACGTGTGGGATAATAAACGGTAAAATGTATTGCTAGTCAAGCCTCTATGACTGGCTCAAGTATTGCATGATGATCCTGTTTTCCTGATCATGGGCATGACTATGCTGGCAATTTTGAGGGCACAATTATTAGTAGAACACTTGTGTTGAATCGGCCCATTTTGATGTTATGCTATGAGATACATTCGTCACAAGTTAATGGTTAATAACAGAGAGAAGTTAATTTTTGCATAATTCCTTAGACCATGAGAGTATTGAGTTCCTTCATACTTGATTCGTGAACTTTGGGGTTTGTTAAACGTCATCCATAACTGGGTGGCTATTACGGCGGCCTATGGGTTCACGGAAAAGTATGGCAAGTAACAAGATAGCTCAAGAGTGGGATTTGCTCCTCCGACGATGGAGAGATATACTCGGGCCCTCTCGGTGTAACGGTATCCATCATCGTCTGGTCAGACATATTGTGATTTGATCACTGGGATGCCGGAACACGGAAACGATAAAAGAGAACAAAACCGGTAACGAGGTAACTTGCATGGTGGACAAATTGTTGATCCATAGGAATGCAATAAATCTCACCTCGGGTGTTTGTGACATATCACGAAGCAACAGGAATAGCTCACGGCAACGGGAGGTTCACTCGAATATTCATTCGTGTGGGTATAGGGGTCAATATGGGTGTCCACGGCTCCGATATTGATCATTGATCGGAAGAGTTTCCATGCCACATCTATACTTCACCGAACCTATAGGGTCAGACGCTTAAGGGTCATCTATCTGCTGAATACTAGACAGGGAGTCTGAGAGAAAATCACCGAAGAAGTTTCGGACAGCGGAATCATACCGCAGAGAGAGGTCGTCGGATAAGTTTCGATGATACCTAAAAGTTGTTTCAGGATATATTATTAAGTGAAATTGGTTTCGGCACATGTCTGATAATTCTTGGAGGGTGCCAGAATCGTTCTGGAAGCTTTTTGGAATTTTCTGAGATAAAAACCGAAAATGTTCCGGAGCTGTCGGAGCCACTTCAGATGTGTTTCGCATATGAAAATCACTAAATCGGAATTGTTTCGGAATGCATTTGAAAATTATTTTAGTGGGTACTGGAAATGTTCTTAGCCCACATAAATATTTTCAGTTCGAACGGACGCTGAAAAATGTCGTCGTGAATAGTGAAAGTGCTTTTTAGGATATTTATATAGAGCCACCTTTTTGGACCTGTTCAAAGTTCTAGAAGGAAGTGGCTTACAAGGGAAGGAACCCCATTTGGGGGGGCCCCTAGGGGTGGCCGTCATTTGGTGGTGGAGCTCCTTGGAGCTCCACATGGCATCCCATTTTGACCTTAACACCCTCATGTGTGACCTAATGCATGGGGTTTTTGGTAAAATTGTGGAGGTACACTACCCCTTGGTTTTCCTGTAAATAGAGGAGGTGAGGGCTGCCATCTCTTCATCCCTTTCTCTCATACACATGCCATGCATTATCTGGCTTCTTCTCTCCCTCCAACGAAAAGAGTTTTGTAGAGCCGTAAGGCTGTGTGGGTTCCGGCAGGAACTAGTTCTTGACGGCGAAGCCCTGCCGGATAGCTGACAACGTATGTGTGCAACCTCGTAGAGAGATTGTAGTTTTGATCTTTTTCCCGAGGGGCTGTTCGAGTATCCTCCCGAAGGGCTGTCCGAGTCTCCGACCGAGTTTCAAGGGTCCTCCCGAAGGGCTGTCCGCGACATCGTCCGGGGGACTGTCCGACCACCTCCCGAAGGGCTGTCTGGAGAGGGAGTACATCCTCGCGGTTGGGAGGTTTTAAATCCTAGCTACAGGGATCTGCACCGACGATCTACACCGACTCTTCTTCCGCTACGTTTCGAGTCGGTACGGATCAGATCAAACCTTGTATGTTGTCTCCATATTGGTCCTGGGCGTGCTCGCTATACCGAAAATATTTGCTTTCCATTGCGTTCCCCTACAGTGGCGTCAAGAGCCGTGCTATGCGTAGATGCAGGTTACGATCTAGAATACATGGACATGTATGGATATTGCATAATATAATTTTGGAGTAGATGAGATCTATTGCTGAAAATTATTTATGCAGGTGACAGATGAAATCTGTTACCCGACGTTCTTATTGCTTCCCTAGAATTTGCGTTTGCTCAATCTCGAGACAGCATGGTGGAATTTGACAAAGTTCTGGCAATCCGTGATCCTGATTGATCATGGAAGTGCTATCAGTTCTTTGGGTTCTGCCATAGTCAAAAGAAAGATGAAATTCGCACATGAAAGGGCATTGCAGATATGATCTGCACGGGGGTCATGCGTATGATGAAGTTTAGTATGGGGCTCGAGATTTCATTATCTCGTGTTTCATACACCCCGAGATGTTAATCTAGCAACTTGAATAATCATACTTGATGATAAAACGTTGGTAGCTGCGGTTTAAGTCAAAACTTTAGAAGCCACGTAAAATAAAATTTTGCACAAACTGATTAGAGGCGTCTAACTTGGTTTTGCAGGATGTGCATGTGATGTGGTATAGCAATGCTCATATTCAATTTGATTATGTATGAGATGACTATATGATGTAATTGACCTGCGTGTCATGATTCGGTATGATGGCTGGAGCCATATGATTGCACTTTAATGACCTGTGTGTCAACCTTAAGTATTGCATTTATTTTATCCACTATGGAGATAGCAATATTATCTGGTGCATCGACAAGGTGGTGGCAATCTTCGCAAAGGTGAACACCGACGCGAATGCCGGAGACGAAGAAATACTTGACTTCTCTGTTAGAAGAGGCTATACCATATCATGCTCTTATGAATTGCCTGAGATGTTTATCCCTCTTAATGCACCCTTCTTGATTTCGCGGTAGTCGCTTTTATTAGGGTGATTTCTCACTTAAAATATAAAGTAGTTAGTGTTCTCCCAAGTGCAGCACCGTCACAACATCTATCCTTTCAGGGTGGGCCATGGATGCGTGGGTACGAACAATTGGAGAAATGTAAGGCGGGTGAGGTCAGACCTTGCAGCAAGATCACTTGGTTGTCTTGACGTTCATGGCAGGATCATCCTGAGCTCGGAACACACGCATTGAAAGATGAACAAGAGTCACATAGAGATGTGATCGGCAAGTTGGCCTACCAATTGAAATCCTCGTCATGAGATGATGATTCTATGACGTTGAATTGATATATGGATCTTGAATCACGCAAAATAAATTTTGAGAGATATTGATTTGAGTGGGAGCACACTTTAGAATAAAAATGTTTATTCACTAGTGCAAATTTCATTATAAACAAAGTCTAAGTGAAACTTGTGTTTTCCGTTGTAGATCAAATGGCTCGCAATACCGTGTTCAACTTAGGCCCGATGTTAGAGAAAGAGAAGTTAGCTACGACAGGAAACAACTATGCCGACTGGGTCCGTAACCTGAGGATTGTCCTCAGGAGCGCTATGAAATTGTACGTGCTTGAAACTGCTCTTCTAGCTAAACCGGCGGCAAAGGCCCCAGAAGATGAACAAAATGTCTGAGCCACTAAGGATGATGATCAAAACTTAGTGCAATGCCTCATGCTAGCTTGCATGAGTACAGGGCTTCAAAAATGTTTTGAATTTCATAAACCCCGTGATATGATCTGGGAATTGGATTCTCTGTACAAGGAAACCGCAAAGTCTGAACGATATGATATCATGAAGGCTTTGACGGATTGCAAGATGGCCGAGGGTAGTTCAGTTGGCGAACACGTGGTCAAAATGATTGGCTATTCTGAAAGGCTTGAAGCCTTGGAATTTCCACTTCCACCTTGCCATATGATGGACATGTTGCTTTCTTCACTCCCCCCGTCTTACGACGGTTTTGTCATGAACTACGACATGACAGGGAAGGAGAAGACACCAGAAGAGGTGCTTGCCATGCTGAAAACTACAGAAGGAGGACCACGGAAAAATTGCAAGCAAGTGTTGCTTGTGAATAAAACCGCCAGTTTCAGAAAGAAGAAAGATAATCCAAAGAAGGGAAAGGGCACCGGTAAGACCGGCTCCCAAAGCAACTCTAAGGGTGGAGCCAAGAATGAAACTAAGTGCTTCTGCTGCAAGGGCACAGGACACTGGAAGAGAAACTGCAAGAAGTATCTGGAAGATAAGAAGACCAGGAAAACCGGAAAAGGTATAATTGTTATACAGGTTAATGTAATTGACATTTTGCTTGCTAGCGAAAATTCTAAGTCTTGGGTATTTGATACCGGATCGGTTGCTCACATTTGCAACTCGATACAGGGGTTTCAGAAGGTGCGCAAGCTAGCAAAGAATGAAGTCGTAATGCACATCGGGAACGGCACTGGGATGGCCGCTCAAGTCGTCGGCATTATGCCTCTACGTCTCCCTTCAGGATTTATCTTAGAACTAAGTAACTGTTATTTTGTTCCACTGTTGTGTAGAAACATTATCTCTGGATCATCTTTAGTACACGATGGGTATTCGTACAAGTCTGAGAACAATGGTTGTTCACTTTGTTGTAAGGATATGTTTTATGGATTTGCACCCATTGTTGGGGGCCTTTTCATACTAAATCTTGAATGTGAAAATGATGTCTTTAACATGAATGCCAAACGCCTTAAGAAGGCTAATACCACCACCACTTACTTGTGGCACTGTCGGCTTGGCCACATCGGAAAGAAACGCATGCAAAGACTCCATAGAGATGGTGTTTTACCGTCCTTTGATTTTGAATCATTTGACACATGTGAAGCTTGTCTGATGGGGAAAATGACCAAGACGCCGTTCATGGGTCATCCTGAACAGGCGGGTGAATTGTTGGAAATAATACATAGTGATGTATGTGGTCCAATGAGCACAACCGCATGGGGTGGGTATTTCTACTTTGTGACTTTTACTGATGATTTAAGTCGGTATGGCTATATCTACTTAATGAAGCATAAGTCGAAAACCTTTAAAAAGTTCAAAGAATTTCATAATGAGGTAGAAAATCATCGTAACAAAAAGATTACGTTTCTGCGGTCTGATCGCGGAGGCGAATATCTTAGTCATGAGTTTGGCCAACATCTGAGTGACCGTGAAATCGTTTCACAGCTTACGCCTCCTGGAACTCCATAGAGAAACGGAGTATCGGAAAGACGTAACCGAACCCTGTTGGACGTGGTAAGGTCGATGATGTCTCTTACAGATCTGCCGATATCTTTTTGGGGTCATGCACTAGAAACTGCAGCTCACACACTAAACAGAGCACCGTCTACATCTGTTAAGACGACACCACATGAGATGTGGAATGGGAAGAAACCCAGTTTGTCGCATCTTAAAATTTGGGGATGTGAGGTACATGTAAAACGTTTACAACCTACCAAACTCGATCCCAGATCAGACAAGTGTAACTTTGTAGGTTATCCAAAAGAAACAATTGGGTATTCCTTCTACCTACCCTCCGAGCACAAAGTGTTTGTCGCTAAAAGCGGAGTATTTCTTGAGAAAGAATTTCTCGCCTAGGAGGATAGTACAATTTGATGAGATTAGTGAATCTTCGGCAACTGTTGATATGGCTGAGGAACCGGAAGAAATTCCGCTAATTATCCCTGCAACTGAGCTAGAAGTTGACACATATGATGCGGAGACTTCAGACAATGTTGTAACTGAACCGCGCAAATCAGGTAGGGCTATCTAGCCACCTGAATGGTTTCATAACGAAATCTTCATTCTTGAAGACGATGAATCTGGGCACTACAAGGAAGCGATGGCGGGGCCCATGTCAAAAGAATGGCACAAAGCCAAGGCGTAAAGCCGATTGGTTGTAAATGGATTTTCAAAAGAAAGATGGACGCGGATGGTAACATTACTATCCACAAAGATAGACTTGTCGCGGAAGGGTTCACGCAAGTTCCAGGAGTGGCCTACGATGAGACTTTCTCGCTCGTAGCTATGCTTAGGTCGGTTCAGATATTGCTAGCAATTGCTGCTTATTTCGACTGTGAAATATGGCAGATGGATATCAAAACGGCTTTCCTAAATGGAAACCTCAAAAAGGATGTATACATGATACAGCCAGAAGGTTTTGTCATTCATGAGGATGCTGGAAAGGTATGCAAATTTCAGAAAGCCATTTATGGTCTGAAGAAAGCATCAAGGAGCTGGAACATTCATTTTGATGAAGTGGTCAAAGAGTTTGGCTTCATCAGGAATGACGAAGAATCTTGTGTTTACAAGAAGTCTAGTGGGAGCGCAAAAACATTTCTAATCTTGTATGTGGATGACATATTGTTGATTGGAAATGACGTGAATTATCTTAGTGAAATAAAAGACTCATTGAAAAAGAGGTTTTCAATGAAAGACTTAGGCGAAGCGGCATATGTATTGGGCATCAGAATCTATAGAGACAGATCAAAACGCCTGATAGCACTTAGACAAAGTACGTACATTGACAAGGTGTTGAAAAGGTTCAACATGGAGAACTCCAAGAAAGGCCTACTCCCCATGTCACCTGGCACAGTGCTTTGCAAGAATCAGAGTCCTCGGACTCTGGATGAGCGAATACAAATGAATGATGTTCCATATGCCTCGGCAGTTGGTTCTATTATGTATGCGATGCTATGTACAAGACCAGATGTTTCCTATGCGCTAAGTGTTAGCAGCCGGTATCAAAGTGATCCAGGGTTGGAACACTGGGCCGCAGTCAAGGGTATTCTTAAGTACCTCAGAAGGACCAAGGATTTACTCCTTGTGTACGGAGGTGATGAAGAGCTCATTGTAAGTGGTTACACAGATGCAGGCGTCATGACTGACCCAGATGACTTCAGATCTCAATCAGGCTATGTTTTCATATTGAACGGTGGCGCATTTCATTGGAAAAGTTCCAAACAAAAGACTGTGGCAGATTCTACGACGGAGGCGAAGTATGTTGCCGCTCAGAAGCCTCCAAGGAGGCAGTATGGATCAAGCAATTTCTTGAAAACCTTGGTGTGGTTCCAAGTGCTCTGGACCCGATGGAGATCTATTGTGATAATAGTGGTGTCGTGGCTCAGGCAAGGGAGCCAAGTTCGCACCATAAGACAAGACATATTCAACGGAAATATAAACTCATTCAACATCATGTCGAAGAGGGTTTAGTGAAAGTACGCAAAGTTCACACAGATCTGAATGTGTCAGACCCAATGACGAAGCCTCTACCACGAGCAAAGCATGAGCAACACCGGATAGTCATTGGTGTTAGGGAGGCCATGTAACCGGATAATGACTCTAGTGTAAGTGGGAGTCTGTAGGAGATATGCCCTAGAGGCAGTAATATAAGTTATTTTGTATCTCCTGGTTTGTAATGAAGGTTTATGTTCCATGCTATAACTGCAATGATTCTCGAGTCTGCAAATAAAACGAGGATTGGAGGGAAACTCATGTGCACGTGTGGGATAATAAACGGTAAAATGTATTCCTAGTCAAGCCTCTATGACTGGCTCAAGTATTGCATGATGATCCTGTTTTCCTGATCGTGGGCATGACTATGCTGGCAATTTCGACGGCACAATTATTAGTAGAACACTTGTGTTGAATCGACCCATTTTGATGTTATTCTATTAGATACATTCGTCACAAGTTAATGGTTAATAACACAGAGAAGTTAATGTTTGAATAATTCCTTCGACCATGAGAGTATCGATTTCCTTCATACTTGCTTCGTGAACTTTGGGGTTTGTTAAACGTCATCCGTAACTGGGTGGCTATTACGGCGGCTTATGGGTTCACGGAAAAGTATGACAAGTAACAAGATAGCTCAAGATTGGACTTGCTCCTCCGACGATGGAGAGATATACTCGGGCCCTCTCGGTGTAACGGTATCCATCATCGTCTGGCCAGACACATTGTGATTTGATCACTGGGATGCCAGAAAACAAAAACGAGAAAAAAGAACAAAACCGGTAACGAGGTAACTTGCATGGTGGACAAATTGTTGATCCACAGGAATGCAATAAATCTCACCTCGGGTGTTTGTGACATATCGTGAAGCAACAGGAATAGCTCACGGCAACTGGAGGTTCACTCGTATATTCATTCGTGTGGGTATAGGGGTCAATATGGGTGTCCACGGCTCGGATATTGATCATTGATCGGAAGAGGTTCCAGGTCATGTCTATACTTCACCGAACCTATAGGGTCACACGCTCAAGGGTCATTTGTCTGCTGAATACTAGACAGGGAGTCTGAGAGAAAATCACCGAAATAGTTTCGGACACCGGAAAAGTTTCGGACAGCGGAATCATACCGCAGAGAGAGGTCATGGGATAAGTTTCGATGATACCGAAAAGTTGTTTCGGGATATACTATTAATTCAAATTGGTTTCGGCACATGCCTGATAATTCTTGGAGGGTGCCAGAATCATTCTGGAAGCTTTTTGGAATTTTCTGAGATAAAAACCGGAAATGTTCTGGAGCTGTTAGAGCCACTTCAGATGCGTTTCGCAGATGAAAATCACTAAACCGGAATTGTTTCGGAATGCGTTGAAAATTATTTTAGTGGGTACTGGAAATGTTCTTAGCCCACATAAATATTTTCAATTCGAATGGACGCTGAAAAATATCGGTGTGAATAGTGAAAGTGTTTTTTGGGATATTTATGTAGAGCCACCTTTTTGGAATTGGTCAAAGTGCTAGAAGGAAGTGGCTTACAAGGGAAGGAACCCCATTTGGGGGCCCCCTAGGGGTGGCCAGCCATGGGTGGTGGAGCTCCTTGGAGCTCCACATGGCATCCCATTTTGACCATAACACCCTCATGTGTGACCTAATGCATGGGGCTTTGGTAAAATTGTGGAGGCACACTACCCCTTGGTTTTCCTAAAAATAGCGGAGGTGAGGGCTGCCATATCTTCATCCCTTGCTCTCATACACATGCCATGCATTATCTGGCTTCTTGTATCCCTCCCACGAAAAGAGTTTTGTAGAGCCGTAAGGCTGTCTGGGTTCCGACAGGAACTAGTTCTGGACGGCGAAGCCCTGCCGGATAGCTGACA
This sequence comes from Triticum turgidum subsp. durum, assembly GCA_900231445.1. Lineage (NCBI taxonomy): Eukaryota > Viridiplantae > Streptophyta > Magnoliopsida > Poales > Poaceae > Triticum > Triticum turgidum. The sequence goes on along the minus strand of LT934124.1, from coordinate 697,850,511 downwards.
CCGTATGTGTGAAACCCCGTAGAGAGATTGTAGTTTCGGACTTTTGCCCGCGGGGCTGTTCGAGTGTCCTCCTGAAGGGCTGTCTGAGTCTGTCTGAGTTTCGAGGGTCCTCCCGAAGGGCTATCCGCGACATCGTCCGGGGGATCATCCGACCGCCTCCCGAAGAGCTGTCCGAAGAGGGAGTATATCCTCGCGGTTGGGAGGTTGTAAATCCTAGCTGCGGGGATCTGCACCGACGATCTACACCGACTCTTCTTCCGCTGCGTTTCGAGTCGGTACGGATCATGTCAAACCTTGTATGATGTCTCCATAGTGGTCCTGGGCGTGCTCGATATACCGAAAATTTTCGTTTTCTGTTGCGTTCCCCAACAGCTGATAATAAGCACCATCCTTATGAGAGAGATTCTGTGCGCAAATCAGTTGACGTTTCCACTGAAAAGAAGAAGTCCAAGAGCAATAATCGTGGTAGCCATTCAGATGGAGGAAATCTTGTGGAAAGATCCAAGAAGCATTCAAAAGGAAAAGATAGGAGAGAGATGGATTATGGTGAACACAAAGCTTCTAAGAAAATTACAAAGGAGGATCGGCATCATTCTAGCAGAGACCGGAACCCTGGATGGAATTTACCTAGTGGAGTTGTTCCTGATGAGGCCAAGGCTTTCCTTGCAAAGGCAAAGAGTTTGGGTCATACTTCTTCATTGAAGCAAAAAAATGTTTCGAGGTATGATCGTTTGGAGAAGTCCAAAAGACAAGGATGAGGATATAGCTCTTCCGCAAGAATAAGGAACTATTTCAAACCTCAGATGAATTATTCGTGTAGTAGCTAACTGATTGATCATGCATTATGTGTCTAAAAGCATCTCCAGCTTTATAAATTGCAATTAGTTTACAATGATGGAGATTTACACATCAATGACTGTTTAGCTGCCTTCAGACTCGGCCTGGCTGCGCTCATCGAGCCAGGCCAGGCCGAGGCTGAAGTCAGCTCGACATTACTGCTCGGCTCAGCCTGCTGCCTTCTCCAGCCGAGTCTGGCTTGGGCCCAGCCCAAAATCTCGGTCCGAAAGATATCTTTAAGAGGAGGATGAGGGATGGATCCCTGGCCGCCACGAACATAGCAAGGGCGACTAGCTACCATGCCAACCCACAGTTCATGAGAGCATCGACACTCATTCGGTCCATAGGTGCTTGAAATAGCGCCGCCTGGGGGCGCGC
>LT934124.1:697813094-697840188 GCA_900231445.1 Triticum turgidum subsp. durum | reverse complement strand
GGGAGAATGGAATTTCACTGGGACTATCGGAAGTAAACTTAAAACATGGATTATCTCCGATGTCCAATAAATATAGGGAAACAATCTGTGGTACTCAAGAATTGGATGCCAATTTGATATCATATTTTTCTTGTTTGGACACCGTGCATGTCAAAATAAATTGTAATCAGACCCTGCAAGTACCATTATCATATATGATTCGCTGTTCTTATGTAGGAAAATAGATATCACAGTTTGACAACAATCCAGATGAACAATCAGTAAACATGCATCGTTGGATGGGAAACAATAAGAACATTCTCATTCATCTATGAACATCTGTAGAAGGAATGGCAAAAACTAATCAACGAATCATGCAGGATAAGCTCACCGTAAAAGAGCAAGCTAGTTGAGTATGATTAGGAGGATCAATGGAGGAAAATAATTACCTGATACAAATCAGATGCCAGGCGACTTGAAAGTTCACCTGTAGCTTAGCAGAAACAGTCATGCATGAAGCAAAAATCAACAACAATTCGTGCAAGGTTAATTTGTCAGATATAATCGGGGATTGACATAGTTACCTGTGAAGGAAATATGCCCTAGAGGCAATAATAAAGTTATTATTTATTTCCTTATTTCATGATAAATGTTTATCATTCATGCTATAATTGTATTAACCGGAAACATGATACATGTGTGAATGCATAGACAAACAATATGTCACTAGTATGCCTCTACTTGACTAGCTTGTTAATCAAAGATGGTTATGTTTCCTAACCATGAACAAAGAGTTGTTATTTGATTAACAAGGTCACATCATTAGTAGAATGATCTGATTGACATGACCCATTCCATTAGCTTAGCACACGATCGTTTAGTATGTTGCTACTGCTTTTATCCATGACATATACATGTTCCTGTAACTATGAGATTATGCAACTCCCGTTTACCGGAGGAACACTTTGGGTGCTACCAAACGTCACAACGTAACTGGGTGATTATAAAGGAGTACTACAGGTGTCTCCAAAGGCAGATGTTGGGTTGGCGTATTTCGAGATTAGGTTTTGTCACTCCGATTGTCGGAGAGGTATCTCTGGGCCCTCTCGGTAATACACATCACTTAAGCCTTGCAAGCATTACAACTAAAGAGTTAGCTGTGAGATGATGTATTACGGAACGAGTAAAGAGACTTGCCGGTAACGAGATTGAACTAGGTATTGGATACCGACGATCGAATCTCGGGCAAGTAACATACCGATGACAAAGGGAACAACGTATGATGTTATGCGGTCTGACCGATAAAGATCTTCGTAGAATATGTAGGAGCCAATATGGGCATCCAGGTCCCGCTATTGGTTATTGACTGGAGACGTGTCTCGGTCATGTCTACATTGTTTCGAACCGTAGGGTCCGCACGCTTAAGGTTTCGATGACGGTTATATTATGAGTTTATGTATTTTGATGTACCGAAGAAGTTCGGAGTCCCGGATGTGATCACGGACATGACGAGGAGTCTCGAAATGGTCGAGACATAAAGATTGATATATTGGAAGCCTATATTTGGAGTTCGGAATGGTTCCGGGTGAAATCGGGAATTTACCGGAGTACCGGGAGGTTACCGGAACCCCCCGGGAACTATATGGGCCATAGTGGGCCTTGGTGGAAAGGAGAAAGGGCCAGCCCTAGGTGGCCGCGCGCCTCCCCCCCCCCTTCCCCTAGTCCTACTAGGACTAGGAAAGGTGGGCCGGCCCCCTCTCTCTCTTTCCCCCTCCGGTGAATCCTATTCCAACTAGGATTGGAGGGGGAATCCTACTCCCGGAGGGAGTAGGACTCCCTGGCGCGCCTCCTCTTGGCCGGCCGGCCCCCTCCCCCTTGCTCCTTTATATACGGGGGCAAGGGGGCACCCTAGAACACACAAGTTTGATCTACGGATCGTTCCTTAGCCGTGTGCGGTGCCCCCTTCCACCATATTCCACCTCGGTCATATCGTCGCGAAGCTTAGGCGAAGCTCTGCGCCGGTAGAACATCAAGATCGTCACCACGCCGTCGTGCTGACGGAACTCTCCCTCGACACTCGGCTGGATCGGAGTTCGAGGGACGTCATCGAACTGTACGTGTGTTAAGAACTCGGGGGCGCCGGAGTAACGGCGTCGGGATCGGTCGGATCGCGAGGAGATCGTACGACTACTTCCTCTACGTTGTGATCGCTTCCGCTTCGGTCTACGAGGGTACGTAGACAACACTCTCCCCTCTCGTTGCTATGCATCACCATGATCTTGCGTGTGCGTAGGAAAATTTTGAAATTACTACGTTCCCCAACAGTGGCATCCGAGCCTAGGTTTTTATGGTTTGATGTTTTGCACGAGTAGAACACAAGTGAGTTGTGGGCGATACAAGTCATACTACCTACCAGCATGTCATACTTTGGTTCAGCGGTATTGTGAGATGAAGCGGCCCGGACCGACATTACGCGTACGCTTACGCGAGACTGGTTTCACCGCTGCGAGCACTCGTTGCTTAAAGGTGACTGGCGGGTGTCTGTCTCTCTCACTTTAGTTGAACCGAGTGTGGCTACGCCCGGTCCTTGAGAAGGTTAAAACGGAGTCTATTTGACGAAGTATCGTTGTGGTTTTGATGCGTAGGTGAGATTGGTTCTTGCTTAAGCCCGTAGCAGCCACGTAAAATTTGCAACAACAAAGTAGAGGACGTCTAACTTGTTTTTGCAGGGCATGTTATGATGTGATATGGTCAAGACGTGATGCTATATTTTATTGTATGAGATGATCATGTTTTGTAACCGAAGTTATCGGCAACTGGCAGGAGCCATATGGTTGTCGCTTTATTGTATGAAATGCAACCGCCTTGTAATGCTTTACTTTATCACTAAGCGGTAGCGATAGTCGTAGAAGCATAAGATTGGCGAGACGACAACGATGCTACGATAGAGATCAAGGTGTTGCGCCGATGACGATGGTGATCATGATGGTGCTGCAGAGATGGAGATCACGAAGCACAAGATGATGATGACCATATCATATCACTTATATTGATTTGCATGTGATGTTTATTTTTTATGCATCTTATCTTGCTTTGATTGACGGTAGCATTATAAGATGATCTCTCACTAAATTATCAAGAAGTGTTCTCCCTGAGTATGCACCGTTGCCAAAGTTCGTCGTGCCCAGACACCACGTGATGATCGGGTGTGATAAGCTCTACGTCCATCTACAACGGGTGCAAGCCAGTTTTGCACACGCAGAATACTCAGGTTATACTTGACGAGCCTAGCATATGCAGATATGGCCTCGGAACACAGAGACCGAAAGGTCGAGCGTGAATCATATAGTAGATATGATCAACATAAGATGTTCACCATTGAAAACTACCCCATTTCACGTGATGATCGGTTATGGTTTAGTTGATTTGGATCACGTGATCACTTAGATGACTAGAGGGATGTCTGTCTAAGTGGGAGTTCTTAAGTAATATGATTAATTGAACTTAAATTTATCATGAACTTAGTACCTGATAGTATCTTGCTTGTCTATGTTTGATTGTAGATAGATGGCTCGTGCTGTTGTTCCGTTGAATTTTAATGCGTTCCTTGAGAAAGCAAAGTTGAAAGATGATGGTAGCAATTACACGGACTGGGTCCGTAACCTGAGGATTATCCTCGTTGCTGCACAGAAGGATTACGTCCTGGATGCACCGCTAGGTGCCAGGCCTGCTGCAGGAGCAACACCAGATGTTATGAACGTCTGGCAGAGCAAAGCTGATGACTACTCTATAGTTCAGCGTGCCATGCTTTACGGCTTAGAACCAGGACTTCAACGACGTTTTGAACGTCATGGAGCATATGAGATGTTCCAGGAGTTGAAGTTGATATTCCAACAGAATGCCCGGATTGAGAGATATGAAGTCTCCAATAAGTTCTATAGCTGCAAGATGCAGGAGAATAGTTCTGTCAGTGAGCACATACTCAAAATGTCTGGGTATTACAATCACTTGACTCAACTGGGAGTTAATCTTCCGGATGATTGTGTCATTGACAGAATTCTTCAATCACTACCACCAAGCTACAAAGGCTTCGTGATGAACTATAATATGCAAGGGTTAGTAAAGACTATACCTGAGCTCTTCGCAATGCTAAAGGCTGCGGAGGTAGAAATCAAGAAGGAGCATCAAGTGTTGATGGTCAATAAGACCACTAGTTTCAAGAAGAAAGGCAAAGGGAAGAAAAAGGGGAACTTCAAGAAGAACAGCAAGCAAGTTGCTGCTCAGGAGAAGAAACCCAAGTCTGGACCTAAACCTGAAACTGAGTGCTTCTACTGCAAGCAGACTGGTCACTGGAAGCGGAACTGCCCCAAGTATTTGGCGGATAAGAAGGATGGCAAGGTGAACAAAGGTATATGTGATATACATGTTATTGATGTGTACCTTACTAGAGCTCGCAGTAGCACCTGGGTATTTGATACTGGTTCTGTTGCTAATATTTGCAACTCGAAACAGGGACTACGGATTAAGCGAACACTGGCAAAGGACGAGGTGACGATGCGCGTGGGAAATGGTTCCAAAGTCGATGTGATCGCGGTCGGCACGCTACCTCTACATCTACCTTCGGGATTAGTTTTAGACCTAAATAATTGTTATTTGGTGCCTGCGTTGAGCATGAACATTATATCTGGATCTTGTTTGATGCGAGACGGTTATTCATTTAAATCAGAGAATAATGGTTGTTCTATTTATATGAGTAATATCTTTTATGGTCATGCACCCTTGAAGAGTGGTCTATTTTTGATGAATCTCGATAGTAGTGATACACATATTCATAATGTTGAAACCAAAAGATGCAGAGTTGATAATGATAGTGCAACTTATTTGTGGCACTGCCGTTTAGGTCATATCGGTGTAAAGCGCATGAAGAAACTCCATGCTGATGGACTTTTGGAGTCACTTGATTATGAATCACTTGGCACTTGCGAACCGTGCCTCATGGGCAAGATGACTAAAACCCCTTTCTCCGGTACTATGGAGAGAGCAACAGATTTGTTGGAAATCATACATACAGATGTATGTGGTCCGATGAATATTGAGGCTCGTGGCGGATATCGTTATTTTCTCACCTTCACAGATGATTTAAGCAGATATGGGTATATCTACTTAATGAAACATAAGTCTGAAACATTTGAAAAGTTCAAAGAATTTCAGAGTGAAGTTGAAAATCATCGTAATAAGAAAATTAAGTTTCTACGATCTGATCGTGGAGGTGAATATTTGAGTTACGAGTTTGGTCTACATTTGAAACAATGCGGAATAGTTTCGCAACTCACGCCACCCGGAACACCACAACGTAATGGTGTGTCCGAACGTCGTAATCGCACTTTACTAGATATGGTGCGATCTATGATGTCTCTTACAGATTTACCGCTATCGTTTTGGGGTTATGAACTAGAGACGGCCGCATTCACACTGAATAGAACACCGTCAAAATCCATTGAGACGACACCTTATGAACTATGGTTTAGCAAGAAACCAAAGTTGTCGTTTCTTAAAGTTTGGGGATGCGATGCTTATGTGAAAAAGCTTCAACCTGATAAGCTCGAACCCAAATCGGAGAAATGTGTCTTCATAGGATACCCAAAGGAGACAGTTGGGTACACCTTCTATCACAGATCCGAAGGCAAGACTTTTGTTGCTAAGAATGGATCCTTTCTAGAGAAGGAGTTTCTCTCGAAAGAAGTGAGTGGGAGGAAAGTAGAACTTGATGAGGTAATTGTACCTTCTCCCTTACTTGAAAGTAGTTTGTCGCAGAAACCGGTTTCTGAGACATCTACACCAAGTAGTGAGGAAGTTGATGATGTGGATCATGAAACTTCAGATCAAGTTGCTACAGAACCTCGTAGATCAACCAGAGTAAGATCCGCACCAGAGTGGTATGGTAATCCTGTTCTGGAAATCATGCTACTAGATCATGATGAACCTACGAACTATGAAGAAGCGATGGTGAGCCCAGATTCCGCAAAATGGCTTGAGGCCATGAAATCTGAGATGGGATCCATGTATGAAAACAAAGTATGGACTTTGGTTGACTTGCCCGAGGGTAGGCAAGCAATAGAAAACAAGTGGATCTTCAAGAAGAAGACTGACGCTGACGGTAATGTTACTGTCTACAAAGCTCGACTTGTCGCAAAGGGTTTTCGACAAGTTCAAGGGGTTGACTACGATGAGACCTTCTCACCCGTAGCGATGCTTAAGTCTGTCCGAATCATGTTAGCAATTGCCGCATTTTATGATTATGAAATTTGGCAAATGGATGTAAAGACTGCATTCCTGAATGGATTTCTGGAAGAAGAGTTGTATATGATGCAACCAGAAGGTTTTATCGATCCAAAGGGAGCTAACAAAGTGTGCAAGCTCCAGCGATCCATTTATGGACTGGTGCAAGCATCTCGGAGTTGGAATAAACGCTTTGATAGTGTGATCAAAGCATTTGGGTTCATACAGACTTTTGGAGAAGCCTGTATTTACAAGAAAGTGAGTGGGAGCTCTGTAGCATTTCTGGTATTATATGTAGATGACATATTACTGATCGGAAATGATATAGAATTTCTGGATAGCATAAAAGGATACTTGAATAAGAGTTTTTCAATGAAAGACCTCGGTGAAGCTGCTTACATATTGGGCATCAAAATCTATAGAGATAGATCAAGACGCTTAATTGGACTTTCACAAAGCACATACCTTGACAAAATTTTGAAGAAGTTCAAAATGGATCAAGCAAAGAAAGGGTTCTTGCCTGTGTTACAAGGTGTGAAGTTGAGTAAGACTCAATGCCCGACCACTGCAGAAGATAGAGAGAAAATGAAAGATGTTCCCTATGCTTCAGCCATAGGCTCTATCATGTATGCAATGTTGTGTACCAGACCTGATGTGTGCCTTGCTATAAGCTTAGCGGGGAGGTACCAAAGTAATCCAGGAGTGGATCACTGGACAGCGGTCAAGAACATCCTGAAATACCTGAAAAGGACTAAGGATATGTTTCTCGTATATGGAGGTGACAAAGAGCTCATCGTAAACGGTTATGTTGATGCAAGCTTTGACACTGATCCAGACGATTCTAAATCGCAGACCGGATACGTATTTACACTAAACGGAGGAGCTGTCAGTTGGTGCAGTTCTAAACAAAGCGTCGTAGCGGGATCTACATGTGAAGCAGAGTACATAGCAGCTTCGGAAGCAGCTAATGAAGGAGTCTGGATGAAGGAGTTCATATCCGATCTAGGTGTCATACCTAATGCATCGGGTCCAATGAAAATCTTCTGTGACAATACTGGAGCAATTGCCTTAGCGAAGGAATCCAGATTTCACAAGAGAACCAAACACATCAAGAGACGCTTCAATTCCATCCGGGATTTAGTCCAGGTGGGAGACATAGAGATTTGCAAGATACATACGGATCTGAATGTTGCAGACCCGTTGACTAAGCCTCTTCCACGAGCAAAACATGATCAGCACCAAGACTCCATGGGTGTAAGAATCATTACTATGTAATCTAGATTATTGACTCTAGTGCAAGTGGGAGACTGAAGGAAATATGCCCTAGAGGCAATAATAAAGTTATTATTTATTTCCTTATTTCATGATAAATGTTTATCATTCATGCTATAATTGTATTAACCGGAAACATGATACATGTGTGAATGCATAGACAAACAATATGTCACTAGTATGCCTCTACTTGACTAGCTTGTTAATCAAAGATGGTTATGTTTCCTAACCATGAACAAAGAGTTGTTATTTGATTAACAAGGTCACATCATTAGTAGAATGATCTGATTGACATGACCCATTCCATTAGCTTAGCACACGATCGTTTAGTATGTTGCTACTGCTTTTATCCATGACATATACATGTTCCTGTAACTATGAGATTATGCAACTCCCGTTTACCGGAGGAACACTTTGGGTGCTACCAAACGTCACAACGTAACTGGGTGATTATAAAGGAGTACTACAGGTGTCTCCAAAGGCAGATGTTGGGTTGGCGTATTTCGAGATTGGGTTTTGTCACTCCGATTGTCGGAGAGGTATCTCTGGGCCCTCTCGGTAATACACATCACTTAAGCCTTGCAAGCATTACAACTAAAGAGTTAGCTGTGAGATGATGTATTACGGAACGAGTAAAGAGACTTGCCGGTAACGAGATTGAACTAGGTATTGGATACCGACGATCGAATCTCGGGCAAGTAACATACCGATGACAAAGGGAACAACGTATGATGTTATGCAGTCTGACCGATAAAGATCTTCGTAGAATATGTAGGAGCCAATATGGGCATCCAGGTCCCGCTATTGGTTATTGACCGGAGACGTGTCTCGGTCATGTCTACATTGTTCTCGAACCGTAGGGTCCGCACGCTTAAGGTTTCGATGACGGTTATATTATGAGTTTATGTATTTTGATGTACCGAAGAAGTTAGGAGTCCCGGATGTGATCACGGACATGACGAGGAGTCTCGAAATGGTCGAGACATAAAGATTGATATATTGGAAGCCTATATTTGGAGTTCGGAATGGTTCCGGGTGAAATCGGGAATTTACCAGAGTACCGGGAGGTTACCGGAACCCCCCGGGAACTATATGGGCCATAGTGGGCCTTGGTGGAAAGGAGAAAGGGCCAGCCCTAGGTGGCCGCGCGCCTCCCCCCCTTCCCCTAGTCCTACTGGGACTAGGAAAGGTGGGCCGGCCCCCTCTCTCTCTTTCCCCCTCCGGTGAATCCTATTCCAACTAGGATTGGAGGGGGAATCCTACTCCCGGAGGGAGTAGGACTCCCTGGCGCGCCTCCTCTTGGCCGGCCGGCCCCCTCCCCCTTGCTCCTTTATATACGGGGGCAAGGGGGCACCCTAGAACACACAAGTTTGATCTACGGATCGTTCCTTAGCCGTGTGCGGTGCCCCCTTCCACCATATTTCACCTCGGTCATATTGTCGCGAAGCTTAGGCGAAGCTCTGCGCCGGTAGAACATCAAGATCGTCACCACGCCGTCGTGCTGACGGAACTCTCCCTCGACACTCGGCTGGATCGGAGTTCGAGGGACGTCATCGAACTGTACGTGTGTTAAGAACTCGGGGGCGCCGGAGTAACGGCGTCGGGATCGGTCGGATCGCGAGGAGATCGTACGACTACTTCCTCTACGTTGTGATCGCTTCCGCTTCGGTCTACGAGGGTACGTAGACAACACTCTCCCCTCTCGTTGCTATGCATCACCATGATCTTGCGTGTGCGTAGGAAATTTTTTGAAATTACTACGTTCCCCAACAACCTGCTCTCGAGCAAGGTCCTCGGTACTTCCCAAGGAAATAAAATAGGGATACTTGGTTCTTGATCCAGCGCTGAAGCCTCGACCCGGGAGCGCGTACACGACGACCTTGAGGCACATCGTCATGAAGTGCTTCGCCGGTTCTCGGGAAACCTTTGGATCAACACCTCCTCCTGATTCACCTTGTCCAAAACGGTTGTGATGGAGGCATGGGGCGGTACAATGAGTGTTGACGACGCAGTTTCAATTTCTTCGCTGCATGACACTGATTTTCCGGCAGCAAAAGCTACCCTGGCTAAACCTCTCAGGGGTGCTAGTTATAGTGAAGACTATGAGGATGGTGCAGATCTGTTCCTTACCGGAGAAGATGAAGATTAACTCCATCCGTTACTCTTTCATTTGCGTAGTGGAGAAGATGGAAGAGGATTTGGCGTAGAATACCAAGAGAGATTGAAAAGGCAATCTGTTCGGTGGGGAGTAATTGGGGTAGATGGACAGACTAGCAACTACATTTTGTTTTCCCATGGGCTAAAACGTCCAAATAGGTAGCTATAGAGCCCATGACCTGGCTTCGACAGCCTAAGCCTAGATAAAAAAAAAATCAGAAGCGGCTTCCTTACAGCCTATGCGGGGATGCAGTGAGACGCAACCTGAGTTTTGACGCATGGGAGGAAAAGAGGAAGATGTGGAAGGAATTAATTTTTTTTCTTGGATGGCAAGTGTGGGGTATGGGTGATGAGGTGGATAGGCTGTATGTCAAGAGAATTAGATAGTGGGGATGAACTATTTAGGTATTATAGATAAATGCCTTTTTAAAAGCATTTAATAAATATTTGAAGGAAAATATTGAAATGATAATTTAAAACAGTTACTTAAAACAATAATTTTGAACAGGTTTCCAATTTTTTGAACAGGTTACATATTGAATTATAAACATCAAAAAGGAGAAACTGAATTAATGAAAAATGAAAAGAAGAACAAAAGAATAGAAAAAAATGCTTAGCCCTTGGCCCAAAATTGTATCGAGTTAAAAAAAATGTCTCCAGTTTTTCAAAATTTGTTCTTGCATTCAAAAAAAATGGGAATTTAAAAAATGTTTGTGTTTCGAACTTTCTAAAATTTAAAATATGTTCATGTTTCTAAAATTGTTTACAACTGAAAAAAATGTTCACAGTTTCAAAAAAATGAAACTTTAAAAAATGTTCCTGTTTTATTAAAAATTAAAAAAACTGTTAGCCATTTCAAAATTTGTTAGGAATTTCATAAAATGTCCCAGGTTTCAAAATTTGTTCATAAATTCCAAAAATGTTGACAGTTTCAAAGGTTGTTTGTGTTTCCGATTTTTTGTTTATTTTTTCCTTGTTTTTCCAAACATGTTTGTGGTTTTTGTCTGTTTGAAAAAGTGTTTGATTTTCCCAAAAAAACAAATTATGCTTTAAAAATAGCTCATGTTTTCAGAAAACATTTTGAAGTTTAAATAAAATCATATAGCCCTTAGTCCGTGCCCCCATAGTTCGTGTGGTGGTGGCTACAGTTCCTCTTTTGCTGCTTCTTTATGATTTCGTGGTGTTACTTAGACACCAACGTTCATCACCTCAGGTGGCTGTCATCTTGCATTCAGCAGACCGAAGTCGCGAGTTTGACCTCTCGGCGGTGCCGTTATTTTCTGGATTTATATTTTACAGTGGCCTTACGCTCGCTCGCGCTTGCTCTATTGGGTCGGCAAATTCACTGGCGCCCTGTGCGAATATTGGAATGCGACATATAGGAGCTCCAATGTATGGCCCATATGATTCCCCAAAAAAGAAAAGTACGGCGTCTACGTTCCGTCGGGTCGAGTCGATACGATTTGCCAAAGGTTAATATTTTCCTTTTTACATTTATTAGTGGAGGGGGTTGTATCGAAGTGGGGCGCATCATGAAATATGATGTGTGTTTATTATTTCAACAATGCATACCACTTGTCGTAAGGAGTTTTGCAGCATATATATACAACAGATTGTGTTTTTGTTTTAGTATCAGAGGTAGGCCCGTTTTCAAAATTCGCCATAAGGCCTCCCGAATATCAGGACCGGCCCTGAGTGTCCAATCAAGCCTTTTCTCTTTCTTTTTATAGCTGACGGACATTGTTGGATCTTTCCAGCCCCAGCAACTATATACATCTGTGTGGCTGCGAGGACTCATGGAGGCATGCTCTCATGTCCTGCACTACGTCGCGGTGTGTGTGGGCTTTGCTTGATGACGAGCTAGTAGCCCAAGCAGCGGAAGTCATGGAACCAAATGCGAGAATCTGGTTGTTTGAGTTAAATGAGAAATTGGATCAAGCAAGCTTTACTTAGCTAGTAGTCACGCTATGGGCGGTGTGGTACGCGAGAAGGAAGGCGATTTACGAATCGATCTTCCAAAGTCCCCAACATACAGTGTCCTTTGTCTCCAACTTCATTGCCGAGTTGGGCCTCCTACAACCTAATGGTACTCGCCAGGAGTCCAGTTCTGCTCCGAGGCCGCGGGTCAGAAGGTGGCTTCCACCCCTAGCGGGATGCATGAAGATTAACGTTGAAGGTGCTGTTGCTAGGACACATTATGGTGGAGCTGTCGCAGCGGTGTGCCGGGACCAAGCTGGCTTATATCTAGGATCTTCGGCGGTGGTTCTACGGGGAATCAATGATCCTCTGATCTTGGAAACATGTGCATGCAGAGAAGCATTGTCATTAGCAGATGATCTGGCGATTAGAGAGGTTTGGGTGGCTTCAGATTGCCAGGAGGCGATCAATGACATCAACAGAGGGACAGGAGGTCCAAATGCTTCTATAGTACATGAAATAACGACCCGGTGTAATAGTTTTATTTCTAGTTCTTTCATACACGAGCGTAGGAATTTTAATGTTGAGGCTCATAATCTCGCCAAGTTTGCATGTAATCTTGAGATATGTAGACATCTTTGGTTGGGTAATCCTCATGACCCAAACCTTGTACCTATGATGATTGCTTTGGATGAATAAAGAGGGCGAGTTTTTGCTAAAAAAAAAACCTGTGATGGGAAGCGTGCTAGTGCTATGCTCGGTGGCAGCAAATTCAGAGGCTTCACTTTCTCCACTTATTCACCATTTTTTAAAAGAGGATGTACGCCGGCCTGCATCTGGACGATGCATGCAATTATTTTATTAATTATTCACAAAAACCTTACAAAGTAATATATCAGTTCGCCTTAAGCAACCATACTGGCAATACCTGCTGCTACACCTATCCCCTTGATAGAGGGATGACGAATATCCGAGCCTAATACCAAACGCATCAAAGCCTAACATCTAAAACCGGTTGCCCCAGCCTAACCACATACTGGGATTGGTTCACATACCGGTCCGACGCACTCACAGTGGGCACCACATGCGCACCTGCAAAGCCCGACACCACCGTCTTCCATCGATCCATCTTTAGAGCAGAAACTGACGCATCGACTGAGTCAGGCCTCACTATCATCAACGCCACCACGACGCCAGACAGCTTCGTCCTACTGCGCGAGTCCATCCCCGCACTCCAGACACCAAATCTGCACTGCGCCACACCGTCAAGATCCGTCACCATCAATGTGTAGGATGAAGTACCACTCCACCAAAGATGCGGTCCGCTGGTCCCAAGCCCGTGTACACCTCCAAGAATGACACCTCCCAAGGGGCAAACGACACAAGCGCGCCGCCGTCTTCCGATCTACCGATCTAGGGTTTCCCCTGGAGGTAGCAGATAGTGGTCTAGAACTTCTTCACGGTGATGCCTTCAAGAAGAGAACGACACCGAAGAGCGCTGCCATCGCCGGCCTTGGCATCTAGCCAAGAGCGGGTTTTCACCTAGATCTGTTTGAAGAACTCCATCGAGCTTCTTGTGCACAGATCGTTGCCTTCTCTGCTGGAGAATAGATCTGGGCCAGGGGTCCAAGATCCGCAGCCGTCCACCGCCACGGCGGGTCCCCATTCTGCCCTCGCAGCCGTGGTGGCACAGCCTCCGCCGGAGTTCCCCGGGCCACGCATCGGTAACTAGGGACACACCATCCACCGCCGCCGACCAGGCCCAATCGAGCCGGCTGCAGCACCGACGCCATCGCGCCGAGCTACAACACCGTCACTGGGCCGCACCACCGTCTCCCGGCCTCGCTGCCGCCGGATCCACGCGCGCCCGCCACCAGGAGCCCCGCCGATCCTGCGTTCCCCACATGGAGCAGCCATCCCGCGCTGCTGAGATCCTGTGCAGGGGAAGGAGAGAAGAAGCCCCACTGCCACCACCGCCGTGCACGGGCTTCGCCCGGCGGACGCCGTCCGGCGGCGGCGAGAAGGGGGCTGGGACAAGGAGATCTAGAGGGCCGGCGGCGGATCTGGTTGCCCGTGACGCAAGCGGGGAGCCCCACTTATTCACCATGATCAACGTGCATGTGGCTTCGTAGGCCCAACGTCTGTGGAAATGCATAACGGTAGTAATACCCTGGTGCGTAGTAAACTCTCCCCATTGGTTCCGGATGTTGCTTGCTTCCCAACTTGAACAGACAGACTCCCGATGACAGCTAGGAAGAAGGGAACAGGCTCGTAAACAGAGGGCTCTGATCCCGGTAAGATCACATTCCGAAAGTACCTTTCGCGAATTGTTCAGGTAGGGAGAAAGTAAGATCCATCACATCCATCGTGGCCGCCAGTATTTCATGGAGGTGTGAGGGCGGTGCCGGTGCTTCGCTATCGCCGCCTACACGGCTCCATGTCAGCCCCGCACTTCTTTCAGGTGTAAAGTAAAGTCGCCACCTACCACTTGTTGTTCAGGAATATGCACGCCCATCCATCTCATGATTCTGCTCTGCAAGGATCTCCTACCAAAAGGTCCACACCCATTCTTCTCCTTGCTCATCGCCTTCTTTTTTCCATTCGGAAATTAGATAGATGTCACATCCTTTTTATCTCTAGTACTCCCCTATTCCTACTTGGTCCGGTGGCTTATACGTGCTCCGTCTGATCCATATTAATTGTCGCTAATTTAGTATGTATGTGTTTTAGAAAGAAAAAAACGTTTGGCACAGAAAATAATTGCTGCTTCAACACTTGACTGTTTCTGGCTTAAGAGCATTTTCAACACGTGAGACAGCCATGCTTCTAACAAGGGCTTCTATTTTCCAGTCCAGTCAAATAAAAACCCGAGAGGAGGACAGTCACGGACAACAATGCGAAGGATTATCTCTCAGAAAGTTCCTAAATATAAGTCTTTAAGAGATTTTAATATGGACTACATACAAATATATATAGATGTAATTTAGAGTGTAGATTCA
The DNA here is from genome assembly GCA_900231445.1 of Triticum turgidum subsp. durum. Taxonomy (NCBI): domain Eukaryota; kingdom Viridiplantae; phylum Streptophyta; class Magnoliopsida; order Poales; family Poaceae; genus Triticum; species Triticum turgidum. Next base: position 697,825,585 of record LT934124.1, on the reverse strand, counting down.
CTCGTTTCGTTTCGTATGTGGTCTATATTAGAATCTTTAAAAAGACTTATATTAAGGAACGGAGGGAGTAATAAACTGTCACAGAATTGCCCACACCATGAGTGGCTTGGATTTGCAACTACATCCAGGAGTAATAAACGGTTTCAGGCATACTATTCACTATTCAGTAAATTGAACATCACTGCACCGCATACTATTCAGGCGTAACTGGTACAGTTCATGTCTGGTGGCATGTTACACGCACTATCTATTGTTACGGTGTTCTCAACATCACCAATCATCCTGAAAGCCAAATTACGAACAATTTGCACTAGAGGAAATATTCTTCACATGGTAGAGACAGAGGAAGCATTTGTGCCGTGCGCGCCGTCTGCGACAGGGATGCCACGGGTTTCCTTCTGGCAGATTGCGAGGTTTCGGCTTTTTCCCGGACCCTGAGTGTTGTGAGTGATCATCGCTTTACTTAGTACAAATATAAAGCTCGTGAAGAAAGCTAAGTATGTACATTAGGAGGAACCAGCAGGTTAAGTATATGGCTAACCATTCTGGCCGATGTCCCTACGCACCAAAACTCATCCTCTTGTTGTTTCTCTCCTCGACAGCTAGTAGACCAGCACAGCTCCCAAAACATGTGTTTTTCACGTTTGGTCAGCCGTGGCTTTCATCTTGTACTGGTAGTACTGAGGGAGTCATATTTTGAGCACCAGGGTGGACGAGATTGCTCAGGCTGAGAGAAAAGAAGATCAAGAAACTTAATCATGAAAGTTGTGAGAGATTGTTCCACTTGCTTCAGCTACTCTCTTGCTCCAGGCAACGTGTTATCACGTGAACTTTGCCCTAGTTTCAGCTTCGGACTCACATTGTTCTTTTAAAATTTCCTTGAGTGGATGAAGCCCAAGTAGATCCAAACATTGCTTTCCTGGAGAAATGCCGGAGCTAGAAAGATTTATTGAAGTTTCATGATTCCAAATACTTCCTCCCTTCCTAAAAGTAAGTCTTTTAAAGGTTTCTATATGAACTACGTACAGTTATATATAGACGTATTTTAAAGTGTAGATTCACTCGTTTTGCTTCGTATATGTAGTTTATATTAGAATCTTTAAAAACACTTAAATTTAGAAACAAAGGGAGTAGTACTTATTTCTAGTTCTTCAAGTGGACGGCCAGGGAGCACCGAAAAGGCGTGCGCCAACTAACAGTCATGGAGCGAACCTAGTAGTCGTAATTAGACCATGCCAAACCGCCTATCCCTTGGATAATGATGATCTGTTGTATATTCTTGTTCTTCTTTTGTTGGAGTATCATGCTAAACAAAGCCAAGATGATCAAGGTAGTACTACAAGAGAGCGATGGGGAAAGTGTTGCAGTGCCGATCATTTCCGGTAGTCCATGGCTCGGCTCTGAAAATGAGAGTAACCAGGTGAAAAATCTACAGAGAGGACAACCGTGCAGGTAGAGAAGGTAAAAACATGATGTATTTATCTTAAAAGTAAAATTCTAAAATATGCATGCAATCGAAACTTGCGAAATTAGAGGGACCTTTCGCTGTTCGGTGCTGGACATGCCATGTGCAGCATCTGTGAACTGTGGTGCATCTATCTCTCAGAAAAGAAAAACGGAGTTTCACACATGGCCAACATTCACAGACTGCCCTACCGCCATGCATTGTCCTAATCCGTCCCCACAGCCATAACATGTATATGTTTTGGATCGAGCCAATCAATGGCATGCACCACCACTCCCTCGACCACCACCACTCAAACGAGGTCCTTTGAATCCATTTCTCGTTCTTGCATAACTCTTTGTAGCAATGATGCAATGTGAAAGGCTTGTGGCCGAACTTGGGGTTACTATGCTTGAAAAGTTCTTTGATGTAGGGGCTATACTCCGTCACTTGCACACCACTCGGTGGTACATTATTCACTTGGTCGGTCCAATTGAACCATCGGTTGCATTGGTCATGAATGGTGCTCCAACGATGCCCAAGAGGACCTTGCATACGGCTTGATCGCACGTCCACGAAGTTGTTGTAGTGCACTGGAATTCTCTCCCAAATCATGGTCTTGGTTTGATCCATTCAGATCATTGCATCCATGGAAAGCGCACACCAGACATTGCAAATAGCAATATCCTCCTTTTGGTTGTAGTTGGCGGTGCGGGACCATGGCACCTTCGTGCTTCCTTCGGTCACCTCCATAACCTCCTCCTCCTCAGCCTCCTCATCGGCCACCACCTCTTCAGCCTCCTCCTCCTTGGCCTCCACCTTTTCCCCAGTCACCTCTTGTTCCATGTATTGGGTCTCCTTCGAATGATTCGAAAAAGAGTCGTAGTTCAGGTCGTCAAGGCCTATGGTTGCCGAGGACTCTAAAGATGCAAGGAATTTGGCCGTGTTCATCTCCGCACTACGAGAACAAAGCAAACACTACCAATAATCACTACCGGCCACCAAAAATCACTATTGAATACCAACAAGACGCGAGGTTTTTCTTTACCCTGTAGGCATTTCATCGAGCACTTCCAGCCGTGGTGGTTGTTGCCGGCTGCGGCCGCCACACGCGCTGGAGAAGTAGTCGTAGGGCACACAGAAGTAGATGCACGAGGCACCGACCTAGGACGAGGCGCCACTGTGGTCTTCTTCATCTTCTTTTTCGCGACTACCTCGGCGGGCACTGCCGCCGCCATCGGGTTTCGAGCTCTAGTGAAGGTGGCTGGTGGGGTGAGGGAAGGGTCCGGGCTATCCATTCCTATCGGCGGGACGGTCATCGGTGGCGGCGGCGAGGCATGCCGGCTACGGCGGCGGAAGACAGAGCGGCGTGGCGGTGGGTGAAAGAGAGGCGCCAATTTTACACGTCCGCAGCAGGAGTGGTATATTTAGGAAGATTTGAGGGGATATAGGAAGGTACAGTAAAAGAAACTTTACGAAAAAGGGTTTCCCCCCACTTTAGATTATAAAGCAACCAACCGATCGATACAACGAGCTTGCTGGGACCGCAGCACAAACAAGCCCAAAAGAAAAGAAAGAAAAAGAAAGAGAAACAAATGCCGACAACGGCAGGTCGACGAAACAAAGATGACCAGTGACCGCTGCACCCACTAGAGAAGTACCACCGCGCTTCTAGCACTCCGAGGCGTCGCGTACCGAGCAGCACCTTCAGGAAGGAATGCGACGACTACGCAGCTGCTGCCCGGACAAGTCCAAGGGTTTCCCCTGGTACGCAGAGGGAGTGGGGAAGGGGCAGATCCAACACCCTTCAGGAAGGTCCGGCAGCGCCCGCAGGCATCACCGCGTCGGTGATGGACGAGCCACCAGGGATTTCTCCCGACCCAAACAACCACCACCACCCCGGATGATCGGAAGTGCTCCACCAAAACTGCCGCCCACCAACATGTGCCACCACAATCACTGAATCATCATCGCTGTCTCGCTGAGCCACCGACACGAAACCTGGAGGGGGGACGAGGAGCCAACGGGCTCGGGGGCATCCGCAACTCAACCGATGGAAGGGGACTACCACAACCACCAACACGCAGCCGACCGGACGTGACGACATGAGCTTACCAGGACCGCACAGGCCCGGCCAGACCCCAGAGGATCCGGACAACCCCTGCCGCATGCTGCAGCACATCGGCCGACGAAGCCGCCACCACCCGCATCCCTCGACGCCGCGCCACCACCACCAGGGAGCCACGCCGCCGCACGCCGGAACGCCGGCCTGCCCCAACCCAGCTGGAGTCCAGAAGAGCCCAGATCTGGGCGGAGCTGAGGCCGGCGGCAGCCGCACCACCGCGCGCCCCCCGGCCAACGGCCGCGCCGCCGTATCAGGGTCGCCCGCTCCCCGCGGACCCCGCCGCGAAGACGCACCATCGCCAGCCAAAGAACACCGCCATCATCCACCATCGCCCGAGCAGAGGAGGCCGCGCGCGGGGACAAGCAGGCCCGCCGCCGCCGGTACCACGCGGGCAAGGCCCGGTGGCGCGTGCTAGCGGCGGGGGGTGGGGGGGGGAGGGAGGAGCTTGGGGGCGCGCTGGAGGGGAGCGGCCTCGGGCACCCCGGTCGCCTCGCCCGGGGAGGCGACGCGGGGCGTACGGGGACGGGAGGAGGTGGAGGGAGGAACGGGGGAGCGGGAGAGGCGAGCGGCGACGGCGGGCTCCGCGCGGGGGAGCCGCCGGCGGCGGCGCGGAAACCCTAGGCGGAAGGGAAGCGGGGGAGCCTTCTTCGTCTTTTTCAGTAAAAGAAACTTTTACTTCACTAATAAATATGCACGTGCAACGCACGTCTATTAGGACTAATAAGTGTGCACGTGCAACACGTGTCTATTTGGATTAACACAGTATACTATACTTAATACAAGACAATTTATTCATAAATTTGAAATTTCCCTATAAAGTACACAATCTCTTATTCCCAACTCATACAAATAATTTGAAATATGGTTTCTCCTTAATCAACATGTCTCCTGTATTAAAAGACCACCCACTTTTCCCAATGTATAAAACTCAAAATTATTTAGAAGATTCATCATGATTCTCCATATGCACACATTTATGCAAGTATAATCACACATGAAAATGTCACTTATGACAAGCTAAGGAACCGTTTCAGTGCCAACAAACTCTAGTCAAGAATTATTATTACAATTGAGTGTCAACCACACAATAGCGGGAAGATACCTCTATGGTTTGTTGAAAAGAGGAAGCCATTGTCACATAGAGAAGTGTAGAGATGTCTTGACTGCATAGAATCAGCTGTGAAACAAGACAAAAAAAATGCTAGTTGGACCATCCGATTCTACTATTACACCACAAGTGTTGTAATGTCTGGAAGCAAGAAAAGTTTCATACTTTATTATGAAAATAGAACATGTAAACCAAATAAAAATCACATTGATAAATTGCGTAATTATACTTGTTAATCACTCGACAAAAGCATTAATTATGACAACTTGGACCAGTTACTTGAGTACTACACATTTCTTTAAGGGCTCAACATTCTAAATTTTGACAATATAACAAATATCCTCTCAGTTTGTAGTAATAATGATACGTAGGCTACCACTTGTAAGAATAACAGTGGCAAAAAAGGGCGAACAAATGCCGGTTTAGAAAGAAAAAAACTGCAGATATGCTTCCAATTTTAGCAACTCTAGTGGATAAAACATACCTTACCTCCAAAGTCAGGAAATTAGTCAAATGAAAAAATGTACTTCTTATAAGTAGTAGAGATGAAGTCATAAGGATCATGATTCAACATATTCGGAGAAACATGGTTGGTCTCTCTGTATGATGCGAAGTCGTTGCAGTCAGTAGAAGAGTGACCTGCCCTCCAGGCAGAAGACGAAGGCGGCGACGGCACGTGTGCGTGTTCGGAGGAAGCCGCAGCTCCTCTTCGCATGTCTCCCATTGTGGCTCGCGTGGGTGGTGGGCTGGTTACGACAGGCGACTCGCGATCGCGATTCCCTGATAGGAGATGATAGGACGTGCTCGCGATTAGTTTCCTAATAATTAGATGTGTTCGTGATTAGTTATCTAATAGGATGCGTCCATGATTAGTTTCCTAATACTTAGGTGTGTTCGTGATTAATTTTCTAATAGGATGCGCTCGTGATTATTTTCCTAATAATAGGATGCACCCGTGATTAGTTTCCTAATAGTAGGATGCGTTTGTGATTAGTTTCCTAATAATAGGATGCGTCTGTGATTAGTTTCTTAATAGGATGTGTCCGTGATAATAGTTTCCTAATTGATCAGGCGTGGACTTCATATTTTCCTCCACGGTGGAGTACGGTCAGTCAATGTAAATTGCTAAATGCACACAGAGAACAGATTAGGTTAAGGCTCGCCGTTAGATGGGTTTAGTGGGACTAATCATGCAGTGGTAATGTATCCGTGTACGTTTTGTGGGGTGCACTTAAAGAAGATTATGTTTGCTCTTCTATAAGTAGTATAGAAGTAGGATGTGTCCGTGATAATATTTTCCTAATTGATCAGGCGTGGACTTCATATTTTCCTCCACGGTGGAGTACGGTCAGTCAATGTAAATTGCTAAGTGCACACAGAGAACAGATTAGGTTAAGGCTAGCCGTTAGGTGGGTTTAGTGGGACTAATCATGCAGTGGTAATGTATCCGTGTACGTTTTGTGGGGTGCATTTAAAGAAGATTATGTTTGCTCTTTTATAAGTAGTATAGACTAAGCCAGATTGGGATCTGCTAGGTGCATTGTAAAGGAGTATATTATCAAATTTTTACCCCCTTACGGGGGATTGAGGATCAGTTAGAAATGCCCTTAATTAGTGTATTTGGGTTATTAGTTTTACCGTGCTGACATCATCATCAGTGGCGTGAAGTTTAGGGGCCTTACCTATTAATTAAATTATATGGCACGGGACAAGTAGATTTATCTTATTTTTTTTTTAGAACACACTATAGACGTAGACGCTCATATATACGTGTATACGCTCATCCCTATGAATACACGTAGACCCTTCCCCTATAAGCATCTCGAGAGACTGAGCCGGCATATCATATTGAGATTGACGAAGTCACCACATGCGCCTCGTAGTCGAAGATAACGTCTCCTCACCTGAACGTGCATCGCCGAAAATACTGAAATAAATTCAGAAATAATGAAAGTATCATAATTTGAATCCTGATGGGTTTAGGATACCACTATCCTTCTAATCATCCAAACCCAGATTACTTCGCACAAGTAGATTTATCTAAAGAGTAAATCTATGACCGCGGCTTTGGGTAAGGTCCCGTATGGTGTCATGGTTTAGCACCTAAGAGTTGACAGTAAAAAACTGCTTAACTAGAGCATCTCCAACGGCCGCGCTAAACGAGCGCCGCGCTGCAAAAAATGCCATTTTAGCGCGCGCGCTACGCCGCGGCTCGCTCCAGCGGGCGCGCAAAAACGGCGCGCACGCGATACCGGGTTGGGCGCGCGGTCAAAACCGCTTAACCGCGCGGTGTATTTGGAGCGCCAGCTACAGCGCGCGGCACACTCGAGCGCTCTCTCCCTCTCCTCGTCCTACCCCCCGCGCGCGCCGGCGCCGGCGCCCTGCCCCCCGCCATGGACGCGCACACCGGCGCCCCGCTCACCCCACTGTACATCCGCGACCCCCCCGCCGCCGCCGCCGCAGCCGCCGCCGCCGCCGGAAACCCTAGCGCGGCGAGCGCGGGCGTCGTCGCCGCCGGAGCTCCGCCGAGCGTCGGCCTCGCGCGCAGCCTCTTCTTGACGCCGCGGATGACTACGGCTCCGGCGCTGGGTGGCGTCGCGCCGGCGCCATCCCGTGCTGCCGCCGCACCGTCGAAGAAAGTACCCAATGCGGCACGGACGAAGAAGGGCAAAACATCCGCAAAGAAGAACAAGGCGGCGGACGGCTCCGGCATGGCGAGAGGGAAAAGGCTTGCAGGGCGTTCGACGGCCGCGGCGCCTACCGAAGCGCCGGCGAGCTCACTCGTTGAGCCGGCCGCCGGCGCGCACCAAGTGTTCGACGAAATGCCCCCAAGGTGAAAAAATTTCCAAGTATTTTTTCCTTCTTATTTTTTCAATGCATCATCATTTTCACATATAGATAGCTTATTTGCATTGTTCAAAAAAATTGTAGTCTCAACGATGATGCATACATGTCCACTATGGGTGTTGGGTCCAACAATTCGCATTGGTCTCAAACCAATGACATCCATTTCGAAGACCATGAGTTTGAGGTGGACGAGGAGGGTGAGGGAATTGTCGAGGCGCCGAGAGGAAGAGCGGGCAATTACTCCACCACCGATGACAAGTTACTATGCAACACTTATTTGCATGTCTCCAAGGATCTATCCATTGGAGGTGATCAAAGTAGAGACGCGTATTGGGGGCGAATGACAGAATACTATAATGCTCACAACAAGAGTGGAATTTACCGCTCCGAGAGATCTCTTCGGTCCCGATGGTCGACAATCAACTCAGATTGTCAAAAGTGGGCGGTCGCGCAAAAGTCGGTGGACAAGATTAACCCAAGTGGCACAAATGAGGATGATCGAGTAAGTGGCATCTCATATATGTTCATCATACTTGTTTTTGGTGACCGAAGTGCTAACTTGTTTTGTTTTTCTTGTAGTTCAACATTGCACAAAACTTGTTCAAAAATGAGACAAGGACAACCAAGAAGGGAAAGATCAAGAAAGGCCGGATCTTTACCTTGCCTCATTGCTATGAACTGTTAAAGGATGATGAGAAATGGAAGAAGCGTGATGGTTTGGAGGATTTGCATTTGAGCAACAAACGGAAGCGAGCAATTGAGATGGATGATGATGAGGAGGAGGATGATGCATCAAGTGATGACGGCAAGAGAAGCCCCACACCCAACTCGGTTTCATACTCGAAGCCAAAACGACCGGATGGGTGCAAGAAAGACAAAACCGGCAAGAAGAAGAAGAAAGGAGATGATGAGCTCAAAAATGCTATGGAAGCTATTGTGAAGGCAAGGGTCGAAGCGAATGAGGTGAGGAAAATGGCAAGGACCCAAGATGCCGTGGCCGAGGAGAGGAGGTTGGCGGCCGAGGAGAGAAGGGTGGCGGCCGAGGAGAGAAAGGTGGCTTTGGAGGAGAGGAAAGTGAGCAATGAGGAGCGAGCTAAGTTGTTGGAATGGGAGAAGCACTTGTTCTTCTTGGACACATCTAACCTCAATGCGGCGCAAAAGGAGTATGTCAACCTTGCCCAACAAGAAGTCTTGATCCGAAAAAGAGCCTTGGTTCGTGCAATGGGTGGTGATGGCCTCGGCGCCATGGGAGGCATGGGTGGCTTTGGAGGCATGGGAGGCATGAGTGCACCTCCGGCCGCCATGGGAGGCATTGGTGGCTTTGGAGGCATGGGAGGCATGAGTGCACCTCCGGGGGCCATGGGAGGCATGGGTGGCTTTGGAGGCATGGGAGGCATGGGTGCACCTCCGGGCGCCATGGGAGGCATGGGTGGCTTTGGAGCACCTTCCGACGCTATGGCCGCCATGGGAGGCATGGGTGCACCCCCGACCGCCATGGGAGGCATGGGTGGCTTTGGAGCACCCTCCGACGCTATGGCCGCCATGGGAGGCATGGGTGCACCTCCGACCGCCATGGGAGGCATGGGTGGCTTTGGAGCACCCTCCGACGCTATGGCCGCCATGGGAGGCATGAGTTTTGCTTCTCTCATGGGAGGTATGGGTGCACCTCCGGCCACCCACACACATTCCCATGAAGATGCCGTTGAAGATCTTCCCAACACCGTCGGAGCTTCACATGATGCGGTGCGCGATGCGGTGCGTGAGGAAGGTTCATCTTCGGAGGCGGAAGAGTCGTCTTCGGAAGATGAGGACGAAGACGAAGAAGAGGAAGATGAAGATTGATGTGTCTTGTCTTGAACTTTTAGTTTGCATTTGAACTTGGTTGGATGAACTTGTGGGCATGAACTTTTATTCATCAACTTGTTTGTGTCAAATTTTTACATGTTCATTTTTGTTCAAAATATCCATATATTCATATATGCAAAATGCCTGGCGCGCGCGCTGTATAGCGCGGCTGCTGGAGCGGCGCGCGCGCGCTGTATTCTGGCGCGGCCGCTGGAGCCAGCGCAGGCGGGCGCTGTAAACATGCCGCACCGCGCGCGCAAACAGGTTTTTTGCGCGCGGCGCTATAGCGCGGCCGTTGGAGATGCTCTTAGACTCTTTGTTTGCAACATCATAATTGTCATCGATACGTGTATGGAGACATGATTGTATTGGAGTATAAAGGACGACATTTCTAATATCTCTAATAATACTTTTTAGCTGTATATAATCCTTTGTATGTTTCATTACAATTTCATGCTCTATTAGAGCAGTAATAATAATAATAAAGAAAAAAATAAATAAGAAGAAGAAAAATGGATTGATCAAGGAGAGCTTTGACCTCCCAATCGAAGAGAGTAACAAGCTACTCTACCTACAACCAGAGAGGTCTCTTTACGAAGCCGCCTCCGATCCTTAGCTACTTTGCCGCCGTCGACGGCTAGCTGGAGCGGCACCCGTGCCGAACGTGTCGGTGAAATCACATGACGCTGCACGAGTTGGGGTTCTCGTCGTCAAACAGGCGGTATGAGTCCTGCAGCGGCGGCGGAGGCGGAGGCGGCGGCGCGTGCGTCCCGGGCGGGCTGTTGTAGTCCTGGTAATAGGACTCCGGCGACGCGTGCGGGTACGGCATGTAAAGGTACGACGGCGACCACTGCTGCATTGGCTGCGCCGCCTGCTGCCGCTGCGGCGGTTGCTGCTGCATGGACATGGAGTAGCTCTGCTCTGGCTGCGGGGCGTAGTAGGACACGCTCGCTCTCGGCTGCGCCGTGTGGTAGCTCATCACCGGCTGTGGCGCGCTGTACGGGTTGAACTCCTGCAGCGCGTGCGCCGGCGCCGGCGCCGGAGATAGGGACCTGTCCGAAGCAGGTGCGTCCTTGCTCTGTTTCTTCTTGTCCACGGCCTCGTCATCGCCGGCCTCCTTTGTGGCGGCAGCGGATCCACTCTCGGGCTCGGTCGCCGCGCCCTCGCCGCCGTCTTTCTTCGCCTCGTCGCTTGGTTTCACCTCCTCTTTCTCAGCCTCCTTCTCAGACTCTGCTTCCTTCTCCGTCTCAGGCTTCTTCTCCAGGGACGTCTCCTCCTGCTCTGGCTTCTTGTCCGAGCTATCGGCATGCAGCTCCTTCACAGGTTCCGCTGGCTTCTTGTCCGCCACAGCAGGATCCTTGCTGCCGTCCTCGGCCGGAGGGGCCGGCACCGGGGCCTCAGTTGCGGGCGCAGCCTCGGGGCTGTTGGCAGGCGCGGCGGGTGTGTGTTGCCATGGCAGGGCATGCTTGCCTGACTTGTACAGCCTCTTGACGAGCGTCTCGGCGTCCACTGTGCCCGTCACCGTCACCTTGTGCTGCTGGGCATCTACCTTGATGTCCTGGACGCCTGAATATCCCAACCAAAACGACGGACACTTTGGTTAACTAAGCACAAAAGCAAACGGAAACGCACGCGACGATCAAAGAAGAGAGTGACGGTACCTTGGATGTTCTTGAGCACCTTCCGGATCTTCTTCTTGCAGCCATGGCAGTGAATGGTCACCCTCAGCACGATGGTCTGCAGATCCAACAAAACGTCACATGAACACCTGAAGTATCCCTTGGACCGTTGGGCGGGACGGGGCGAAATGGTGTACCTGCAGGGCCGTTTGTGCCGACGCCATGGGAGTGCGCTCTGGGGACTGGTCGTTGGTTCCCCTGTTGCTTGGGGTGGGGGATGGGGGGCCGCTCGAATCTGTGGCCATGGAGTTGGGAACTCAGGGGAGGCGCTGCTGTTTATAGTGTGGGATGGAAGAGGTGGGTGCGGGGATGTGTACAACCACATAGGTCACTAACATTTGGGCCACATACTTTGCTACTGCGGGCGGATCGTTAGGCCCTTCCCAATGCTTGAAGGTGTAGTCATGCAAAAGGCATCACGTAGGCAAAAAATGATCTGGCACAACAATTAAAGAGAGAGAGCATTAGGATGCTCCGAGAATGAAACGATGATAAACACATGAACAAGTGCAAAATAGCTACCAACAAATACATGAAAGAGTTCAAGTGTTAAACAACTAAATGAAAGAAGTTTAGCTACAAAAGCTAAGTACCTAGACGTTGGGAAGATTAGATACTAATTTTTTTAATGAACTTTGCATCTCCCCTAAACACCAATTCATCAGAAGAGGCTTTAGCACACAGGGGCCGCGGCGTATCCGTTCCGTTCCTACGTACCAGGCGTTCAAAGAATTCTACGGTAGCTGTTGTGTCGGTGGCTTGGGCCCACTTGAAACGGATAATCCTATTCAGAATTCATTTATGCTTGGGTAAACCCCTAAACACATTGAATTCAGAATAAATGGTACATCGCCCGCGTCGGTACATAGTGTACATACAGCCCATACACTGTGCTTTTCCTTTTCTTTAAAAAAAATATCCAAAAAGAATGCGGATGAGAATTGAACTCATGACCTCTTTTTAAAATAAACATCAACTTTTTAGCTAGAAATAATTGTTACATCGTCAATAAGAAAAGATACAATATCACTCATTGGCTCCTCAGATCAATCCCTAGTGACGGAAAATTTCACTAGCCTAGCAAGTTCGTGAGCCATATTACTTGCTTCCCTATTACAATGTTTGAACCTGAACTCATGACCTCTTCCTTTATAGTGAACCGCAATAACCAACTATGACATCTTAACACTTGTGTGTATTTACTTTTTTTTTCTTTTACACCTGATTTCCATCCACCGGTTTTCCGCTGGTTTTGGTCTCGTTTACATCTGTAAAACTTAGAACCGAGAGGTAGGCCGTGAGAATTTCGGGTTCGGAGAAAAATTAGAACTCAATGCCCTTAATATAAACAATGAAATAGTCCATGCTTTCGTCTAGTTTTGGGGGAGCTTTCTCTTTTCTAGAAGTTGAAATACCAACTGACAGCAAGAGGGCAACACAACC
>LT934124.1:697791666-697802346 GCA_900231445.1 Triticum turgidum subsp. durum | reverse complement strand
ACCAGAACGCCGACACGTACTGGACGCGCATCCAGTCGGCGTTCATGAGCGCAAGCTCGTGGACCCCTAGTTCACTACCATTCACATGAAGCGCGGCGTAAAAGCCATGGCGAACCATCGGGCGATCATCCAGTCGGCCTGCAATAGAAGCCAGGACGACGCCGAGCACGCTCACGCTAGCCAGTTCCACGCCAGAGGAGCCCATTGTTTGATGTGCCTACGTGTCCTTCCTTTTGAATGGTCGGCGAACTATGGCATGGTGACCGCGGAACTTTGTGGCTGATCGCCGTTGATCGCCGAACCTGTGGCTTTTTTTGGCAGCGGGAAAGACAGTATGTGCCTTGGGGCCGAAACCTGGGGGACACGGCTAGGAACTGGCTCGCCCCCACGGCGAAAAACTCCGATGGCACTTGGGTCAGAAGGCAATCGCCGGGTGCGCTGGGGTCCGAACGAGTGTAGATGCTCTTAGACGCTAGGAAAAGAGAGACTGCGTCCTTGACGCTAGCCATTTGCGCGCCAAGTCGTTGGCTAAAAGGCGGGAGGAGACGTTGACAATGACCGCTTACGTACCTACTTGCAGCGTAGAGAGGTTAGTGTCGGATCCTACAGCTATTACTCCGGAACTTCAACCACAGTGGCCCATGCAGTTTTGTCCTAAACAGAAGCATAGGGTCAGCGACGGCAGTTGAGAGCCACTACAATACTCCCTATGTTTCTTTTTAGTCATATAAGGTTTGATCAAAGTCAAGCTTTATAGAGTTTGACTAACTTTATATTAAAAAATATAAACATTCACAATATGAAATCAATATTATCAGATGCACCATGAAACGTATTTTCATACTATATAGTTTTAATATTGTAGATGTTCATATTTTTTTATATAAATTTGTTCAAAGTTTGTGTAGTTTGACTTTGACCAAATCTTATATGCAGACTAAAAAGAAACGGAAGGAGTACTGCAAGTTATCAAAACAAGAAGTAGCATGCATGCAGGATGTGATCGACCGTGCATAGTGCAGCGACCAGAGACACCGTGTCAGTGTCTCCTCTTTCCCAGGTCACCGTTGCAAAATGGAAATAACAATGCCGAATGACGCAAGGCTAGCTAAATAAAATTTGCTAAACGTTTTGACATAATTAATTACTGAATCACAAAGGTCTCATTTGTCGATTTCTTCAATTTGCAATGGTCAGTACATGATCTTTTATACTCCCTCCATCCTAATACAGTAGGGGTATTTTGACTATTAAAAATTAAAATTCTTGCTTTGGCAATAATTTTCTATAAATATGTTGGTAATCCTCACACAATCACAACCATAAGAAAGTAACTTATGATACCAGTAAGAGTATTGGAGTAAGGATTGATCAAAGCATGAAAGTAATTTTCAACTCTCTCGTTCATTTGTCCCATGTTAAATATTAACTCTGCAATTCCAATAGGAAAATATATTTCAGTTAAACATTTTCCTATTAAAAACTTTTCGTACAATTCAGTTACAATTTTTTGTTTCAACTATATTTCATCCGGAAGACCTATTCTTTTTAGTTGCACCAGGGCCCCTCACATGTCAGGACTGGCCTTGACTACAATCATGTATTTTCTCAATATGTGCTGCACTCTCTTATGGCTACTTGGACACACCGTGAGCTGTGATCGATGTAATGTCGATGATCATGACAAACCTGTTACCATGTACTCTGTTCCTAAATATAGGTCTTTGTAGATATTTCAACAAGTGACTACATACGAAGCAAAATGAGTAAATCTACAATGTAAAATATGTCTATATACATCCGTAAGTGATAGTCCATTTGAAAATCTCTAAAAAAACTTACATTTAGGATGGAGGGAGTAGTAGCATATATGGTTCCGTTCGAGTTGCCGATTCATGCTACCATCTCCACATTCAGCTCCATGTGCGTTATTCCATTCAAAGGATTCATATATTTGTTTTTCTTGTTATTATATGATTGTATTATGCGTCAGATTGACCGTCCTTTCTTGTGGTTGTAGTTAGAAGAAAAGTGGCCATTTTTCCCATTGCCAGTTCGCCAGTGCTGGCAGAATGACCATGACGCTGGCAACCATGGTGGCATATTTTTTTTGAAACAAGGCAAAAGACTTGTCATTTTTATTAAATAAGAAGAGGTTTCAGAACAGACATCGCCAAGCGGCGGAAAAGCAAAAAATTACTCTCACGGAATTACATTACGCAAATGCTTAGCGCCTGCAGTGGCCCAAATAGTAACTTCCTCTTTGATGCGTCGCATGACAATCGCCACCGGCGCCGCTTTGCTCCTGAAGACACGAGCATTCCTTTCATTCCATATCTCCCATCCCACAAGAAGTAACAGGGAAGATAGGGCCTTCGTCGGGAGTGTATTATCAGAGAGAACCGCATCCCACCAAGATTTCACCGAATCGAACAAGAGCCACGGGGCCGTGGGGATAGCTAGCCCAAGCCATGAGAAGACCGCATTCCAAATCCGAACAGAGAAACGACACTTGAAGATCAGGTGTGCTGCAGATTCTTGCACCTGACTGCATAGTGGGCATTTGTCACAATTTGGCCATCCTCTCCTCTGAAGCCTATCAGCCGTCCAAACTCTGTTGTGGAGAACGAGCCACGCGAAGAATTTGCATTTGGGGGGAGCCCACGCCTTCCAAACCACAGTAGACGAACTTGAGAGCGGGAGGTCATGAAATTGCGCCAAATAAGCAAACTTAGCAGAGTACTGCCCATCATTGGTTGACTTCCACAATATAGAATCCTGGACACCCGGCTGAATGGCCATAGTCGCTAGCTTCTCCCAAAGGGCCAAGAATTGTTGAATGTGTTCTAGAGTGAGGCCAGCGTCAATGTTGATTTGTGCTATCCAGTGCCCATCCCTTAAGGCCGTGGCAACCGTAACACCTTTCTTGCATGAAATATCCAAAATCTTTGGCGCAATATCTTTGGGCCTAGCGCCCTGAAGCCAAGAGGATTCCCAGAAGGAAGCCTTCTGACCATCGCCGATCTTGACCTCAGTCAAGACCGTGAAAAGGTCGCAGTCGGAAGTCATGCAAGGCGTCTCCAATCCACACCACGCACGGGGTGGGTCATTCCACTCAAGCCATAACCACCTCAGCCGGAGGGCGGCAACAAACTTGCGAAGATGCAGAATGCCAAGGCCCCCATACTCCTTTGGCTTGCAGACAAGCTCCCAATTAATCTTGCACTTGCCGCCACTAACCGTGTCAGATCCTGCCCAGAGGTAGGCACGCCGCAGCTTGTCAATCGCTTTTAGAACCTCCACCAGGATGTCGAGCGGCGTGATGTGATAAATGGCCACCGCCGTAAGGACTGCCTTCACCAAGGTCATACGACCCGCAATAGCAACGTGCCTTCCTCTCCAAGGTGCCAATTTGCCCGCAGCCTTGTCTTCCAAAGGTTGGAGATGCACCCTCTTTAATCTTTTGACCGCGAGGGGGAGCCCAAGATAGCGGATCGGGAAGGAGGCGCGACAAGCCGGGAAAGACTGGAGAACATCATCTAGGTCCACATTGGCACATCTGATGGGTGCCACAAAACTTTTGGTGCAGTTTGTGGAGAGGCCAGTAGGTTCACCGAAGGAGGAAAGTATGTTGGTAAGGCATTGGACATCCTCCTTAATGGGGGCACAGAAAATGGCAGCGTCGTCAGCATAGAGTGAGGCACGAATTCTTCCCGGTTGTCTCTCTGGCAAGGGATGTAGCTTTCCTTGGGTTGTGGCTTTGCTGAGAATATGATGAAGGGGGTCTATGGCAAGCACAAAGAGGAGCGGTGAAAACGGATCCCCCTGCCTGAGACCCTGACCGTGCTTGATTGGGTCAGCAGCAATACCATTTAGCAACACTCTAGAGGACTCGGAGGAAAGAAGTGCCGAGACCCGGTCACGAAAGCGGGTAGGGAAGCCATGATGATTTAGCACCTCCAGCAAGTAATCCCATCTAACCGAGTCGAAAGCCTTCTTGATGTCTAATTTGAATAGAAGCATAGGTTTCTTTGTGCGGTGAAATTTTCTGGAAAAATTCCGGACATACATAAAGTTGTCATGGATGCTTCTTTTTTTTATGAAGGCACTTTGCGCAGTGGAGACAATGGCGTTCATATGGGGGGCCAGTCTAGTGGCCAGAATTTTGGCAATGAGCTTGGCCACGGCATGAATCAAGCTAATGGGTCTGAAGTCAGAGATGTCCTCGGCACCATGCTTCTTGGGAATGAGGGTGATATTCGCCGAATTGAGCCAGTGCAGATTTCTAACATTTAGGTTGGAGAAGCTGTTGATCACTAGCATGATATCATCCTTAATAATATTCCAACAAATCTTGAAGAATTTTCCGGTGAATCCGTCCGGGCCTGGCGCTTTGTCAGAAGGAAGAGAAAAGACAGCAGCTCTGACTTCCTCTTCCAAAATGGGGTCGCCAAGCGCGGTAAGGTCAATGTCAGTGGGTGGGATGGATGCCCAGTTAATGGTCTTGGAGCGTGGAGCACCCTTTTTCAAAATCGCATTGAAATGGGAGTGAACAATTGATTTCTTGTGATCATGGTCTGTCACCCAACCTTGGCCATGTTTTAGGCGGTGAATAAGGTTTTTCCTCCTCCGGCCATTTACTCTGAGGTGAAAATAGCGGGTATTCGCGTCTCCCTCTTTTATGTTGGTGATCCTCGAGGTCTGCCTTTTCCGCGCATGTTCCATCACCGCAAGGCCCACTACTTTTTCCTTGAGTCGCTTCTGAAGATCCAACTCCGCTGGGCTAAGAGTTCGAAGGTCCTGGGCCTCATCAAGTCTTAGAATGACCTCCAGAGCCATATGAAGCTGGACTTTGGCATTAGAGAAAAGGCTTTTGCTCCAAGAGCGAAGCTTCTGACTTGTCTTTTTTAGCTTGTGGAACAGTCTTTGGTATGTCTCATTGTGGGCGGACGTCTCATTCCACGCCTCCTGGATGACCTGCTGGAAGCCTGGCATGTTCGTCCAAAAATTTTAAAATCTGAAAGTCCGCGGCCGCCGAGGCCCATCTTCATTGGCGAGGAGTAGATGACAGTGATCCGAAAGTGAGGATGACATGGCGTGAAGGATGTGTTTATCGAAAGTGATATCCCATTCCTCATTACAGAAGAACCCATCTAGTTTGGACATTGTCGGGTTGCTTTGCTCATTACTCCAGGTGTATTTTCTATTCTGGATGTGGATTTCCTTGAGCTCGCAGATGTTGAGGGTGTTGCGGAATCGCACAATTCGGCTAGGTTAGCATTTGGATGATTCTTATCTCTAGCCCTGTAGATTTGGTTAAAATCGCCGGTGACGAGCCACCTGTCACTATTTGCTGGCTTTTGGTCCTTCATTTCCTGGAAGAAAGCCTCTTTCAGGTTGTTTCTAGTTGGACCATAGACAAAGGTTAGCTTGAAAGAAACACTGGAGCTGATGATAGTGACAGTGGCAGCAGAGGTTAGCTTGAAAGAAACACTGGAGTTGATGATAGTGACAGTAGCAGAGAGGGTGTAGTCGCCATACTGGACATTTTCAACGCGGACATGATCTTCATTCCAAAGAAGTAGGATTCCACCCCGCGTTCCAACAGCAGGGCGCTGAGCAAAGCCTTTCAGTCTATATCCGCCAAGAAAAGCAGCAGTGTAGGCATCCACATCTTCAAGTTTTGATTCCTGGAGGCAAGCCAAGTGACATGTTGAAGCTGCAATGGTGGCATACACAGTGGTTCTTCTATTGGGGCAGTTCAGACCACGAACATTCCAATTAAGCACACTTAGATTTAGACTAGTCATTAAGCAAACTAGATAACATCAGGAGGTGCATAGCATCGTTCAGCACATTACATAAACAGCCTTGCCAGAGCACATTGGGGTGGTAGCCAGCAAAAACAGCTACAAACAGGCCTAGGACATAGATGATTTTCACTAACATAGGAAACTAGCTACATCAACTAATCATAACGTGGAGCACCAGTCTACTCCAGCCCAGCCTCGCCAGCCGCAGGTGTCGTCTCCGCCGCGCCCTCGCCTCCATGCAACAACAGAGCATCTTCCACCGCCATTGCAAGATCACAGTCCATCTTGAACAAAGCTCGAAGCCTTGCAACAGCCAAGTCAGGCAGTTGACCCTTGAACATTGCCACAAAACGACCAATAGCCTCCTCAGTGATCTCCTCCCCTTCGCCAACTATTCCCATCCTCTGGCAGAGGAGCTTTTCCGCCAACTGTGCAATAGGCATTGCCCTGTTCTTGTCCCGGATGCGTGGGCTTCGTCGGCTCAGGTCAAAACCAATGACCCCAGCCAAGGTCTTCCTCCTCCTGCTTGGCGGTCTGGGTGGTGGAGAGCCCGGATCAGGCAAGATAGCCGGCTGCACCGGCACAATCAAAGGCGTGCCAGGGGAGCACAAGGATGGCTCGTCAGTAGCCCCCCCTCCTAGATCAGCAGCAGACTGAGAAGAGGTCATCTGCACAAGACGAGACACGTGAACAGGTGTTGCTGGAATCTGCTCTTCAAGGTGTGTGCGTTCCTCAGGCTGACTTGTTTCTGCATGATCCTGAATAGTCGAAGAGGGCTGCACTTGTGCCCCAAAGCAAGACGTCGCCTTGCGCAGCCAGGACGAAAAGGATGAGGTAGTGTTGATCTCAATGACGTCCGAGGAAGTGGTGCGCGGCGAAGGAGGAAGTGAGCGGCCACGGCTGCCAAAGCGGTGACCCACCTGGCTGCCTCCAGGAGCGCTCTCGGCCGAGCAGTGTCGAGGACGCCTCCCAGAGGCCGGGATGACAGAGCCATCAGGCAGGCGCTGCACCCTTGTAGCATCAATGCGACTAGCGTCAGGCAGCTCGAACTCCGCTCCACGCCTTCTGCCGTCGCCACGGTCGTCACGACGCGATTCGCGCCGGTCATCGCGCCTGGAGTTGTTGCGATCGTCGTCATGACGCCTGTCAGGAGCCCTGGAGCGGCTATGGAAGATGCGCTCTCGCCAAGAGGCTCTCCTGCCCTCCTGGTCGTCACGGCGCCCACGGCGGTCATCATCATCATCATGCCGGTCTCTATCATCACGGCGGCGGCACTCTGGCTCATGGCGGTCATGAGGGCTCCTCTCTCTGTCGACCCTACCATATCACCAGTCGAACTTGTTGGAGTAGTGTGGCCGCCGGGGGACATTTCCATTGGCGTCGGGGGTGAAGTCCTCGTGCCTGTCAAGGTGCACCAGGACGCGACGACGAAGGCCTTGACGCCCAGTAGTCCCCGACGGGCCGACGAGGACTCCACCAGGTTGGCTCGCTCCTACGGTGAGATGGACCACCTTGGGGATGGCCGAAGGGTTGGCCGACCACGCCCAAAGACAGAGCGCAGAGGCGTCCTCTCGCTGGACAGTGGCGATGTCGAAGTAGTGGAGGAAGGTGTTGGGGCCGAAGACCTGCTGAGCGACGGCGTCATTCCAGGAGTTGAGGGGGACATTCTCGACGCAAAGGTGGACGTGATGGAAGGCGTCGACGAGGTCGGCATGGGCATTGAGCCTCCACTTGGCCGCATGGATGTCGATGCCGTCACTGGAGAACCTCCCTGGGAGCGCGGTGACCAGGTCCCGGTGATGTGGGTAGTCGAACCTGACCAGGAAGTCTTCTGGATAGTGCGGCACCACTCTGAAGCAGTTGCGGTCGATGTGGAAGTGAGCTGCAATGGCACTCCTCATCTCCTCAGCGCTGACCCACGGACGGTTGCCGCCTAGCCAGACGAATGCCGCGAGGCTGGCCAGCCCAGCGGCCTGCGCGTCCATGTCCGAGGTGGAGATGACCACGGCGTGGTGCTCCTCCGGGCGAAGAGAAGGGTCTCCGATGCGCGGCATCCTGTCTTGGCTTGTGGAGGTGAAGCTGGAGCTTGATGCAGAGTAGCTTGGGGTTGTAACCGAAGGAGCTTGGGCTGGTCACAGACGAGCTTGACGCAGAGCTGTAGCCGGAGGAGCTTGATGTGAACGCAGAGCGAGGACTGGAGCAAAAGCGCGCCCGGTGCCCACACCGCCGACAGCGGAGGCACCTGAGCGAGTTGCGGCAGCTGGCCTTACAATGTCCTTTGTCTAAGCATCGATGGCAAACTCTGTGTTTCAACTTGACGAAGCCAGCGCCTGGGGAGTAAAATGGAGCAGGTGGCCTTTTATTTCTTTCTTAAAGGAAGGCTCTCTGCTCCATTGGGTGACGATTCAATGGTTCTATTCATCCTATTCCTAGGTCGATCCGTTAACTTGGGTTTTGTTTACCAGTTGGTTAGGTCAACTTGTGGCATAGCTGTATTGGACGCGATACGGTGAACGAGTCCCTTTTTGCTTTCCGATACTTTCTTGAAGGAATAGCATCTGAGTACAATAGTGTAGAGTTCCCGGCACTAAACATTGCAAAGAGTCTAAAAGAGGTGAAAGAGCTATAAAGAACTAAGGAAGAAGCCATTTGTAGCACTAAGAGGAAGATGTCTCACAACCAGCCTACGGATAATACATGCCAATATAGGAATGAAGCATGCATAAACTCGTAAGTCAATAGTGAATTTGGTTGCATCGAAGGCGGATAAATTCAATAATGAGGGCCGCCCGCAGATGATAGCAATTCGTCTTCACTAAGAGCTAACGACTAGAAATCTAGCAAATAGGACGCTTTGTCAATTGAATTAGTAAGTTATCCTGGTCTAGAGGGTGTTCTTCCTCCCCACTCTAGAGGCTAAACCAGTTAGAAAAGTGTCCCCCGGGAGTTTCGCAGTAGTAGATGATGTTCCTGGTACTAGTAGTCCATAAAACTAAGATTTTCTTGGCCTAAGAGCTCACCTGAGAGTCCAAGAAAGAAGGCAAAACAGCTATATAGAGCCCCTCCCCCGAGTCGAGCAATGAACAAGTAAGTTAAGTAGAGACAAGGAAGAGGGGAAATGCAGTATCGTTATGTTATAGCAAGATCATCAGATCATGGGTGAAGCAATCGATCATCAAAAAGTTCTTTATCAGCCGGCGGAAAGCGTGGTAATTGATTCATTTCATTGGAAAAGGATCAAACTGGAGTCATCGCATCGTTTCTAGATCTTCGATATCTCTATATTCTGAAGAATAGGTCCTAAAATGGTCAATCGATTGTTTTCTCAACGGGAATCGAGGAAATGGCAAGGGTTTGAGTATAGCGAGCAGAGGAATAGTTTCCTTTATCAAAAGAAGCCTATCGACTTGGAAACAGAAGATGTTGTAACTTAACTGCACCCTTCCTCTTCTGCCGATCTTTACAACGCTATGCACATCTCCTTCTTAGTTTTGAAAAAGAAAAGGGCCTCTTTCCTTTTCCCAATACTTGACCAAGATTTCTGTTTAGTTCAGTTCTAGATTAGGAAGCAATAGATGTTCCATTGGCCGAGAAGGAAACCAGTAAGCAGATTGAAGAGATAGATTGAATAACAGGCAGATTCCCCTCGTAACAGGCATATAAATAAGTCCCATTAAATTGATTGATAGACTATGCATCGATGGTGTCGAGTCAATCCTTGTAAGCTAAATACTACACAATCCTCCTTAGAGGGGGAACCTTAGAAGAAGAATACATATTACTTAGAGGACGGATGATGGTACATAGGCAAATCCTCAATCTATAGATGCTTTAGTGCCAGGCAGGCAGAGCCAGAGCCGCGTCGGGCAACGAACAACTCGTTTTTCGGAAGATAGTTGCGTTGTAGGTAAAGCTAGCAGTAGTTGGAGCTAAAGCAAGCTAGCTATAGGTGTTCGAATAGTTGTGTTGATAGAGGGTTTTCTCCCGGGAGACATATCGATTACACACAAGAACCTAACTCTACTTCTTTTATCCTCCTTACTGCTCCTTATCTCATTTCTCCTTTTATTAGCACAGCACCTTGTACTCCTTTACAGAAGCTGTATCGCTCAGAGCACAAATCGTTGTGCTCCTCACTGTTCAAGAGAGTTCTTGCCCTTCTCTGATCGGGGAAGGTCATTTAAAAACACTAGATCAGCCCCTTTCAGTTGAAGAAAAAAAGTGATCCACCTAGAATATATGATCGATACCAAAAGATTGGATGTCATTTCTCAACACCAGCTTCTCACCTGGAGGAGGGAAGGGAGATATGAGCATAGCGATAGCGGTATCTTTTCCTCTTTTGATAGAAGCCCACATGCCCACTCTTCTACCCCCCCCCCCCTGTACCACAGGGTATCAGGGGCCTCATGATCTCCACGAACAGAGATCACTACACAGGAAACTGCTATATGAAAAACTTGCTTGCTTCTTCGAATCTCGAAATAACAGAACATATAGAAAGTGTTTTTGTGATTTTTCCATTCTCTTCGGGGAACCTATAGAAAGATTATCAGACGGCTTTCATGATATTATGCTTCCTTGCCCGTGTGGAACATGTGTGAGCATTATGTTTTTCCAACAAGTGATCCGACTGGAAGAAGTGTTATATGAGGACTTCGAGATCAAATAGAGAATCTGTCTCTCCATTCCTCGTGAGCCACTTATTTCTCCGAAATCAGAGATCAGAGTGATTTTCCTCCTTTTTCCCAAATAGTCGACGGTCTTACACCATTGGGATACTTCGGATAAACTGGAGTACATATATGAGAGACCGGTGCTAAAACCTTTTCTCGAGATATCTTCCAGATTCTTAGGGTCCTTGCTC
>LT934124.1:697779838-697791582 GCA_900231445.1 Triticum turgidum subsp. durum | reverse complement strand
GTTCCGTAGTTTGAGAATTCTACTAATTCCAAGTATTCCATTATTATTATTAAATAAGAGAATATAAAAAGTAAAGAGGAGAAGACATAACCAGAAGAATTGTGAGATAAGTTAATTTATCAAGTTGAGGCATTTCGATTTGGATTTCAAATAAGAAAAAAAGGATTTTGTGAAATTTAGGAGTCGTTCGAAAGCATCAAGAGGGAAGAACTCAGATAGAAAGGCAGGCGAAGTTGGCGGCCAACCTAATTCCCCTCCCAGTTGTACCCTTGTGCATCCCCTTCGTAAACGATTTCCACTGGATCTGGAGATTCCCCGGGGCCCCCCGAATCATCATCTTCGGACCCCGAATCATCATCCCACCTTTTACGCTTCCGCGAAGAAGATGGGCCTGCCTCGTTCGCCCCATCATTTGCTTTTGTGCTTTCAGGGGATCCCGTGGAATGAGCCTCCTGCTCTTCCAAAGGCGCATCGGGGTCGGGAGAATCCGGTTCACCGAGCTCGGCCCGGCGAAACCGCTTCGCCAGATTGGTGGCTATTGCGACGAATTCGCTTGCGTCCCCGGCTTCCGTATAATCGGAGAAGATTTGTTGAAGAGTATCTCCTCCCTCACTATTCCACAATACATGATTTTCAGTGAACGATCGCGCAGATTCACCTTCCTCTAAAGGAAGAGGAGTGCCTACTTCGTGAAATATTCTTTCAACCTTGGAAGTCAACTCCGCAATTATGTCTTCGGGATGGGCGGCGTGCGCCATTTCCTGCTGGAGGTCTGGTAGTCCGCCAACGGGAGGTTGGTCTATGGGAAAGTCACCCTCGTTAGGAGCATTGGTCATGACGAGAACATTGAGATCCGCGACATTCTCATTCCCAAGATGAAAGGCTATTCCTTGAACTCCGAATAAGACAACAAATGCCATTATTAGTACTGTCAACACAAGACCAAACGATGGTATAGCAATGAACAAAAGAATGACACTTGGAAATATGGTCCGAATAATTTTGATAGTAGTTCCATGAACAATCCTTTGTGGGATTGGATTAGTTTGCTTGTTGAAATGCCATAAAGCGCGAACCAACATCTGTGATACGAAAACCAAAATAAGAATGAGGAAGAAAAAGATATCGTTCTGTAAGTAAATGATCATGGGGACACATTGTTTTGAGGACCACAATTTCTTGCACTGTGCCTGTAGTGATTTCAGAATTCGGCAACTTAGCCTACTAAAAGATCAGTTACAAGAGCACAATGCTTTTTGTGGCTTCCTGCTCGGCAGAGAAGCCACGCTGCCGGGGCGGCCCTGTCACCCAGAGAAGATTTCTTTTCTTTGCTGATTCCTCTCAATGAAATTTGCGAAGAATAGCGGAGAGAAATGGTAACGTAATAAGGGAAAGGGAGCTAGCTGCTTCCATATCACCCCCAAAAAAGAACCCAAAAGTTCCAGAGGCATCTTCCATTCATTTCGATTTAGGTCTTTCTGCACCATATTTAGATCTTCTCTTTCTACGATCCGAAATTCCCAGGAAATCCTTGACTCCTCGAATACGATGGGATTTCACACCTGGCGAATCTTTCACTCTACCTCCTCTGACTAAGACTATAGAATGTTCCTGCGAATTATGACCTTCGCCTGGAATGTGAGCAAATATATCATGTCGATTGCTCAACCGTACTTTTGCTATCTTACGTAGAGCTGAATTAGGTTTTTTCGGTGTTCTCGTTGAAACACGCAGGCATACTCCTTGCTTCTGGGGACATTGATCCGAAGCTCGAGTACGGTCCGTGCGCCGTTTTTCTTCTCTACCATGACGAATCAATTGATTTTTTGTAGGCATCCCTCTTTCCTATGTCCTTCCCCCCTTTGCCCTTTCAAAAGTGGTTACTCCCGATCCGAAGCACCCCTTTTCCATTCATAGAGAGATCCAATCGTCAAAATCAATAAAAAGGCCATCATGGACCAAGATCCAAACAGATCAATCTTGTTAGGAGGTACTGCCCAAGGAAAAGAAAAGGTGAATTCCGGATCAGGGATAATAAATAAAATAGGAACCAGATAAAATCGTATATCGAAACGACTTCTGGCATCACCGGAGGGATCGGAACCACATTCGTAGGCCGACAATTTTTCTGGATAGGTCGAACTATTGGAAGCAAATGGAAAAGGAACACCGAGTGGAATCAAAGAAACTAGCGGACTGATACTAAATAGATACAAATAGGTGCAAATTCCGACATCACCAAAGCCCACTTCGTTCTCTCGCTCTCCTCGCGGCGCTCCTTGCTCGCGGAGCGGCATACCGAAAAAAAGACGCTCAGATGTGGATTCGAACCACTGAAGGATTTCCAGGGCAATGCCCCTTGCTCTTCCCACTGAAACAAGAAAAAAAGGATTTGCAGTCCAGCAAGAAAACGGATGCGCTAACGCGCAACGGCTTTCGCGCTAGTTGCTCAATCCGTTGCTTGTTTTGCTCTAACCAGCTGAGCTACCAGAACCACTTGCCTAAAGTCTCTTTTCTTCATCTATGAGCATCCTACCTGCAGTGGAGGAGCTTGCTCAAGAACCGAGAGCCGGCCAGGGACTGGACGGCCCTCGTTCGGGAAGGTCTTCTTCGCTATAGACGCCACCAAGAACAAGAAAGGGGCGCTCCGCTCCTAGTCACTAAGCAGCTATTCTGTCCGACGGCGGACTCCATCAATCTGAGGTTCTTTCTCTCACGTAATTTCGCCCGCCCGTTCTACTTCCGTGCCGGAGGAAATGGGATTCGAACCCATGATACAATCTTCTTGTATGTCGATTTAGCAAACCAATGCCTTAAGCCACTCAGCCATACCTCCAAGTTGTTGATCGGAATTGGATGTGCCGGGTTGGTTGCCCGAAGATCCACTGCGTAAGCCGTAGCGCGCGTACTCTTCTTTACTGAGCGAGAAAGACTCTATCCAGATCTATGGATCTCCCCAGCGTCCAAGCGAGACCCCATCCAAACCAAATCCGCCACTCGTTGGGCGAGGCCTTGCTTTCTATGAACACCTCACCACTGAATGAGAAACTTAGCCTCCGACCCGACCAAGAGAGAAGACAGGGTCAAGCCGACGCCGCCCTTCCTCACCTGCCTGAATGGAATGAATATCTCCTTTGTCTAGTCGAGAAGGGAAAAAGCCCGGCGGGGAACAGGACCGTGACTCTTCTAAACCATTACATGAACGAGAAGTCCATTCTTGTCATGATCGATCCATGTCCTACCATAGTGCCCGGAGAACCTGCTTCTAGAAGATTCTATAGTGATCCACTGGAATCGGCCTCGGGTGACGCCTCCCTAGTCGTCGAAAGATTTCATCCCTCGCTCGGTCGTTAAGGTGGGGTGAAAACTGCAATTAATGCTCTATCTTCGTCATAGAATATGGGATACTCACTTTCAATGGACTCGCATCCCCAGAGCCTCAGATTGGCCTGCCCTTCCAATCGGGGTTATAACGGGTCCGGTATCAGCAACACCAGCCAATCGTGTTGGTACGGTGGGTTCCCCATACCCACTATTTGGAAAAAAAGCTTGCCATAGCAGCTCAAACCTCCGATCCCTTTTAGGGTTCTTGGTTATCACTTGGCTATTCGCTCCATTCCTCTTCAATCCATCAGGATTTGAGTGGCAGAAAATAGTAGATGACTGGGATGACTTCTTTTCTTTCTTCTGAAGTCAGTGTGCTTCTTTACCAGGCATAACATGATAATTCCTCTATGGCGTGTGCTCCTTTCCTATGTAATGACTTTCCTCCTTTTTCATGCCTCGTGCGCGTGCATAAGCTACGAGTTCCCTGGCCCACCCTAGTTCATCGAATAGTGAGACTGTTCAGCCGTTAATGCACCTAGGACGTGCTTACTAGGAAGATGAGAGACATGCTCGCTAGCCCCAAGTTGGGGTGCACCTAAGTTCTATCATACATAAGGAAATATATATTGGACCAAGGGATGCCTGCTCAATTCCATTTTATGGTCCGATCTAGCAAAATTATTAACATAGTTCAAATCGGGACGAGGAAAAGAAGGCATAGGAGTGGCAGATGCACGATCACTTGTAAAGTCCTATGAGCCAGGTTTATTGACTGGATTGTGTACCATAGAAAGTAAGTCTACCAAGAAGCTACCATTGAAATGGAATCTGGAATAGTAGGAAGAGTCCTCGAGTCAAACATCTTGGTCTACCCTACCCAGTAGGATTCAGCAACCACCGAAAAGCAAGGAGAAATCTTTGTACGTAATCCTTCGCTCGATCATTTGCATCAGCATGTCTTTCTTTTGCCAAAACAAAATAAAATGAGTATTAAGCAGCAAAACTTATTTGATCTGGTCACACCACCTAAGATTTTAGGTTCTGCGTATGCATGTGATTGCTCATCATCACAAAAGTTCTGAACTAAGTAGGCTTCATAATCCCACATTGCAGGCTTGCCTCCAGCATCGTCCACAGCTGCTTTTGCTTCTTCCTCACGGGATCCTAGGAAAGATTATTGAGTTTTGTACTCATAACTATCCAGATTCAAAAGATCCAAGCTAAAGGAATTAGAAATGAGTGCTAAAGAGAACGAAAGGTATTGGATCATTGCCTGCGGCTGCCACGTCTGCTTCATTTTACTCGCCTGGATCACTAGATCCTCTAATCTATTAAGTTTGAAAGGGACAAGAGTCATAAGATCCTGGTCGACTGACCTCAATTATTAACTGCACCGGTACCCGCGCGCATACCCCCCCTTTTTTTAGCTCGTTGATCATCAGACCTTGCAAAAAGTGAAAACGTTGAGTCATACCGGGCTTCATCTACATCCTATTCATTGCTTTACCCAGATGCATACTCCTCAGAGATTTCTAAAGAGTTGGTGGTTTGAAACCTTTGTCCAACGAGGAACGAGAGAAGATAAAGGATACCTAGGTGGCAATGGGTCTTTATTAAACAGGATTCGGATCCTTCTGATCGGGAAGTAAACTACAGCCAATCAGTAGACAATTCTGGTGGACATGAATACCGACCTGTTAGGTGAGAGAGTCAAAGCCGCTGCTTTCCTCTTCATTACAATTTTACGGATTTGACTCAGTTTGAGAGAGAAACCGCCTTGGGCTAGGAAGAAGAAGACCGCGGTGAACCATAAAAGCTAAAGCAGGTAGGCCTATTCCTTTTGAAAGATCCGAGGTCTTCCTCATCAGAGGCTCTAGCGCCTTACTTTCCTTCCGTTTTTCCAATCCCGATTCGAGCTATGAGCTGTGGCACAAGCCAGTTGAAGAAACCATTCCTTTTCTTTCTTTTCAATGATCCTACTCGAGATAGGGAGAGTAAAAGCCCTCATTGTCCAACCTGTCTATCTAGTGAACTTTCTCCTTGCTCTAATGAACTGAACCCCGACTTATTTTGATTGTTACAGATCTAGCTATTTCTCTTACAAAGCCCCCGCTAAAAAGCTAGGAATCTAATGAGTTACGAAACACGAAAGTCAGAAGGACAGTAGGTTTAGTGAACCCTCGGCGCTAACATAGTTCAAAGACTCGCTTCCCTTTCTATAGAGCCAATCTCTCCAAATTCCCGACCCAAAGCGAAAGCTGTAGATGCTGATTAATCACCCGTGGATCATAGGTCCAAAGCAGGACCGAGCAAAGCACTATTCTAATAAATACGTAGTTGTGCCGACAGAAGTAGAAGGCGCGCCAAGGGCAAAAAGACGAAGAGATTTCCTCTTGTTCGAGTGTTAAGCAAGCCTGTTGCCTCTTGTTGTTCTAGGGTCAGCAAGTAGGAAACAAGGCTTGCTTAACACTTGTCTTCTGTTCCTGTCCCCTTCCAAGTTAGGGGATGGTTCATGCCTTTTGAAATGAGATTCTAAGGAAGAAACGCACGCTGTATCACGAGTTAGTAGGTCAATGAAGGGAATGATAGCTCAACTTGTTTTTATGAAGTCAGATTTCCCTTGTTTTGCACTTCGCAAGGGGATGACTTGCGCTTGCTGTAGCCTAACTTTTTATAGTTCGAAAGGAAGAAATACTCCATCTGTTTGTTCTTGACTTAAGCAGTTCCTGTAGTTAGGTTTCCTCAATCAAAGAGGAAGGAAGTATGATTCAAGTCACTAGTTTACTGGGTTTTTTTGCCTTGGTAGTCCGGGAGATACTGATTATGTCGGTACGGACAAGTTCGATTCGAGCAAACTATGGAGAAGTACAACATGCGTAAATTAGCCATTGGAAATGGAGGTACAAGCGAGCGACTAAGTCGATTTCCTTTGTTTTTGGCGATAATTAAACTAGAGAAGCTGCTGTGAGCGACGGGAAGCCATTTATTTTCATAAATGTGTAGAAGGGGAAACGTTTCTTTCCCTTCCTATTGCGTTTAGCAATGGGGATATAATATAGTGAAACATCCCGAGTGATATTATACATGGAGCAATGGCCCCCCTTTCGGGCGCATACTTCCCCTTCTCAGTCTCTTTCGCACTGTTTGTTCACTCTGATCTGAGCCCTCATCCCTGGATGTCAGTAGCAGTTTCTTCTTCGACGAGCTCGACTCAGATATATCTTCCGCCCGGGTGGCACAAGCAAAGAGAGATTGCGCTCTCTTTTCCGAGAGATTCTTTCCAAACTTGTCAAGTAGATGACTGGCTGGGTAGCGAGTACTACTTTATTCGCGGTACTAACCTCCCCTCAAGTCCCAGGAAGAGAGAAAGGATACCATATTACAAGTAGGTGGTTGCTTAGAGCTTATGGCAAAGAATGCCACCCGCCTTACACACACGCGGATGAAATCATCCTACGTAAGAAGACAAAAGGGATAAGAAGAAAGCTTCGGGTCTAATGGAGCAGCTTGACCGCTAGCTTCGACCTCCCCATTTCTACTTACGTTACTATGGATCAAGCATTATTACAGGAATCTCGGGCGAACCAGAAGGGACATCGTTCGAGCTTTAGTTAAGCGACTCATAAGAGGATCAACGAGCCTTCCCTTCTCCCTCCGTATGGATACAAAGATGGACATATTAGCAGCTTAACGTATCTCACGGCTATCTTGGCTCATACTACCACCTCCAATAATCCCTTTGGTTGAGGCATCGAATGGCGAACCCCGACCAAAGAAAGGGAGTGCATTCCTTTTCATTCGATTTAAAGTAGATACACTACGTCTTTAACTGATTGTATTAGAAGCTGCCCTATCAAGAACCACCCTGTAGAAGCATCTCAACCACCTAACTCGAATAATCATATAAAAAGAGAAAACATAGTCCATCTATAAGAAGAGGCGTCTACTCCTCCATTCTCTCGCTAAGGCATTGGTTGAAAAGTGCATTTCAGATCGATAAGCTCAGAGTTGGGCTGTTTCTTGTATCTGATGGAGCATGAGGTTGGTTTAGCCCTCAAGTGGTGTAATAGCGGCTTTCGTACCAACAATCTTTTCCTTTCACCAGAGGGCAATAATTCATTTCTAGTTTTTTATACGAGCTACGCATGACCTTGATTTATCTATCCAGATGGGAGGAGATTAAGGGAAACATTGCTTTTCATATTCTATTATAGGTCATCGCTGGGAGTAAGGAATCTAGTTAGTTAGATGCTTAACCCAATCCACCAACTCGTGCGTGCATTTTATTCTTTGTTTGGTTTGATTTCTTGTGAAAGCGGCTAGCCCCATCACTAAAGCATGCCTGTTCCATATGAAAGGTGATGTAGGTAGGGCTGGTAGGGGAAGTAAGAAATAGGTGAGACTCGTTAATGAAACTAGCCTTCAGCCTTAGATTTCTAAGTTCTGTTTCCACCATTACTAGTGTTTCCTTGCTTTTCATAATAGAAAAAGATCAACTAAACCAGAGATTGTCGTAGAGATTGGCAGGACTGGGTATTATTCTGGGCGATGAAATGGATGGAATTTCTTGAAACATAACTCACTTCACTTATAATCGAATTTGGAAAAGGGAGAGTTGGTGGTTGGGCGCAGGTCTTCCCCTCCACCAGAACGGCGGACGCACCAGCTGCCAACCCTCTTCACTGCAGCCCACCTCTTCAATGCTTGGCGCGGAGGTCGCGGCCGGCGCGTGCAGCGCAGGGCTCGATGCGGGAAGCCCATTGAAGGAGCGACTTGCCGCTGATTTGATGCAGGGCCGGTGAGCGCCATGATGGGCTCGGGTGGAGTGGCCTCCAGCAGGGTCGCATTGAAGGCAAACCTGACACGGCGCTTCCCCAAATCCAGCGCAGCAGGATCCGCAGCCGGCAGCAAATCCGGGACGGCGGGGGAGATGGACGCAGCAGAGCCAAGAAGCGGCGGAGCCAGATCTGGCCTCCTCTGCGCCAGCTGCGGGAAGAGGGCAAGCACCAGCGCGTCCTGCCCGAACTTGGCCTGAGCGAATCCAGGCGGGAAGGACGGCGTTGGAGGGGAGTGCGGTGCAGCCGGGGGTATCACGTCGGCGGCGCTTTGGGTGGCTGCGAGCGCCGGGGCGGCGCGTCGCAGGAGCGTGGGGGGCGGCGGATGCATTCCTCCTAGTTCTGCTCTTTTTTCAACAGAAAAACGGCCGAGAAACTTGATTATGGTGGCATTTTGAATTTTGAACTTTTTGAGTTTAAACGCTGCACCACCATCTGTCTCGTAGTTGAACACTAGTGATAGTCCGGGCTGAAACGTCCTTGCTTAGCACGTACAACTTTGTGTGTGCACTGCTGATCAAGCGGCAGCTCTTCGTGGGCATCCTCTCACATTAAGTAAATACTACTCCCTCTGTCCTATAATGTAATACGTATTTTTAACACTACACTAATGTCAAAAGAACGTCTTACATTACGGGACGGAGGAAGTACTTCTTTACAGGCGCCCTACAACTGATGACGTGGAAAGGGAACATTGGAAACGGTTGCACAGGCCTAGAGGCTTGAACAATATTTCTCCCCTTTTTGGTCGCGCCATCCGATGGACCTCAAGCATCAAGGAGTCCACTGCTACGCTAGATCTAAACTACCCTGCAAAAAAGCTATTCCATCTGCCCCATAATATAAAAGCATTTTTGACATTAGTGTAGTGTTAGAAACGCTCTTATATAAACTCAAAGAAGTAAGGGTAACGCATGCGCTACAACAACTTCGGGGTTACGAGTCCTGCCCTCTTACGAACTCTCGTCTAGGGTTTTATTACCTCTCGCCGGCGCCGCCGCCAGTCCGCCTCGTCTCCTATGGTCCTTGGACCATGAAGGCGTGGTGGATCCCGACCGTTGCCGGTGGGAGGGCTCCCTTTTTAGGTTCTTTTTTGAGTTTTGTTAGTATTTGTGCCATGCTCAAAAAGACGAGGCGGCGACAACTTCTTGAAGATGGAATAAAGTCCTCCCCGCCTAGCCCCCGTTCCGGTGATGTTTCAAGCATTGTCGGAAGGCGTGTGGAGGTTTGTCTCCGATTGATCTTGTGGGATCCGGTCGACGTTTGTCTTCTGTGGATCCGACTGGATCCAGTCTTCGTTTGTCTACGTCTGTGTGTCTGCAAGTTGAATCCTTCTAATCTACGGTTCTCCTCATCAGGGGCAGTTGTTGTTCTGGTACGCTGGTCCTATGGGGCTTCAGTACGGCGACTTCCTGACTGTCTACTACAACAATGTTTGCCCGGCTCTAACGATGGAGGGACGATGATGGCGGCGCGCCTTCGGCTCCCTCCAGTGCTTGTAGTCATCGCTAGGTGGTCTACGGACCTGGATGTAAATTTTACTTCTAGTGTTTTTTTACTACGTTAACGGTTTATAAATAGATCAGAAGTTTTCTCGAAAAAGAAAAAAACAAACGCTCTATAAATCGGAGGGAGTAGATCTAAACTTGAAGTACGAGCCAGCATGAAAACCGGAGCAGTGGCATTTGTTTAGCAAGAACAGACTGGCCGTGGCGACCTATGTTGTCCCCGCACTGTTTGATTAACCAACAGCGGCCGAATCTTAGGCTCCGTTCAGACGGATGGATATTTTAAAGTGTAGCGTCGTACTCCTCCTGACATGGTCATGGCACG
The DNA here is from genome assembly GCA_900231445.1 of Triticum turgidum subsp. durum. Taxonomy (NCBI): domain Eukaryota; kingdom Viridiplantae; phylum Streptophyta; class Magnoliopsida; order Poales; family Poaceae; genus Triticum; species Triticum turgidum. Next base: position 697,781,587 of record LT934124.1, on the reverse strand, counting down.
CACCAAGGACAAGTTTTTCTAATATATTCTTCGAACCCCGTGGCCGTGACAGTTAAAAAATAAACACACCCAAGGGGAACAGTCCCATTGAAATTAAGGTTTTTCTACTTGTATTAGGGAGAGGAGGCATCCGAGAAGTTGCCAACTCGATCTCATCTCCATCTACGGAGGTACTGCTGCAAGACTAGCAACAGGTGAGAAACAAGGAAGAAACACAGAATGAAATAAAATGATGGTGGTGAGTCTGGTGACCATGCTTTTGTGCTCCAGCAAGTTACATGTAACCTTAGGATAAAGATCGATGAAGAATCTTGACCTGCTGGGGATTGGCTGCTCCAGTGCTAGTTACTGGCCTTAATTACGTAATCTTGAAATAGTCAAGGCACAGCTTGAGAGCAAGCTTGTAGACCATCCAAACAGGTCTACTATTAAGATTGAAGAACTAACTTGTTCGTCATATATTCTCTTCAACTTTCTTTTCTTTTCACCTACCACCGGCTCGATCCACTGTTTGCAATCTGACGTGTATTTGTCCATTTCTTTTGTACATGGGTTATGTTTTATAGGTCATAAATATGTATTTGGTCATTCACACCTCGCATTCTTGAGTGATAAGCTGATCGTCCCCTCACACAGTGTACGCAGTGCTGCTGTTCAGTGTACGCAGTGCTGCTGTTCTCCTCTTGCAATGTATTCTCCTCCTGCCTCTACATATTTCAGATCTGTGCATATAGTGGTGCTCATTTCACGATTTTACAGGTTAGGGCATCTCCAGCCGTTGGCCCCCCAGGGGGCGTCTAAAAGCGCCGCCTGGGGGTGAGCCGGCGAAAAAAAAGGCCCTGGGGGCGAGTCGTCGCCCAGCCGTCGACCCCTAGGGCCGTTAACAGGCGAGTGCAAAAAAAAATAGGGAGGGCCCGCTCGGCGAAGATATGACGAAGAACAGTTAAATTACGTCCGAACATGGCGAATTTCGGCCAAATTCGCCCATTTTCATTACATTATTGAAACCTAAGCTAATCTAAAAAAGAAATGCGCTGAATCGTCGGCGCCGTCGCTGCCATCGTCGTCGTCGGCCTTCTCCTCCTTGACGTGGACGCCCCGGCTGGACCCGACGTCGCCATGGTGGACTGGCGGCGGCGCGTCGTCGTCGTCGCTGTCACACAGGACGACGACTCCGCCTTCGTCGCGGCCGTGTCGTCGCTCCGCGAAGCGGCGCAGTTCGGGGCGCTGGCGCTCCTTCGCCTTCTCCCGGCGCGCCTTCTCCATCGCAATGGAGTCCTGGCGCGCCCATTCCAGGACCGCGTCGTCGTCGACGAGTTCCGCCGTCGCCAGCGCCAGGCCTGGCTCCGTCTTCACTGGCACCAGCCCCGGCTCCGTCTTCACCGGCGCCATTCCCGGCTCCGTCTTCGGCTTGACGAAGCGCGAAGGAACCGAGGACGAAGCGCGCCGGCCGCCCTCGTGGATGACGATGCCGGCGCTGCGATTGCGCCGACCGAGCGGCGACTCCGACGCAGGCTCGGCCTTGACGGCGAGCAGGGCCGGGGTTCCGGAGGAGTGTGAGGAGGATCGGGAGGATCGGAGGAGGAAGAGGAGGAGGCTGACCCGAACTGCCTTGGCGCCCATGCCCCGGCGCGCCGGTGCGTCGTCGGGGGGTATGCCAACGGTGGGTCGTTGCCGCCCTCGAGGTGCGTGAGCACGCCCTCGAGTGTGCGGCCGGGGACGCCCCACCAGAGGTGGCGCCCCCTCGCT
>LT934124.1:697763758-697775925 GCA_900231445.1 Triticum turgidum subsp. durum | reverse complement strand
CGCGTGGTTGGCGGCGTCGCGCGCGGGGCCTCCTCTTGCGGCGCAGCGGCCGCGGTCTCTGGTGGTGCCGCACCCGTCGGAGCTGGCCAGATCTGGCGCCGGCGGCCCGGCGGGTGGCGGGGGCTGCGGGCGGCCTGGACCACGGGCGACCTCCCCTGCCGTGGCCGGCGGCTGGCGGGGCAGGTGGCGTGGCGGCGGGGCCTCAAGTTTGGGCGAGGTCATCGGCGCGCCGGTGCGTGGAGTTGCGGGGGCGGCGAGCGGCTGGTGCGGGCGGTCATGGCGGCGGGCGGCTCTGGCGTGGCGGCAGGGGCGACGAAGCAGGGCGTCGGTGGCGGGCTCCGGTGGCCTTGGCCGGCTCCTGGCTTGGCGCTGAGGTGGTGCGGGTCGCGGGCGACATGGATCTGTGGGCGGCCGCCCCTGCCCTGGCTTCGGGCGGGTGGGGGTGACGGCGCAGTGGTGGTGGCTGGCGGGGCGTGTTGGTCGAGTCTGCGTCAGATCCTCCCTGGTCTGGCGCTCGGACGTCGACGGACGGCGCGAGGAGGCATCTCCGAGGAGCTTCCATGGCTGCAGCTGCGGGTTGATTTGGTCTCCCTCGTCGGCGGGCTCACGGTTGCCGATGGCCTCGCGGAGATGTGTGTCAGCTACCATGGTGGGGCGACATGGGGGTCCTCCTTCTCCCCCTTTCCCCGTGTTCGGCGGGGAGCTTGGTTGGAGGGATGGGTGGCCTCGATGCGGTCGCGTCACCTGTCGCCGGCACGATTTGCCGGTCCGGATTCGTCCGCTCCCCCTTTCTCCCCCTTTCCTCGGCCGTGGGCGGGTCGGCACAGGTTACCAGCGGAGCGTCGGCGGGTGGTTCCGTCGGTCGAGGGCCATCGGTTGGTCCAAAGTTGGGGCCTTGTGTTGGTCTCGGGGTTGTCTGGTTGCAGGGCGACGGCTCTGGCGGCGGGAGGCGCGACGTTCGTGGGCGGAGCGTGCGTCTTAGGTGCGGGCTAGCAAACATGGCCGCGTGGGTGGCGTGGTTGCGGGCGGACGACGAAGTTCAGGCTCGTCGGTGGGGTGTGAGCGCCGGGGTACACCACCTGTCCAGTCCTTTGACTGGCCGACGGTGGCGGTGGCCGTTGCCGTCGTACCCTTCCTGAAGGCTCCGTCGCGGCATTCACACTCTTGTCGTCTTGCTCCGGGTGAAAACCTGATCTCCGCTGATCGGGCGGTGGTGGCTACCCATGGTCGTATCCTTCTTGGAGGCACCGCTTTGGAGGCCTGGCTTCGTTTTGGTCCGGTTCACCTCTCTATTGGTTGTCGGTGGGGTGGTGTGTCGGTGCCTGGCACCTTTGTATCTTGCCTTGGGTGTGTGCGGTGTGTGCGTTGTTCGATATCTCGGATGTACTCGGTGATGTTTGCTTTATAATATAAAGCGGGGGGAAACCCTTTTTCGGTATATACTCCTGTATATTGTAGTCAGTCAATCAAGCAGATACTATGAGTGGTCTATTGCGAAATTTGATTTCCAAGATAGAGACAGTGTGTCACGATGAGAGTGCAAGATTAGACGGATGCACACATGCATTAATTGGGAAAATATGTGCCTCCTTAAGTTGACTAGGGAGTTTCATATTTTTCTTAGCATGTGCGTATGGTCGAGCTGAGTGCAGTGTATTTCCACCGAGTTTGTGTACTTTGCGCTCTGTCAAAAAAAAAGCAGCTGTGTCCGTTAAGTGTTGTGTACCAAACTTTCAGTACTATCTTTCATGCACAACATATTCAAATTCAGCTAAAAACATTTCAAATACTCACATGAGAAGTTAAACAGGGAGTGCTCCCAAATGGGAACGTTGCGGTAAAGAGGATAAAGAGCAGTCATTCAATCAAGGAGACGTTGTTTTATCGTGAAGTTGATAGCCTGTTGAATATTGAACACGAAAATGTTGTACGGTTTCTTGGCTTCTGTGCTAGCACAGATCAGATAGCGTTACGAATTGAAGGATTAAAAGAGCATATTTACGCCGAGGTACGAGAAAGACTACTCTGTTTTGAGTATATTAGCAACGGAAGCCTGAGAAAATATATTACCGGTACGTCCTTCGTGCATGTGATACAACTCTTGTCTTTACTTATTTGTCATTTTCCTTTTTAATGTATATTAGACACGTTTTACCCACACTCCAGAAGTGAAATAGACTGGAACAATGTCAAGGTTCGTTGATTGTGCAATCTAGCATGCATCAATTTAATGTTTTGAAACTTTCATGGCTCAATGCTACTTTTCGATTATGCAGATGAATTACGGGGACTAGAATGGAACACACGTTATAAAATAATTATTGGCATTTGTGAAGGTTTGTATCATCTGCACAAGGAAAAGCAAATATTTCATATGGATATGAAACCTGATAATATACTACTTGACAATGATATGGTGCCGAAAATCACTGATTTCGGTTTATCGAGACTTGATGAAATGACGCAAACCGTGAGTAAAGACCGTCTTGGATCACAGTAAGTGCATCAAGTAGCTGACTATTGTCATTTCATCTCTCATTTTCTGAGCTATAATCCATTGAAGTATTGGCCCTCAATGTAGAGGATATTGTGCTCCTGAATACTGGAGCCAGGGAAAGATGTCTTTCAAATCAGACATGTACGGTTTAGGCGTTATAATTATTGAACTAGTGACTGGACAAAAGGCGCTCCCCATTAGCAATAACAAGGTAAGAGGGTTTTATTTCACCATGCGGGCAATCTATTTTAAGAAGTACCCTAACTTCCGAAAGTGCATTTTGTTACCAGTTTTACTAATCCTACTTGCATTGGATGGCATGCATGTCTAGTTAAATAATACTCCCTCCGTCCTAAAAGTTAGTACAAAGTTAAGACACTTATTTTGGGACAGACGGAATACATAATGGAAGAGAGAATATAAGCTATGCGATGATCTTCCTCGAAAACATATGCAGCACAGGGAAGTTAACTCTTTAGGAAATGGTGATATTAAGTTACATTTTACTCGTATGACCATTTCAGAATCGATCAAGGTGGATAATAGCGTGATGGCCCGAGACATTTATGTTTTGTGAGAGAAGTCCACTTTTCAACCCTCAACTAACCACATTGTTTAAGTTTCAACTCTGAACCAAAAAACCGGTTAGTGCACACCCCAACTTTCAATACCATTCACAACACACACCCCTCTCTCCGTTTCACTGCCTTTGACCATTTCTTTGACCTGGTTTCAGTGCTGCTGCCTGCTGTTTGATGCGTTCGGCTGCTGCTCGTAGCTGTGTGCTGCTCTCTCCGCCGCCGCTGCTTGCTGCTGGGGAGAGAGGAAGCACGAGCACGCAGGGTAGCATGCATAGGAGCACGCACGCACGCACGCACACCAGCAGAGCAAGCACAGGAGCTTCTCCTGTCCACCCACGAGCATGCACAGCGGTGACTTGCAGCTGCGGCGTCACGGTAGTAGCTGAGGCTAGTCATAGTGGGAGTAACTTAGATAGTAACATAACACATCCCAAGACATATATGCTTATATGGCATGGAGTTAATGAGGAGAGAGGTGTTTGTGGTAACATGATATGCTACCGTAACATAACACACCCAATGCAAAATGAGTCTACAACATAATAAATAAAGGCTTGCATAATACTACACTTATGTTACTACCCACTATGATGATAGTAGCATAGACTAGTAACATATGCATGTTACTAGTCTAAGTTACTACCCACTATGACTAGCCTGAGAAACAGAAGACGGAGCTCCTTGAAAAGAGGAGAGCGAGGGACGGGGCTGACATGGCAGGCCTGACTGGGTAGTCAACACGGGGAAACCGGTCACGTGAGTAAAAACAGCTATTAGGGTTGAGTCCTAAAGATAGTGGTAAAACAACGGTTGAATGTGGGCTTCTCTCTATTTTAGAGCATGTTCGGATCCCATATCCACTCCTTCAAATCCTTGATTCCACTTCCTGCTCCTGGACTGATGACCTCTCCTGCCAGAATAGGAGTTGATAACACGTTCAGCAACTGAATTCACACCATACACGACCAGAAGGGTGCAAGGAACAGAGGTAGTGGGTGGTTCCGGCCGGAAGGGTGCAGGGAACAGCTCTACTGGGTGGCGTCGGCATGGCGCTATGGTTGAATGGTCGGGCAGTCACACACACACACACACACACACACACAGAGGGGTCACAGGGAGTCGCCCACGAAGCTAGGTATTAGCCTCTCCGTCGGATAGTGCTACATTGGCTTCGCTCCACTCTTCCTGCTCCGAGGAGCTGTAGCGTTCGGTGCCACTCCGCCCGCTGCGCAAGCGGAGTTCCGGAGCAGAGTGAATCCAAACAGGCCCTTAGACTAGGCATAGTGAAGAGTAACTTAGACTAGTAATATAAACGCTACCCTAGGCTATGTTATTACTTCCATAGTACGTAGTAACACATGTCTGGTGTCATGCAAAGCTTTATTTATTAGGTTATAGACTCATATTGTCTTGGGATATGTGATGTTACGGTAACTAGCTAAGTTACATAATTTTCTTCTCTCCTCATTAACTCATTGCCACATAAGCAAATTTGCTAAGTTGGACCCGATTTTACTCTTGAAGTTACTCCCACTATGGCCAGTCTTAGACATGTGGCCCTGGGTTAGTGGCAACTCTCTCCCTGAGTTCCAGGACTCCATCGTCCACTCTCTCTCTCTCTCTCTCTGTCTCTCTCTCTCTATAAATTGTACTCCCTCCATATCATAATATAAGACTATTTTTTACACTGTACTATATAACATGGTAGTTGCATCTGACATAGGCAGGCTTATGAAATTCCCACACACAGGATTTATGCACAAGGAAAATTACTATGAGGGTTCTTTTCCTCCAAGGAAACATAAGTTGTGGCCTTGTAGGCGTTGTTTGTTCTGATTTTTACAAGATCACGTCGACAGGGTAGGGATCTCCTCCACATTCGTCTATAGAAAGGCTCGCCCAGTTACGGGAAAAATACCAGGCCACATTCGTGGTTGATTGAAGGACAACTGTGCAAAACCTCGAAAATTGAGACAAATCGCCACTTCCTAAAATAAGAGACAAATCACCTAGCTAAATTAGGCCAGGAGCTCTAGCAAATAGCAACACCTAGAACACGATGCCAGCTTGTTTGAATCACCCACACTCTCTTAAAGTTGAAAACCCTGTCACCGGCCAAAGCTGACCGCTGAAAGTTGATCGTCATGCCAGTAGCAGTGATGGACTGATGGTACCTCAAAACACTTGGGTATGATCACTGCTGGCATAGACATACTATTGAATCTTATCGTTTCACGTTGAGCCGCACATTACCATCCTGCTGAACTTTGGGGAGGGGCTGGCCACACGAATGGCCATCTCTTGTGCTGGATCGTACATCTCCAACATGGTATATGACGATGGTAGCAGGGGGAGAAGGCCCCCGCTGATGCCCAAGTTGATGTCCACATGCTTTTGGGTGAGCCTGCCCCAGATCTGGCGTCTTTGGCATTGGGATCCACAATGGCTGCGTGATGCGCATGATGATGGTGATGACAGTGGACAAGTGACGGTTGCTGCTCGTCCTCAAGGTTGTGTGTGTGCTGGTGGCAAGACTGTGGACCGGTGTCACGGTGTTCCCGGTCTGCAGACAGCCACGGCACAACTACGACGGTGTGCGCACATGCTAGGTGGTTCATGAGATTTTTTTTTGTAATTAAATACTACTCACGGATGTGTTTGCTCCGTCGATGATGAAACAGTTCGCGCTAATGTTTAATCACACTGGTGGGAGCAAAAACCGCCAGTAGCTGGGTTTAGGCGCCCATCAGCAAGTATGAATCTATACTAGTGAGTATTAACAAATTCTTATATCCAATACAGTCTGGTAAGTGCTAAGTTCGTGTTTGAGAACTCTAGCGCTTGGTGTTGTACTAGCACGACAAGTATTATTGGGAGGCGCAGATGCTAAGCAAGGTTGTATTAGAGTCAATTCGCCGTCTACGGTTTGGACAAAGTCAATCCATGCCGATGTGTCTTAGTAGTGTCCGTTTGTAGTGCTGATTGAGTCTAGTACTCCCATTTGGTGTAGGAGTTTAATTTTGAGTTGAACCATCATAATACCGTGTGCAACATGCTGTTGTTGCTGCGCGGCAGCTTGAGGCGGTGGCTCGAGCGCACTTGTTGCTGCCGTCGCCCGCATCTCCTGGAGGGAGGTAAGGCGTGGTAATGGTGATCTTCTGCTTGGGCTCGGGCGCTAGGTCAGGTGGCGCCATGAATCTGGCGAACATGCTGCTGGGCGGTCATCGGCCGCGGTGGTCACCTGAGAGGATTAAACCTGTATGATCTACGTCCATAGGTGAGGATGACAAGATAGTGGCTGCGAGTGGTGCTGTCGTCTCATGCAGATCAGCCTTGGCTGCCACTTGTGAGGATGGTGCAGGCCTCCAGAGTGTCCCAAAATTGGGATATGGCGGTGCCGCTGTCCTTTCTCCTCGCCGAAACTTCTTCAGGTGGTAGCGAGTAGCTCTTCTCGAGTCTCGTCGGCCTACCTGTATGGCCGTGGTCATTGCTCGTCGTAAGGAGGCAAGTGGCACGTATGCAACTATTGGGACAGAGGCAAGTGGAGGAGACAACACTATTTGACTTTGATTGGGCGGGTGAAAACCATGATCTGACCTTTGGTGGCTGGATCCGGCGATGGCGACGCATTTACGTCGTTCCCTTCTTGGAGGCATCGCTTTTGAAGAACCCTTCTTGTAGTCTTCGTGTTGTCATGAGATGGTTGGCGCTGATGGTCACTGCTATATTTCGTCAATTGTTGTTTTTATTTCATTTCTCTCTCCGTCCAGGCATTGTTTTGGTCTTGTATGACTTTGCTTTTTGCCGGCGTGATCATTTTGTGTGTGTGTGTGTGTCGTGTTGGCTGTGTGCATCCTAATTATGCAGAGGCCGGGTGTGTATTCATTATGATTGTATCCCTCGATGCTATATTATGAGTCAAATAAAGACACCCTTTATCGAAAAAAAAATACCGTGTGCAACACTAATGGTGAGCTGAACCAACCATATTTGAGAAAAACAAGCCACCACCAACGTCCCACCACGAGGTTCAACCTTTGTTGACGGCCGGCACCACCACCCCCACCGCAACAACTATGGCCTTAGGGCATCTCCAACCGCGCCCCCAAGAAGGCCTCCCCAGGCGATTTTTTCGCGCCGGCGCCGAAAAAACGGCCCAGTCGCGCCCCCAGGACGCCGAAAATCGCCGGCTTGGGCCGAAAACAGCGCCGGCGGACCCAGCCCGAACCCGGCGCGCTGGGGGGCGCCCGGGGGCGCCGGGGCGAGTTGTTTTGGCGCGAAGAAGTCACGGGCCAGCCGCGTCAGCGACTCGGCGCCTCGTCTTCCCCCAACGGCCTCAGTTTCCGCGGGGAATCAATGGCAAGGCTGCCGCCGGTCAGCCTTGCCATTGATTCCTTCACGGGCGGCGCTTCACGGGGCGGCGCCGACGCCTCCCCTCCCTCACACGCGTACACACGGCGCGGCCCGGCTATAAAAGCCGGCGGCATCCACTCCACTCTCCTGTGCCCACACCAGCCCCGCCCCGCCCCTCGCCGCCGTCCATCCCCTCCCTCTCCCTGCCTCTCCCGCGCACCGTCGCCGTCGCCATGGCAAAACGCTTCCCCGAGGATGAGGCGGCGGCCAACGGCTTCGGCCGCCGTTCACTCCGCCTTCTGGAGTCCTGGCTCCTGTTCTAGGCGAACATCCCGGCGCCGCCGGACATGCGCGCCGGGCCATCGGGATGGAGGCTCAGCGCCGGGGGAGTGCCCATTCCCCCGTTGCCCGACGCCGCGGCGAAGCCGGAGTACTTCGCCGAGGAGGTCGAGATCGTCCGCGCGTCCCTCACCGACGCCCAACGCTCCCTCCCCCAGTACGCCGCCGACAACCACGCCGCCTGGGCGGCGTATTTCGAGCGCCGCCAGCAGCAGCGTCTTGCGTCCACCAACGGCGCGCCGGTGGTCGGCGGGCGGCAGAACAGCGAGGGGCGCCACCTCTGGTGGGGCGTCCCCGGCCGCACACTCGAGGGCGTGCTCACGCACCTCGAGGGCGGGGAGGACCCGCCGTTGGCATACCCCCGGCGACGCACCGGCGCGGCGGGACATGGGCGCCAAGGAGGTTCGGGTCTTCTTCCTCCTCTTCCTCCTCCCGATCCTCCTCGCACTCCTCCGGCACTCCGGCCCTGCTCGCCGTCAAGGCCGAGCCTGCGGCGGAGTCGCTGCTCGGTCGGCGCACTCGCAGCGCCGGCATCGTCATCAACGAGGGCGGCCGGCGCGCTTCTTCCTCGGCTCCATCGCGCTTCGTCAAGCCGAAGACGGAGCCGGGACTGGCTCCGGTGAAGACGGAGCCGGGTCTGGCGCTGGCGAAGGCGGAGCTCGTCGACGACGACGCGGCCCTGGAATGGGCCCGCCAGGACTCCATTGCGATGGAGAAGGCGCGCCGGGAGAAGGCGAAGGAGTGCCAGCGCGCCGCCCTGCGCCGCTTCGAGGAGCGCCGACGCGGCCGTGACGAAGACGGAGTCGTCGTCCTATGCGTCAGCGACGACGACGACGCGCCGCCGCCAGTCCACCATGGCGACGTCGGGTCCAGCCGGGGCGTCCGCGTCAAGGAGGAGAAGGTCGACGACGACGATGGCAGCGACGGCGGCGACGACTTCAGCCCCTTTCTTTTTTAGATTAGCTTAATAATGGAATGAAAATGGGCGAATTTGGCCGAAATTCGCCATGTTCAGACGAAATTTAACTACTCTTTGTCATAACTTCGCCGAACGGGCCCTCCTTTTTTTTTTACACTCGCCTGTAGGCGGCCCTGGGGGTCGACGGCTGGGCGATGACTCGCCCCCAGGGCCTTTTTTTTCGCCGGCTCACCCCCAGGCGGCGCTTTTAGACGCCCCCTGGGGGGCCAACGGCTGGAGATGCCCTTAGCCTCCAGCGGAAGTTATGATCATTAACATTCTGCAGCGTCCCTGTATAGAAGTGAGATAGACAGGTCGCAAGTAGTAGGAGGCAGGTGCTGCAAAAGCATAAAATGGTTATTCAGATGAAGCAATCAGGACATTATGAATCTGTGGCAAGCTTCAGACATGTCCTATGCATAGTTAGTGTCATTGTTCTGCTTCAGCCATCATGGTTTTCAAAGCCACCATGCATGTCCGGCGTCTACTCTACTCTGGACAGCTTATTATGAGAGAGCTTTTGCAAACCGTAATGCTCTTTTGAGAATGGAGATGCTACAACGTGGTTCCCAATGCTTCAACTACCACTTTAAAAACTTCCAGATTTCTTATATAAACCAACAATATCCAGAAGCTGGAATCAATACCCACACATTCTCTATGCGATAATGTGCGAGCACCTCATCTAAACATTTTGTCTTATTCTATATATGTCATCTTTTGTGGAATGACAGGTACTTAGGAGATGGAGACACAGATGGAGGAAAACAGGGAAGGAAACAGAGTTGGTTTACCAGCAAGTAGCAAAATGCATCGAAATTGGGTTACTTTGCAAGGAAATTGACCCATCCAAACGGCCTTTTATATGGGATATCATGGATGATATCAGACAAATGGAAGGTGTTAATGGTTCAATCAGAAATGACTCTGAATATAAGTTTGGACAGGCAAGCTCTTATGCTCCCTCAGACGTATTAGTTAGCTATGGACTACTCTTCGAGAGCAGCTAAATGGCTCCCAAGCTCATCTGCTCATGCCTGTGTATAGTAAAAAGAATACTAGGAAAAAAAAACTGATTTCTTTTGCATTGAAGATGTTTGCGTGAGGTTCCTGCCAATTTTCGCGTGTTAAGACACCTGAGTAGCTCTCAACAAAAAAAATGGGGTATGTGAAAAAGGTTATTGTTCAGACCGATTTTTTTCCTAAGAGCCACTCAGATGTCCTAACGCATTGAAATTTGCATAGATCTCACGCACTCAAACATCTTCCATGCATTTTTTGGACTTTTTTTTATTGTAGTGTTCATCGAGATCAGATGAGCTCGGATGTAGAAATGGATACTCGCTATTCCCCAGCTATCTTGTTCTTATGTTATACACAATGGTGGAGCTACAGTCCGGCCAGCCTGGGCGGCTGCTTGGGATCTGGCGTGGATCCTCAATTCAATCCAGTGCCAGAAATGAAGAACTAATAAATATTTTCAATGTGAAAATTGGCAAGAAGCCTTCGTGCTTTGCCATGGCTCTTTCACCGAGTTGGCTCCTTCACTAGTTATGCAATACATATGTCATTTGTCCCAAAAAATATAACATATTTGTTCTGCTCTTTGTTTGCAGGTAAGCGCCTACTCGGAGGATGACGATATGCTTGGAATTGAGCCGCTCGAACTACATTTTCCTTTTCGGCTTAACAAACAGATGTCATGCGCCATTCAGCTAACCAATGAGACAGGCTCTTACATTGCCTTCAACGTCGAACATATGAACCCCCTATCATACTGTGCACAGCCGCAGAAAGACATTATGCCACCACGATCCAAGTGTAATGTCAAAATAACAAGGCAACCGCAGGCCAAGGCACCAAGAGATTGTACCAGCGAATTCACTGTTTGGAGCACCAAAGTAAATGATTGCCTTTCAGTTGAGGATATAACTGCAAACATGTTCAATAATGAGGCGGTCAACATAGTGGATGACGTGAATTTGGATGTGGTTTTTGACGTCAGTGAGGAAATCAATGTGGTGAGTTTTCTAAGAATACTAACTTGCAATACTTTGTCTATTCAATTAGTGCCCAGTGCAAATGATCTTTATTGTAGGTAGAGTGCGAAATTGATAGACGTCCAGAGCAAAATATACTATGTAGTTGAACTGAACGTTGTCGTTTTGTGAATGAAATTACGGAGCGATTGCTTTCTTCAACAAATAAAAGACGTCCAAATCAAGCATATTTTAAATTATATTAATACGGAGTACCACAATGTAATCAGCAGATTAGGTTGGCTTGCAAATCTTTTCCTTTTTATTTTCATATAGTATTGAATCAACAATAAAAAAATAACTGTTGTTGAGAAGTCAGAATTTTGTTTGTTGACAAGTCTCACCAATTGTGTCCCTGTGCGTGCGTGTGCATCAGCACGTGATACAGCCACCGAGACGGAGGTGAGATCGCTAAACTAAGAAAGAGAACTTAGTTGCAAAAACTATGTCTAGTTAATATTCGGCTAGTACAAATGAAACTTGTGTGTAATGAATAATGGTGCAAGTAAGAGTAACGGCATGGCAGAAATTTAATTAATACAAATGGCGGAAAGGGCAACGATGCATAAGAGATCTAATATTTCGCATAAACAATCTCTCGCTAAGCCAGGATAAGCGAACTATTGGTTACCAGGTAGTTTTCATCTTTGTTTGACCAATACATACCATATAATACAACGGAAAGAAAACGTTCATTTGTATATGATCGTGAATATGACTCCACTGCTCATCTGTCTACTTGTATATGACTTACAAAGCTATGTCTATTTGATTTTTGTTTCGCACAAATAATTGTTTATTCTATAGTTGATTCTTGGATAATTCATATAAACATCTCGCATCAAGTCATTATTTTCCAACTTGATTTCAATACCACAATGTAAGCAATAGTCATGTTATGTTTTCTTCGAAAAGGGGATTACCCGGCCTCCCCATCACAAGGATGCACAAAGCCATATTATTAAGGTAAACATTTCGGGACGGAGCGCCGGCTAAACTTTGCACCGGTCGCGCACGCCATGCGTCCCAGTGAAGCAGCAAAAGCGGGGCCGCTTGTCTCTCTCACCTTATCTTTTTCTCCTCTAGCCTTATCTCTTCTTCTCAACCACACTTTCTCTCTGGTAGCAAACTAGCAATTGCATCGTCTTCCTTTCCCCACTTAGAACAAGCGAGCGGGCCTGCTGTCTCTGGATCCTATCATGTGGCCGCCATGGAGAAGCTTCGTCCTCTCAATCTCGCCTCGTCCTCTCATGCTCTCTCCCCCCGCAGCAGCCATGGCCTTGCCTTCTCCACCGCTTGTGAATCGCCGCCGCGGAACAACTCCGAGCCTGCTGCGTTGAGCACCTCCATAGCCACCACAAAAACCACGAGCTCACTGCTGGGCATGGCCGACGGCTGCA
>LT934124.1:697744261-697763592 GCA_900231445.1 Triticum turgidum subsp. durum | reverse complement strand
CTTTCAAACTTTTCTTCATAATCTATTTCTTGCATCTTTTTTTTTCTGAAATCACTGGTTCCAGCTTTTGAAATCACTGGTTGTAGCATTTTGTTCAGCTGGTTGTAGCTTTTTGAATCGCCAGTACCAGTTTCAGAATCACATGTTGCAACTTTTTGATTAGTCGCTTGCATCTTTTCTAATCACCGACAGTAGCTTCCTGCGTTGCTGGTTCCAGCTTTTGATTTTGCCAGTTGCAGCAATTCCTTTTCGATAGTAGTATTTTTTGATTCGTCGGTTGTAGCAATTTTTTCACCGGTAGTAGCTTTTGGAAACCATAGTTCAAACATTTGATTTTGCCGGTCCCAACATATGCAGTCACCGGTTCAAGCAAATTTGACCGCCGTTTCCAGCAGCTCGTCTTGCTGGTGGCAACACCCATAGCCGTCAGTTCCAGCAAATGCGACTGCTGTTTCCAGCATCTCGTTTTTTGTAGCACATTTTGGGATGGATAGGGACGAGGCAGTGCTGCAACTGTCGTTGATTTTTGCTACTAGCAGTGAGGTTTCTTGCATCGATGTCAGGGAGTTGCAACGAGTCTAGACAGAGCTGCAAACTGAAATCAATGAGCAGGAGAAGGTTCTTCGGCTAGTAGGGGAGGGGATGTGAGGCCTCGGGGTGTGGACGGCCGGTGGGCGGCGGGCGGCGGCTGTTGCCCTCGCGGAGCTGTACCCAGGAGGCAGAGTCGCGTGGGGGCAGAGGCGGGGGATTTTTTTCTGGTATGCGTTGACTAGGACGAAGAAAACAAATCGAGGTGGGAGAGGTCAGATCGGATGACTCCTGGAGGCCAGATCGAACGGCTAGGGCTTGACCGGCCCAAAAGTTGGGCCGGCGCGCCGGCGCAGATCACTGCCCTATTATTAAACGTGAAACAAGTTGAGGTCACCAAGTAGCAAACAATAAAGCAAATAAAAAGAAAACACGACCACAAACGGCCGAACCTGAGATTACGTAGCTCATCCACATAATTTAGTCGTGTTATGTCTTTATACTATGCAAAAATAAAGAACATAGATGTAGCTTTTTGTACAAAATCATTCCAAAAATCACTTGGTACTATTTTAAATTTTACTATTCAAATGAGAAAAGTCAGTAGTCAGTAGTCACTAACCAATCCTGTCACGGCAGTGTTCGTGGCACATAGCACTGATTCGTCGATTAGCTTTTTCTAACTGTGAAACTAACGGGTGGGCATTGGTTGTCAAGCTGAGTTGGCAACACATGTGATTTTAAGCTGACGTAGACATATGCCCTACCTGTCATCTTCATCCCTCCTCTCTGTCCCCTCCTCCATCGTCTCCTTCCCAGAATTGGGTGGGGTTGAGGCCGGAGACTTGGAGCTCGTCCGGCGACGAGAGGGTGCGTCCGGGATGAAGCTCCGTGGAGTGGCAGCCCTTGGCACAGTCAATCTTGGCGTCCGTAGCACCGTTCGGTCTCCAGCTTGTTGCTACTCGGCATGCCCGGAGAGGTCAGTGTTGCCCGCCACCACTGTGTGGCCACACCGACCGATCTAGTCCGTGATAAACCTTCGGTTGGTGTCCAATAACCTAGTTTTCTTTTTCTTTTGCTTTTTTCCCCATACAAACATTAGTCTAACAACCTAATTATCTCCGCGAGCATGATGTCTTCCTCCTAGATCCCTTTGCCGTTAGTTCGGACACCTACCACGTGGAGCTTGATCCCCAATCTCTTCAGGTGGCCTAAGCCATTTAGCCGATCGAGCGCACGGCAAGCCAGAGTTTGGGCTCAGGCGCTCCGTGCACTCTGGTCGACACTCGACATCCGCACCTTGCCGGGCGGACGTCCAACAAACTTGGAAAACGTGTGTGCGCTGCCCATCCGCTGATAATTTTGGAGATGTTGCGGACTGGGGACAATGACGTTGTTGGCGTCGAGCCGGGCGGGCAACATGACTATGGGCGTCGGGGATACTCCCACGTGACACGCTCAAGCATGCGGATATTTGCCATGGCGAGCGTGTCAAGTTGGCCATGGTCTTCACGTAGAGCCCCGGGCCAGCGGGCCACACTAGGGCAGAATCATTGTCACCATGGCCGCCCATGTCGGCGAGCTAGAGGCGGTGCAATAGGCGTTCTCGCCTCCTCGGTGCCCTCGAGCGCCGCCATCTGGCGCTCGAGCACGAGCACTGTGTGGTTTGAAGTGGCGGTTGTAGAAGTACATGTCATCGGCCCACGAAGAGCTGCCGCATGGTGTCCTGCTCCTTCACCGTGAAGATCGTGGACGCCTCAATGCGCATGTTCACGCCGCCGTGCTTGCCGCTCGTGCCAACTTCCACTACCGATGACGAGCCTGTCACCTTGCGGTCCACTGCCGGTGGGTGGTACCAGGACGCCTGGTCTGCTGCGGCTACGCGCTGCTAGTGCAGGTTACAGCGGGGGCGGCGTGCATCGCCGTCGAGGCGCTGTTGCTACAAGGCATGCAGGCGCTTGCATGGGTGGCCGTACTGGTGGCTTGTGACTTTGAGTGGTTGCCTTCGCGCGATGATTCATGGCGGCTACTTTTCCGGTGTTGGTTATGCACGCGTGAATCTGTTCGGGAGATAGAGAAACCGAGGCCCATGATTCGGTTTTGTTGTTAAAATAAGCTAATCGGCATATCGGCGTTATTTGTCACGACATTGTTCCAATATTGATGGTTATGTGCCAAAGAAACAAAATAAGGTTCCTACTAATTTACTCCTTTTTATTTGCGGGAGACCTACGAATTTACTCTACTCTGTAAGATAGATGATTCGAGATGATCAAGGTAGAAAGAGATCCCAACTAAATTCATTTAGGAGTTTAATTGTGTTGTGGCATTGGAATAATGCTGCTTCAGTGATTGAGTTGCATTGTACTGATGCTTCCTTTTGTCTGTCATCTTTGATGCATTGACGACATAGCAGACAATCCAACCTTTAATACAGGTATTAGTCTTCAGGTTTTCATTTTCTTCTCTTCCCAAGACCTTCCATCTTGGTGGTGGTTTCTCTAGTTTTGACAGGAATGTTCTTTGGTCAGATTACAGATGATGCAGTCGGTGAGATATATTGTATGGATGCACATCAGACAGAGCCATTGTAAGAGTGTAGGATAATATGGGCATTTAATCTTTAATCTTCCTTTTCAAGTCAGTGCATTGGATGTGGTTACCTGCTTTAATACCTCATTATCATACAGGATTATAACCGGTTGCGAATTTGGTGATGTTCAGATTTCGAACTATGACACGCAGGCAAGTTACCTCTATATATTGCTTGGTTTGCTAGTATTTTGGATAAAGAACGAAAATTATGGCCACTTGCCCTTTGCATCAGAAAGATGCTCGGGGCTCAAGCATTTAGTTTATAAGTGCATATACAGATTCCATTGATTGCCAAATAGTAGGAAAAGTCTATGTTTGGTGATGGTTGATGGGAGTCGTACCATAATGTCGGAGTTTTTGCCCACAGCCAAGAAAACAGCACACCATATTGGCAAATATTTTTGCCCACTTTTTTCCGCCGTAGTATTTCAATTTAATTGCAACGATTAAATGTAAAGGGTGATCACCAAAAGCTCAATTTTTGTTGGCTAATATACCAATCTATTTTTTTCACATTGGACGAACAAATGACTCGTTTATGTTTACTGGCAGAAAGTGGTCTCTTGGGTTAATGTCTCAGATGAAACAGGTAAGCTCTTTGACATCTTAACATAATTTTCTTACACCATATATACAGCTGTACAATGATATGCTAACCAGACGGTTGCCCTCACTGCAGTATGTACTGTTAAATTTATTACAAGAAAGCGGTGGCTTGTGGCTGTGTCATGTGATTGTTTCGTCCATGTATACAAGCATGAACAGGAACTGGAAAAGGTCACGAGTTTCAAAGCTCACGATTCTTTTGACATAGAAAGGTGTTCATTAGACGTTCATCCAACCCAGCCGTATGTGCTATCAGGATGTGGTACGCAAATAAGGCTTTGGGACTGGGACCAGGACTGGAATTGCATACAGACATTTGAAGAACACTCAAGTACTATTTATGGACTAAAATTTAACCTAGAGGATACGAACATCTTTGCAAGTGCTTCGTTTGATCATACAGTGAAGGTTTTGCTTTCTCTCTCTTGTTTGCTTGCTAAGTAACCTTTGTGATGCAATGCTGAGGATGGAGTACGTTTCATTTCTACTGTACTTATATATGGTTGGTGTTCAGGTCTGGAGTCTTGATTCTCCCAAATCCAAGTATACTCTCTCTGGGCATAAGGGTAACGTGTACGGCCTGGATTTCTTCACGCGTGATGGTCAGCGGTATTTGATTAGTGGCTCTGAGGACAAGACTGCCAAGGTTGACTGATATGTTGGAAAGTACATTAATATAACATGCATCTAGCATTTCTTATATATGTGTGCCTTATTTTCTTCTTCTTTTCAAAACAGATATGGGAGATGCAGAAGGAGGAATGCGTTCATACACTCGAACATGACTTTGCAGTCCATTGCGTCTTTTCCCATCCCAATCTTCCATTTCTAACTGTAGCTACTGCTAAGGGTAATGTTCACGTGTGGAGCTCCACTGATTTCAGGTAATCACGAGAGTATGCCCTTATGAAACACGTGCGCGCACACACACCCCTTCAGAACACGATAACTCTACATCGCATTGCACACGTATGCCGGTTAGCCTCTAAATATGGTAAATTAGTGAGTGCTTTATATTTCTCAGGCTCAAGAAAATGTTTGAACTTGGGGTCAGTGACTGGGTTACTGGTTTCGCATGTTTGATGGGGTCGGCAAGGTATGTTTTTCCAGTTATTAGTTTTGTACTACTAGCCCCGTTATTGCCTGCTTAGTTATTATGATGTAGTAATCCTTTACATTATTTTTGTTTCCTAAGATTCCAGACTAGTAAAGTGTGTGTTCTCTTTGATATATCAGGGTTGCAGTTGCACACAGAAGCAAAGTGTCGGTGATAGAAATTCCTGATGAAGGAGAAAAAGATATTGGTAGCACAGGCAGCAACGTGGTTTCCATTTTGAAAGCAGATTAGGAAATTCGAGTTAGCCACTGGAGGGGTGCTCGTACTTTTTTTTTTGAAGAACCATGTGTTCATTCATAGTAGCAAAATACAGCATACATGACTTCACTCTGAAATAGTCCGGAGAGACAGCACACAAAGAAATTTACATCACCATCGCCAAAGAATCCAGCCACTGCCGTCGCCGAAGCGTTTGCCAGAGGAAAGAAACGCAGGCCTCCAACTTGCCATGATCCAAGATAGTGCCATAGCAGCCAACCTGCGTTATGAGCCTATGAGCAGGCGACACACATGTCGATGTGGGTCATCGGCTGAAGAAATACTTCGCACATCTACGCAATTTCTTTTCTTTAAACATCACACGTCTATGCAGTGTAGGGTTGCTTACGGTACTAATTATACTCGGTCTCTGTACCAACAAGATATCCAAACACATCAAGGATACACACATTAAAAAAAAAGAACAGAAGAAGAAAAAAGACCCCGCCTCGGTGAATAGGGGCGGAGCCAGGATTTAGACTTGAGGGGGGCGAAGAAGACATCACACATTACAATATACTAGGTCTTGGTATAGATAGTGTATTGATAACCAAGCATATGCTTTGGAAATAATAATACATTTATTTTCACTTAATCTCTATGATGACCATGTCTCGCTCAACAAGCAAGTTAATTATCTCATCCGAGATGACCTTTTTGGGTATTTATTTCCAACAGTAACAATCATGTGATGCATATTTCTTTTAGAAAAATAAACACACGCTAATTATCAGTAAATTAGTAGATCGTTTTATAGAATAGTGTACAAATTAACCTTGTATACTGTAATTCTGGAAAACAACTAAATAGTGGTAGATTGTGTACACAGATCTGGTTTTAAAATTCAGTGCTTCATCAAGTAAATAGGTATACGTATCGTGATAAAATACCTGATTGGCCGGACAGCCGGCGGGAGTGCAAAATCAACAGAGTTCATGAGCCCTAATACCACGGCTGAATCACGGAGGTGTCCTGGTTTGGTCGTCCACGGTGCATGCGGACGGGGAGCGGCGGCAAGCCCTAGCAGCGAGGCACAAAGTTACGATCGACTGATTGTTTGGCGGCGCCAGATCGCCATGGTGGAAAAGAACACGCAGTTTATAAGCCACGATGGCTTAAGAGTTACGAGTGTCAAGCTCGTAGTGGGCTTGGGCTTATGTAGTTTGCTAGTTCTCTGGGCTTATGCGCCTAGTACCTCACGTACAATGAGAAATCATCCATCTTTTTCAGTAAGGAATGTCCTCAGTCCGTTCGTGAAGGTATAAAGAATTCTCTTAATGTGCATAATGAACAACTCAATGAGAGGTACTTGGGCATGCCGACAGATGTAGGTCACTCAAGGAATGGTACCTTTAAATACTTGAGAGACATAGTTTGGGAAAAGATCAAGGGATGGATGGAAAAGTTATTGTCATATGTAGGGAAAGAAGTGTTGATAAAAGCGGTTGCTCAAGCAATCCCAGTTTATTCTATGGCATGCTTCAGATTACCACGTGGCATTTGTGAGAGCGTGACATCTATGATTCGACAATTCTGGTGGGGTATTAAAAGGGGTAAGAGGAAGCCTTGTTGGGTCTCTTGGGACATATGTACTAAACCCAAATCTTTGTGAGGCCTCGGCTTCCGAGATATAGAGATTTTCAATTTAGTTCACTCGAATATTCATTCGTGTGGCTATAGGGGTCAATATGGGTGTCCACGGCTCCGATGTTGATCATTGATCCGAAGGGGTTCTGGGTCATGTCTATACTTCACCGAACCTATAGGGCCACACGCTTAAGGATCATCTATCTGTTGAATACTAGACAGGGAGTCTGAGAGAAAATCACCGAAAAAAGTTTCGGACACCGGAATGGTTTCGGACAGCGGAATCGTACCGCAAAGAGAGGTCATCGGATAAGTTTCGGTGATACCGAAAAGTTGTTTCGAGATATACCATTAAGTCTAATTGGTTTCGGCACATGCCTGATAATTCTTGAAGGGTGCCAGAATCATTCTGGAAGCTTTTTGGAATTTTCTGAGATAAAAACCGGAAATGTTCCGGAGCTGCCGGAGCCACTTCAGATGCGTTTCGCAGATGAAAATCACTAAAATGGAATTGTTCCAGAACGCGTTGAAAATTATTATGGTGGGTATTGGAAATGCTCTAAGCCCACACAAATATTTTCAGTTCGAACGGACGCTGAAAAATTTCGTCGTGAATAGTGAAAGTGCTTTTTGGGATATTTTATGGAAAGCCACCTTTTGGGGCTTTACTCAATAGATCTAGGGATGACATGGATGGATTGGGAGGCCCTCATGGGGGCCCCCCAAGGGGTGTGGCCGGCCACACTTGGGGCTCCACCTTGGAGCCCCTCTTGTTCCTTGGTTTCACTCTTATGCCCTTGAGGAAGGACTTCATTCATGTGCATTTTGGGTTTTGTGTTAAACTACCCTACCCCTTGGGATTTCCTATAAATAGAGGTGGAGGGGCAGCCCTCCACACTCACTCTTTCTCACATACAAGTGCCATGCATGATCTGGCTTCTCTCTCCCTCCCAACGAAACAGTTTCGTAGAGACGTAAGGCTGTCTGGGTTCCCTGCTGGATAGATGACACCGTATGTGTGCAACTCTGTAGAGAGATCGTACTTTCGGTCTTAGTTCGTGAGTGCCTCCCGAAGGGCTGTCCGTGTGACCGTCCGAGTTTTGAAGGTCCTCCCAAAGGGCTGTCCGAGTGACCGTCCGAGTTTTGAAGGTCCTCCCGAAGGGCTGTCCGTGACACCGTCCGGGGGGCTGTTCAACCGCCTCTCGGAGGGGTGTCTGAGGAGCAGATGAGGGTATACATCCTCACGGTTGGGAGGTTGTAAATCCTAGCTGTGGGGATCTGCACCACCGTTCGTCATTGACTCTACTTCCCGCTGCGCTACGAGTTGGTAACGAAAAAGATCAAACCATGTATGCAGTCTCCATAGTGGTCCTGGGCTGGTGCGTAGGTCAGAAAATTTTTGTTTTCTGCTGCGTTCCCCTACAGTGGCATCAAGAGCCGTGCTATGCGTAGATGCAGGTTACGATCTAGAATACATGGAGATGTATGGGTATTGCATAATATAATTTTGGAGTAGATGAGATCTATTGCTGAAAATTATTTATGCGGGTGACAGATGAAATCTGTTACCCGACGTTCTTGTTGCTTCCCTAGAATTTGCGTTTGCTCAATCTCGGGACAGCATGGTGGAATTTGACAAAGTTCTGGAAATCCGTGATCCTGATTGATCATGGAAGTGCTATCAGTTCTTTGCGTTCTGCCGTAGTCAAAAGAAAGATGAAATTCGCAGATGAAAGGGCATTGCAGATATGATCTGCACGGGGGTCATGCGTATGACGAAGTTTAGTATGGGGTTCGAGATTTTATTATCTCGTGCTTCATACATCCCGAGAAGTTAATCTAGCGACTTGAATAATCATACTTGATGATAAAACGTTGGTAGCTGCGGTTTAAGTCAAAACCTTAGAAGCCACGAAAAACCAGTTTTTGCATGAACCGATTAGAGGCGTCTAACTTGGTTTTGCAGGATGGTTTGCATGTGATGTGGTATAGGAGTGCTCATAATAATCTGATTATGTATGAGATGTCTATATGATGTAAATTGATTAAACATGACCTGCGTGTCATGATTTGGCATGATGGCTGGAGCCATATGATTGCACTTCAAATGACCTACGTGTCAACCTTGTGTAATGCATTATTTTATTAGCTATAGAGATAGCAATATTATCTGGTACATCGACAAGGTGGTGGCAATCTTCGCGATGGTGAACACCGACGCAAATGCCGAAGACGAAGAAATGAAAGACTTCTCCGTCGGAAAGGGCTATACCATATCATGCTATTATGAATTGCCTGAGATGTTTATCCCTTTGATGCACCCTTCTTGATTGCGCCGTAGTCGCTTTTTATTAGGGTGATCTCTCACAAAAATATCAAGTAGTTAGTGTTCTCCAAGTGTAGCACCGTCACGGCACCTAACTTTTCGGGGTGCGCCATGTCCACATGGGTACGAACGATTAGGGATGTGTGAGGCGGGTGAGGTCAGACCTTGCAGCGTGATCACTTGGTTGTCTTGACGTTCTAGCTTGATCGTCCTGAGCTCGGAACACAAGCATCGAAAGATGAACAAGAGTCACATAGAGATGTGATCGGCATGTTACCCACCAATTGAAATTCTCGTCATCAGTGATGTCCACATCAATGGCATTGAATTGAAATGTGGATCTTGAATCACTCACAATCAATTATGAGAGATATTGATTTGAGTGGGAGCGCACTCTAGAATTAACTTGTTTAATTCTTAGTGCAATTAATTTTGAACACTGTCAAGTGTGATTTGCTAATAGTTATAGAATAATGGCTCGAGTTTCCACCTTCCGTATTAAAATTGAATAGCTGTTAAATATCTTGTTAAAACTTTACAGTTGGTAATGTAATGTCAGGATTGTCCTCAAGAGTGCCGAGAAGGACTTTGTCCTATCGCATACTTTCGGTATTCTCCCGCTAATGCTATGGATCATATGACTCTCGTCCTTCGATCCAAAAGCTAGAATTCCGTTTTCAGTCAAGTGCAATATGTTTGCTTCCATGAGACCCGAACTTCGAAAGTTTGGATAGTTATGTGATATTCATGGAATCTAGAAATCATTTTCAGACGCAAACAAAGGCTAACAGATATGTGATATCCAAAGCAATATTTGTTTTGCAAACTGTTAGTAAAAGTGTTTACTAGGCATTTGACTGATAAGAGAGGGATCCAGAAGAAAGCCTTTCATATGATGAAGTTGGATGCTTTTTCTGGAAGTAGGAGAAATACTAAAAGTTAAACTGTTAGAAGTAAAATGGCAAAAAGAAAAGAAGTCTGGAATATCCAGCTCATGTATGAATGTCATACAAGTTTTTGATGTATAGTAGGCTAGTCAAAGATATAGTTCTTGGGAATTATGGTTAAACATGTTAATCACTAATTCTTGGGTATTGTGAGTTAATCACAAAGATACCTACTCGATTGCATTCTGTTACGAATCAATGTAAGAGCTACTATGGCCTAAAAGGCTAGCCAGAAATGAGGTTAAGGTATACACAGGGAACATAGTAAATGTTACTATACCGGTGTATTGTCGTCTGTATTTATTTTCATAATTCATTTAGAGTTTTTCAAACTCTAGCCCATTGCATAAGGTATCTTGCAAGAACGTTGTTCATAAGAGAACTTTTTATGTTCGATGTTATGAATAACACAAGGGCCATACTTTCATTATGAATGAGATGTATGTTATGAATATTGATAATAATACAATACCTCTGGGTTTACTTTCATGATTCATTTTAGAGTTTCATACACTCTAGCCCACTGCACAATGTTTGTTGCAAAATAAATTGTTCATAAAAACAACAATTGTTGTTAAGTATTATGAATAACATGAAGGGCCATGCTTCCATCCAAGATGGGATGTATGTTATGAATATTGATGGTAATATGATACATCCATAACACTGACGCTAAATGTCACAAGACTAAAAGAATACCACACAAGTGTGGCACTACATTTGGTCACATTGGAGAAACCCGCATGGAAAATTCCATTATGATGGACTTTGAAGTCGTTTGATTTTTGAATCATCTGACACTTGCAACTTTCCTCCGAAAAGTGAAGTGACTAAAATACCGTTCACAGGCTATCAGGAACGAACAACAAACTTATAGGTGATCATACATTTGATGTGTGTAGTCCGATAAGTGTTGTTAGTAGTGGATTTATCTATCTTCAGAAATGACTCAAGTAGATATATGGACATTTACTTGATGATACATAAGTCTGGATCTTTTGAAATCATTCGAAAGGTTTCAAAAATGAAGTAGAAGTTATTGTAACAAGAAAATTACGTTTCTACAATTTGATTGCAGAAAGGAATATTTGAGTTACAAGTTTAGCGAATGTCTGATGAGTTGTGAAAGGGGTTTCATAAACTTGCACCTCCCGGAACACCACTGCAAGTGAAAAGTCCGTGGAGATGTAATCGAACCATTTATGACATGGTAAGATCAAAGATGACATAAATAAAATTGCCATTATCCCTTTTAAAGAGTGATGCTTTAGAGACTATGGCTTTTACACTGAAAAGAGCTCCGTCGGGTCTGTTGAAATGACACCATCGTATGGTACGCCCAACCATGTTATATCTTTTCTTAAACATTTGGAATATGGGGTTTGTGTAAAGGTTACAGACCTATTCCAAATCAGACAAGTGCTACTTTGTAGGTTATCCCAAGTCATTGGGTATTCCCCCACCACTATACCGAGGAAAATAGTTTTGCCACGAAACGGTATGCTTTTAAAGAGAATGGTTTTTTCAAAAAGGGTGAGTGGGAGGACAGTGCAAACTCGACGAGATAACAGTATCTTCGTCATCAGGTCAAAGGAAAGGAACCTTGGAAGTAATTCCAGGGTTTCCTACTGCGACTGATACAGAAGTCTCTACAACAAAATGTATGGACTTCGGTCGAACTTGCAGCTGAACCACCTAGGCAAGGCTCGTGCAAACCTCTCAGGTGCGCAGACAAGATATTGTTGTTGAACAACAATATACCTATGATACACAAGGAAGCGCTGATGGGCCCTGACTCCAGAATTGGCTAGATGCCAATACAAACCGAGTTAGTTTCCATATAAGTGATTCAAGATTAAAACCTTGATACACCTTTCGGAAGACTTAGAGTCTAACGAATATTTATGGAACTTAAAACTGATACGGATAAAAATGTTTATCCATAAAGCTCGACTTGTTGCAATAACAAGTTCAAGGAGTTGACTACGATGAGGTTATTTCATCGTAGCAATGCTTAAAGTCGGTTCGGGTTGAACTAGCAATTAATACATATTTCAATCTTGAGATATGAAACATGGATGACAAAAGGATTTCCATCTGATGGAAATGAAACCTAGGACTTGTATGTGATACAGTTCAAAGTAATTTGTCGATCCAGAGGATGCTAGTAAGGATGCAAACTTCAGAGTTCCAGCGATGGACAGAAGAGAGCAAAAAGGAGTTGGAATCTTCGTGTTTTGATGAAATGCTCAAAAGGGGTTTTGACTTCATCAATGGGTAACGAAGATGCTTGTAATTCAAGAAAGTAAGTGGGAGCGCAATAATATTTCTAAAAACCTTGTGTGCTTGACACATTGGTAATTGGAAATAAATTTCTTGACACGAATTAGGACTTCATTTGAAAATATTTTTTCGATGAAGTGCTTAGGCTAAATAGCCTTGATATTAGGCATGATGATCTATAGAGATAGATTTACCTAATAGGGCTAAGCAATAAATACATATTGACAAGATGCTAAAACCATTTAGCACTAAGAACGATAAGGAGTGATTCTTGCCGAAGTCACATGGAAAGAGTTTTTGCAAGAATCAGTGTCCCAAAACACTGATGAGCAAAATACATGATGCAGATTCCACACACTTTTGTGTTTGGATTAATCATGTATTCCATGATATATAAAACAACCAGATATGTCCAATACTCCCAAGATGTTGCGAGTATGGATACTAAAGTGATCAAAGTACTGATCATGGGACAACAGTGAAAGATGTCATTGAGTACTAGAGTAAGTACTGATGATATGTTTTCTCGCAAGTGGAGATCATGAAGAGTTTGTTGTAAAATGTTACATCGATACAGTCTTCATCTTTTCTCCATGCGATTTTCGATTTAAGTTAAGGGTTTTGTGTAATACACAATATGGTGGCACGGTAGTTGGAAATTGTTCCCAACAGGATACCGTGGCGAATTCTATAACAAATGACTAAGTATGTTGACGCTTTAGAAGCGACAAACAAGATGTTGAATCATATAGTTTATTCATGAACTTAGTATGGTTCCAAGATGGCTTTTGTCAATGGAACACAACTGCAGGTAGTTTCTCCATAACTCAGTCTGAGGAATCCAGGTTCAAACTGTGATTCACATTTATACAAAGCCAAGTCCGCACAAAATATGAATTTTGTGAAAGTGTAAAAACGCGAGGATATGCAGAGATAGACATGGAGCTGAAGTTGTCAGATCTGATGGACATCAGGCTATACCACATGCGAAGTATTTTTTACACCGGCATGCCATAGGTGTAAAGTGCATTAGCATTAACTAGATTATTGACTCTAGTGCAAGTGGGAGTCTGTAGGAGATATGCCCTAGAGGCAATAGTAAATGATATTATTTATCTCCGAGTTCATAATTATGTTTATGTTCCATGCTATAACTGCAATGATTCTCGAGTCTACAATATCCACGAGGCTCGGAGGAAGACTCATATGCATGTGTGGAATAATAAACGGTAAGAAGTATTCCTAGTGTGGCCTCTAAGACTAGCTCAAGTGTTGCATGATGGTTCCGTTTTCCTGATCATGGGCATGTCTATGCCAGCAACTTTGAGGGCACAATGTTAAGAAAACATTTGTGTTGAATCGACCCAGTTTGATGTTATGCTATGAGATTCATTCGTCACAAGTTAATGGTAAATAACACAGGGATGGTTAACGTTTGCATGATTCCTTAGACCAGAGTATCGAGTTTCCTCATGCTTGCTTCATGAACTTTGGGGTTTGTTAAACGTCATCCGTAAATGGGTGGCTATTATGGCGGCTTACGGGTTCATGAAAAAGTGTGTCAAGTAACTTGATAGCTCAAGATTGGGATTTGCTCCTCCGACGATGGAGAGATATTCTCGGGCCCTCTCGGTGTTACGGTATCCATCATCGACTGGCCAGACACAGTGTGATTTGATCACAGGGATGCCGGAACACGGAAACGAGAAAAGAGAACAAAACCAGTAATGAGATAACTAGCATAGTGGACAAGTTGTTGATCCACGGGGATGCAAGTAAATCTCACCTCGGGTCTTTGTAACATATCATGAAGCAACAGGAATAGCACACGACAACTGGAGGTTCACTCGAATATTCATTCATGTGGGTATAGGGGTCAATATGGGTGTCCACGGCTCCGATGTTGATCATTGATCGGAAGGGGTTTCGGGTCATGTCTATACTTCACCGAACCTATAGGGTCACACGCTTAAGGGTCATCTATCTTCTGAATACTAGAAAGGGAGTTTGAGAGAAAATCACCGAAAAAAGTTTCGGACACCGGAATGGTTTCAGACAGCGGAATCGTACCGGAGAGAGAGGTCATCGGATAAGTTTCGATGATACCGAAAAGTTGTTTCGGGATATACCATTAATTCAAATTGGTTTTGGCACATGCCTGATAATTCTTGGAGGGTGCCAGAATCATTCTGGAAGCTTTTTGGAATTTTCTGAGATAAAAATAGGAAATGTTCCGGAGCTGCCAGAGCCACTTCAGATGTGTTTTGCAGATGAAAATCACTAAAATGGAATTGTTCCAGAACGCGTTGAAAATTATTATGGTGGGTATTGGAAATGTTCTAAGCCCACATAAATATTTTCAGTTTGAATGGACGCTGAAAAATGTCGTCGTGAATAGTGAAAGTGCTTTTTTGGATATTTTATGGAAAGCCACCTTTTGGGGCTTTACTCAGAAGATCTAGGGATGACATGGATGGATTGGGAGGCCCTCATGGGGGCCCCCAAGGGGTGTGGCCGGCCACACTTGGGGCTCCACCTTGGTGCCCCTCTTGTTCCTTGGTTTCATTCTTATGCCCTTGAGGAAGGACTTCATTCATGTGCATTTTGGATTTTTGTGTTAAACTACCCTACCCCTTGGGATTTCCTATAAATAGAGGTGGAGGGGCAGCCCTCCACACTCACTCGTTCTCACATACAAGTGCCATGCATGATCTGGCTTCTCTCCCCCTCCCAGCGAAACAGTTTCGTAGAGCCGTAAGGCTGTCTGGGTTCCGGCAGGAACTAGTTCTGGATGGCGAAGCCCTGCTAGATAGATGACACCGTATGTGTGCAACTCTGTAGAGAGATCGTAGTTTCGGTCTTAGTTCGTGAGTGCCTCCCGAAGGGATGTCCGTGTGACCGTCCGAGTTTTGAAGGTCCTCCCAAAGGGCTGTCCGAGTGACCGTCCGAGTTTTGAAGGTCCTCCTGAAGGTCCGGGGGGCTGTTCGACCGCCTCTCGGAGGGGTGTCTGAGGAGCAGATGAGGGTATACATCCTCGCGGTTGGGAGGTTGTAAATCCTAGCTGCGGGGATCTGAACTGCCGTTCGTCATAGACTCTACTTCCCGCTGCGCTACGAGTCGGTAACGAAAAAGATCAAACCATGTATGCAGTCTCCATAGTGGTCCTGGGCTGGTGCGTAGGTCGGAAATTTTTTGTTTTCTGCTGCGTTCCCCTACAATTAAAACCAAAGTACATACATAGTTGTCATCTAACAACATAAATGTCTGTAGAGGATCTAAATTAATTAAACCATACACTGAAACTATGTAAAACATTTCAATGCGAAAACAAATGCGATCATAATCGCAACCAATGTAACAACTGATCCAACGGCATAATGATACCAAGCCTCGGTATGAATGGCATATTTTCTAATCTTTCTAATCTTCAAGCGCATTGCATCCATCTTGATCTTGTGATCATCGACGACAACCGCAACATGCAACTCCAATATCATCTTCTCCTCCTCAGTTTTTCTAATTTTTTTCTTCAACAAATTGTTTTCTTCTTCAACTAAATTTAACCTCTCGACAATAGGGTCGGTTGGAATTTCCGGTTCAACAACCTCCTAGATAAATAAAATCTAGGTCACGTTGGTCGGCATAATTGTCATAAACAATAAATGAAGCAATAGTTATGAAAAGATAATATATACCACATCCGAATCATAGACAGGACGAGGGCCGACGGGGGTGGATACCAAAACCATCGCACTATATAAGATGCAATAATAAAATTAAGAAAATTATACAAGTATCTATATAAACATGCACGTAATAATTTTTTTCCTTTCAGAAAGAAGATAAGAACAAGAGGCTCACCACGGTGGTGCCGGCGACGAGATCGGCGCGGGTGATCGACGGCGGTGAAGACGGGGACGGGACGTGACGGACCGCTAAACCTAGACAAATATTGAGGAAAAGGGAGCTTGGAGGTCGAGCTTGGAGAGGAGAAAGCTTAAGTAGTGTGGCTCGGGCATTCCATCGAACACCTAGTGTGCATAGGAGATGAGCTAGAGCACCACAAAGCTCTCCCCTCGCAGGCCACAAAAAACAGAGCAGTGGGAGTGCTCTGCTCGCGGGCGAGGGGTATATATAGGCAACTAATTGGTCCCGGTTCATGGCCAGAACCGGGACTAAAGGGCAGCCTTTGGTCCCGGTTGGTGGTGGGTCAGGAGCGAGGCCCATTGATCCCGGTTCGTCCCATCAACCGGGACCAATAGGTCCAATCAAACCGGGACCAATGGTGGTGGGCCAGGAGCGAGGCCCATTGGTCCCGGTTCGTCCCATCAACCGGGACCAATAGGTCCAGTCAAACCGGGACCAATGGCCCACGTGGCCCGGCCGGCTCCCGTGGCTCACGAACCGGGTCCAATGCCCCCATTGGTCCCGGTTCAGGATTGAACCGGGACTAATGGGCTGACCTGGCCTGGACCATTGCCCCCTTTTCTACTAGTGATAGTACAAGATAGTAAGGTTGCGAGTTCAACTTGTCAATAAAAATATTAGGTTTTGAACTGCTCATGAACATGCATCAATAAAAAAAAATTAGAAGATCAAATCCCGAGAGCTTAAACTTCACATTTAGAAGAAATCTAGTCTTTTACAATAGCATATATAGTAACTTTTATGCCAAGTAACTTCAAAACAGAACAGGAATGAAGCTTTTGCAAGAATAGAATAGAATATATGCTACTTTCCATCCAGACAAGGTTTCTCATGAGAATAACAACAAACAACTTGAGGGCACTCAGGGCAACAACAAGAACAAGCAACAAATTTGAACGAATTTGAGAGAGGAGAGATATTTAGCAGCAAGAATGTTCAGACTGCCGTTTAGACAATTATTTGGATAGCTACCAAACTTCCGTTTAGTCAACTACTTGGACTGTTGAATACGCATAACTCTTTGCCTTAGTAAACTACAATTTTTTAGTACAAACTTATAACCTTTTGCCTCAGTAAACTACAGACAGCAACTATGTACTCTTCCCTTGGTAACAACAACTCACAATGGGCGTGGAAGCTAGAAATTACACAACTAGTACCGAATTCAGTAGCAGGAATGATCAGACTGACGGTGTTATTATTTTGTGTTTGTTTGTAAGCAAGGTTTTGGGGTTAAAAGAAACAAAAATGGAAGATTTTTTTATGTCGAGGCAGCACGTCTTGCCGTAGAGCCTGCAAATGTGGGAGAGAGCGGCGGTCTCGAAGAGGGTGAGCACCAACCTCTGTTGTGGTTTCCAGCGAGTAGGATCCAACTAAAAATGGATGACCACGCAGGAGGTTGCATATGGATGAACTGACGACCCATTTTTCTCGTACTGAAGCTTCTTTTGTACTAAAGCTTATCTGTACTGAAGCTTGTTTCCAGAAATCATATCAGTGGGTTATTAAACACATGCAAGAACATCAAAAGAGGAACACTAGTAATAGAGGATGCCGCTATAAAGGAACTACAGTGGACAGACTTACAATATAAATCCTCAAGCAATAATCGAGAGAGCTCACAATCTCCATGGAAGATGCCTATGAATTCACCATGGAAGGTCCTCTCACTCCCCTGCTCTATCTCCTCCCACTACCTGCATACACACATATGGAGCAGAGAGAGAGGATGAGAGGGAGATGACTGAGCCGGATATAGGACGGAGCACAGGGGTGGTCTGCACGCAGCTCTGCTCGTGCCCGGCTGTGGAGTGTGTTGTTGTACTGACGAGGCAAAGGTCCAAATAAAATCTAGCAATCTAGGCCAAATAAAATTCATAGACTACAGATTGACTAAAATAAGAATTGAAATGAACTAAAACTAAAATAAGAATTGAACTGAAATAAACTTGGATATTGTACTGAACTAAAATAAGAAACTTAGACTAAACTAAAATGAGAATTTGAAATTGGAATGAACAAAAAAGTTATTTGCTGAACTGATCATGAAAGAACAAGAATCAATTCGTTCTGGAAGTATTTTAAGCATCAAGTCCACGAGGTTTGAGAAGTTACAGAATCATTTTCAGTTTCAAGCACAATCGCAATTCAGAATTGCTAACATAATTTCAAGGTACTATGCAAAAAAACACATTACAGTATATTGAGATGTCCAACTACATGTACCATCTTAGTACCTTCTCATAAAAAATGAATCAATACTAAGAAACAAGGTAGTAACAATCCTAACTCTGCATAGTTTTGGGGTTTGTAGAAGTCTGAACATGGTTATCATAGTTAATTATTTACTGTGTAAGCAGGATGTGTTTACACACCTATAATTCAGAATTGAACTGAACGACCCATTTTTCTTGTACTGAAGCTTGTTTTCAGAATTCATGTATACATACACGCATCTCCATCTACAAGGAAGGATAGATGAGTTACTGTAATTTATAAGAAAAAAAAACAATGTAAACCTGGAAAGGGAAAAACAAGTGCAATGTTTTTACGGAAAATTGCCCGCGGGGTTCAGTTCCATAGCTCTTTCCACTTACAGCCACTAACACAAACACTAACAGGGAAAAGGCACACATAATTACACAGGGGGAAATCAGTTGCATGCCCAACCAAGATTCATAATTACTTGTTCTACTTCCATAGTTTCACACGATGCTATGCACCCTGTGAAGCAACCTAACCTGAAACTACTTCTCATTCAGCTTAAATTTAACCCCACATAATTCAGTCTTGGCTCACACATTAACAGGGAAAAAGCACCTTTGCATCTGTTTTTGTTCTAGGTAAATGAACGTTTACAAACAATACATGATACTGGAACATTTTCATCAAGAAATAGAAACAAAATGCCTATTTTGTGCGATTGTAATGTTATTAAACAAAGATCAAAGATCAATACAAAAATGGTCCAACTTTGAGGAAAAATTTAGTTGAACCTCTGAAATTAGAGATGCAAACGAACTCGATGGCTGCAGCCGGATACACACGTATTGAACTGTTCCCGCCTTTTCATTATGAATTGATGACATAATACATGTTGAGCTGTTACACAAGAGCAAAATTCAGAAACACACACACACACACACACACACACACG
>LT934124.1:697702881-697737774 GCA_900231445.1 Triticum turgidum subsp. durum | reverse complement strand
AAGTCTTTTATCGAAAAAATTCATCAAAAGTCATGGAATTTTCAAACTTTGGTCGTAAAAACTTATGAAATACTCCTTCCGTCCCAAAATAAGTGTCTTGAGCTTAGTACAAATTTGTACTAGAGCTAGTGTAAAGTTGAGACACTTATTTTGCGACGGAGGGAGTATGAGATAAAAAAAGATGGTGCCAAACAAAAACACAAAGAGAAGGGAAACAATATATTTGAGCAGTAGTTACCGAGGGTCGACTATCGGCTCTCAGTAATGGCCACTTTTTTCGAGAGCTGCTCTCCGTAAATCATCTAACCTAGATCTTTTTCATTTTTGTGCATTCTCGATAATATGCATTATACTTTTTTTCTTGTTTTCTTCCGTGCTTGGCAAACAACCTTAGCACATCATAATTACCGTCTTGTGTGTCCTTTTTCAGATGGGCCTCACCCGGTTCCAGAGACCGGCACCCCTTCGGTGGCCCCGACGGTCTAGGGTGTTGTTCGGCCCCTAGAGGGGGTAAGCCACGGGGAATAACTGCTTATGCGTGTTAGTGTATGTCATCGCGAGATGACAAACCAAGTCTAGGCTCGTTCTATCACGGGATCACCCACCAAAGACTCTGTCTCGGGGACGAACGCAGCCGGTCCTCGACGTTCCCGCACATGTGTGTGGTTTGTCAGGCACGTGCCATGTCAAGGATGTGCATTGCTTATTCAAATAGCACACCACCCCTACATGCACTACAGGAAACAAGAGATTTGCCGTCAGTACTGATCTTTGCCGTCAGCATTTCGTCGGGGCAGACGGCAAAGACAATTTTTTCCGACATTGGTTGACGGCAAAGAAAGGCAGACGACAAAGATAA
The DNA here is from genome assembly GCA_900231445.1 of Triticum turgidum subsp. durum. Lineage (NCBI taxonomy): Eukaryota > Viridiplantae > Streptophyta > Magnoliopsida > Poales > Poaceae > Triticum > Triticum turgidum. The sequence continues at coordinate 697,736,915 of LT934124.1, read as the reverse complement.
ACTTTGCCGTCTGTAGAGAAAAAAGTAGAAGGCAAAGAGTCTTTGACGTCTGCATTTTTTTAACAGACGGCAAAGTGAGCTCTTTGCCGTCTGTGAACTTTGCCATCTGCTTTTTCATTACAGACGGCAAAATATGCGTCTTTGCCGTCTGTAAAAAAAATTAAAGACAGCAAAGAGGAAACACAGCACACGGATCGATCCCACGGATCGATGACGTGGCATGAATCCACAGCGCCCACACCCGCCTCTCTCTCACCACGCGCACGCCCACCCACGCCCCACCTTATCCTCTGCCCCTCTCTCTCTGTCGCCCCCACCCAGGCACCCACCCACTGTGACCCACGATGCACGCCTCCCACGCACGCTCCCACCCACGACCGTAGCTGCCCCACCCACGACTCCTCATTCCTTCTCCCCCGAGCTCCCTCCCATGTCCTTCTGCTTGAGCAGTAGCATATAGCAAGCCGCTGGCCGGCGCTCTCCTCTGTCCTTCTCCTTGAGCAGTAGCATAACAAGCCGCTGGCCAGCTCCCTCCTCTCTCCTCCTCAGAGCAGTCGCATCTCGCCGGCCAACACCAGTCTGCCCGTCCGGTGCTCCCAAGCAGCCGCACGCTAATCCCAGCACCTGCCCGTCGCCGAGCAGCGGCACGCCGCGGCCAGCGCCTGCGTGCCCGTCCGTCCGCAGCGCCCAGCGCATCTCCACCGTCGTCACAGCGTGAAGCTCCACCACCTCACGAGTTCGTCCTCACCCTGCGCCCGAGCACACCCCAGCTCCTCCGGCCGCGCACCCGAGCCCGTCGACAACGCGAGCTCCTCCTCACCCGCCAGCTGGGAGCTCCGCCTCGTGAGCTTCGCCGGTCACACACCGCTCATCCCCGACCTCCCTCGTGTGCCTCCCCACGGCGCCGAAGCGAATCAGCTCTTGAGGGCGGCTGGGCCGGACGGCAACGCGGCTAAGCAGGGCCTGGCGGCGGCGCGACCAGCAGGACGGGCGGCGGCGCGGCGGGGGTTGGGCTGGATGGCGGGGCGAGCAGAGTACTGCAGTGGAGAAGAAGGGCCGGATTGCTTTTTAGTTTTATGTTTTAGGGTCCTTTGTGTTAATTGCTAGCTCTATTTTTTAACTTTAGTTCTCTTGGGGTCCTGTTAGCATTCTGTACTCCACTAATGTTCTTTTTTGGTGGGATGTACTGCACTAATATTGAATGAAAGGCACTTGGCACGGCTGGGCCTTTCCCTGTTAAAACGAAGAAGAAAGATTAGATAGGGCATTCGTATGCGTTGACCACATCGCTCGGGAGCAGCGCTGCTGTTTTTTTTAATTTTACCCCTTTATTTGCCATCTGTGATTTACCAGGATGAAGGCAAAGCTGTACTCCGGCTGACGGCAAAGCTGTACTCCGGCTGACAGCAAAACTACCTTTTTTTGTAGTCTGTGATTTACGAGGCTGACGGCAAAGCCAGTTTGGCTGACGGCAAAGTCTTTGCCGTCTGCCTAATGAAAAGCTGACGGCAAAGTACTCTTTGCCGATTTTGACTTTGCCGACAAAGTTTGCCGTCAGCCAGCTGTCGGCAAACTCTTTGCTGTCTGTATTCATGTCTTTGCCGTCTGTACATACCTGACGGCAAATTTCCTGATTCCTGTAGTGATGCATATGCATGGGCCACACACATGTAGGGGTGCCCTCCCCCCATCGGGCGGTCTCTAGATCCAGCACCCATCCGGTGGCCCCAGCGGTCTAGGGCGTTGTTCGGCACCGAGAGGGTGTAGGCCATGGTGAATAACCGCTTCTTCATGTTAGTGCATGTCATCGCGAGATGACAGACCAAGTCTAGCCCGTTCTGTCACAGGATCACCCACCGAAGACTCTGTCTCGCGGATGAACGCCGCCGGTCCTGGACGTTCCCGCCCCGTGTGTGTGATTTGTGAGGCACGTGCCACGTCAAGGAGGTGCGTTGCTTATTCAAATAGCACACCACCCCTGCATGCATATGCATGGGCCACACACATGTAGGGGTGCCCTGCCCCCCTCGGGTGGTCTCTATATCGAGCACCCATCCGGTGGCCCCGGCGGTCTAGGACGTTGATCGGCACTGAGAGGGTGTAGTCCACGCTGAATAACTGCTTCTCCGTGTTAGTGCATGTCATCGCGAGATGACAGACCAAGTCTAGGCCTGTTCTTCGAGATAGTCTATGGGTATCGAGAGGGAATGTGTCCGGTTTGTGCAGGAAGGGCGGGTCATGTTGCTCCGTTGGCCTCGAAACTTCTTGTGCTCTCAAAGGAGGCCATCGCATGTATGTTCATGGGCTATCCAGTGGCCCCTGCGGTCTAGGAAGTTGACCGGCACCCAGAGAGGGGGTAGGCCACAACCAAATACTTCTTCTTCTCATGGTTATTACTTTACACGCTTTAAAGTTCTCTCTTGGTGCCGGTCTAGGAAGTTGACCGACACCAAGAGCGGGGGTAGGCCACGGTCAACAACTGATTCTTCTCATGTTTATTACTTTACACTCTTTAAAGTTCTCTCTCGGTGCCGGTCTAGAAAGTTGACCGACACCGATAGATGGGGTAGGCCATGGTCAACAACTTCTTCTTCTCATGTTATTACTTTACACTCTTTAAAGTTCTCTCTCGATGTCGTTCTAGGAAGTTGACCGGCACCGAGAAAAGGGGTAGGCCACGGTCAACATTTGCCTCTTCTCATGTTTTCTACTTTACACTCTTTAAAGTTCTCTCTCGGTGCCGGTCTAGAAAGTTGACCGACATCGAGAGAGGGGGCAGGCCACGGTCAACAACTGCTTCTTCTCATGTTTTTACTTTACGCTCTTTAAAGTTGAGTTTTGAACAAATCTAACCCAAAACACACACACACACACACACACATTCGATAAGAGACTTTTGATGTGTGTGTGTGTGTGCGCGCGCGCGCGCGCATCAAAAGTCTTTTATCGAAAAAATTCATCAAAAGTCATGGATTTTCATACTTTGGTCGTAAAAAGATATGAAATATGAGATACAAAAAAGATAGTGCCAAACAAAAACACAAAGAGAAGGGGAAAATATTAGAGCAGTAGTTACTGAGGGTCGATTATCGGCTCTCGGTAATGGCCACTTTTTTCGAGAGCTGCTCTCGATAAAGCATCTAACCTAGGTCTAGGGGGACATATTTTTCGAGAGTTACTCTCGGTAAAAGTGTAACCTAGATCTAGAGTTGATTTCTTTTCTGAGAGCCGCATCGACAAGCACTCAGTAAATGTGACGTCGACTACATAAGTATATTCCCCCCTGTTGTTTCTTCTCTCTTCTCCCCACCGATCGGCGCCCCTCCACTCCTCTCCTCTCCGGCGCCCCTCCACCGACCGGCGCCCCTCCACTCCTCTCCTCTCCAGCGCCCCTCACCGACCGGCGCCCCCTCCACCGCCTGTAGCGACCTGACCTCAGACGGTCAAGTCTCTGTGCTTAAGTGTCATCCCTGGATCGGTATGCTGACACACACAGTACTCGAGGATTTATAACAGAGGTAAATCACATGTATAAAGTAACGTAAATACTATTACCTCAATCCATAAAGCGGAAGAAACAACAAGGTTGTGGATTCCCATCAACACCAACGGCAAAATTGAGTGTAGAAATCGTAACCCTAACGTATCACTTACTCGTCGTAAGATTCCTGCAACATGAGACGTTGCAGCCATGTAGGTCAGTACATTGAATGTACTGGCAATTTCACACTGTAGAGCAATACTGAAAAATGGCTATCACTACATGCATATATGGCTGGTGGAGGCTCTAGGTTTAATTTTGCAGAAAGCTAGTTTTTTCCTACAACAAAGGAATATATTTTATTTAACTACAAAGTTTGTTGAAAACATTGAGAAGGTTCCTCCAACTCAATCCCAGACTAACAACAATAAACCAACAATTTATTTAAGTAACGTGATGAGACCAAATCAGTAATTCAAGTACTAGATACTCAAGATGTCCATAACCGGGGACACGGCTAATCATGATTAGTTTGTACACTCTGCAGAGGTTTGCGCACTTTTCCCCACAAGACTCGACCTTCGACGTTGAATTTCTTGCACTTCATGGTGTTTGAGAAACGGATGACCAAGACACAGTCTTTCAGAAGCATTAACTCTTTACTCTGGGTAGAGATTACCACCTACATCCCCTACATCTGCTAGCCTACCACTGAAAGAGGCCACACAACATACTCAACTATGCCAGAGTGCATAATGTCTTGTGGCTGCACACGGAAGTTTCTAGCATGAATAATCTTATGATCCCTTTGAGCCTGGGTGGCATTCCATAGGGTGATCACACCGGTACTCCAGGATCCCCTTGGGCAAGCACTGGATTCTCCAGGTGCCCGGGCAAACCACTGCGTGCTCTATGGTGCCCCAACCATTCCACCCAGATGTGTATTAAAGTAGTCTCACCTTAAGTTTCCCTTAGTTAAATATAACTCTCACATCTTTCATGAATCTCACATACCAATCCACGTCTACGAGCATATAGCAAAGCAGTATGAGCATAACGTATGAATCCCAGGGTTTGATAAAAGACAATAGGTTACTACCTCAACAACTACTTCCCAATACCCACATGTTATCAATCCTACTCATGCAATGTTTGAGGGTAAAACTAATGCATAAAAACTGGGTATAGGAAAATATGATCAAAGTGTGAAAATTAGGTGGATTTGGCCTTATCAGAAAGTTTAGGTCAAGAGCTTCGATTTGCAAAAAGAATCAACTAAAACGGAGTTACGGATAAAAAGATATGATTGAAAGAAGTTTGAATATGAATCTGAAGAAATATTTGAAATTTTAAAATTTCAAAAAGTGGTTGGGATAGGTTCATTGGATAGGAATTCTAGTCCTAAAATGTAAATACAGAGACTAATTTATAAATCTAATTATTCTACCGTACTAGTCTAGAAATAATAAGCTATGGGCGTATCTATAGAAAAATATGAAGAAAGATACATTTATAAAGTATAGAAAAGACGACTTCGGAAAAAGGAGACGACTTTCAGAATTTCCGCCTGAGAGGAGAAATATATTTTTCTTTATTGAATCTAGTCAAACCAAACTATTGATTTAACCCGAATCGGATGATTTTTTTAGGCTCTATGGGTCTATTTATAGGTGCAAAAGAGTTTTAGGAGTCAAAGCCTAGGCAACGTGGGACTAAACATAGACAAAAAGGGAGACGAAAGAGATAGAAAAACAAAGAAAAGAAACGCCGCCGCATGGGCCTTCGGCCGGCCTGCGCGTGTGTGTGCATGTGTGCGTGCCCAGAGTTTTTTTTTTAACTTTTTTTAGGAAAACGAAATATTTCTGAAAATTGTATTTTTTCTCCAAGCACAACCAATAAATAAATAAAAACAGTTACGGGCCTGTCTATTGACTATGCTGCGCTCATGGGCGACGGATACTTATAGGCCGCACATGCAGTTTTTTTAGTAGAAACAGAGAAGGAAAAACTGAATAATGAAAATAAAAAAAGTTTATATAGGCATGCTATATATCCAAATTTTCAGAAAATGATTTGCTACAATTTGAACATTTTCCTAGGGTCAAATAAGTTCCACAAAAATTCTAATAAAGCAAACAGTGCGACTGTTGCAATAAAACCTCGTAAAAATCATTTAAAAAAATACTAAAATGATTTCAAATTTATTTCTCTCCATTTTTATATTGTAGGGAATCATTTTACCCTAATTTCCATATATTTTATTTGTGGAGAAAAGTAATTTGAATAAAAACCAAATAACTCCAAATTGAAAATAATTTCAAAGAGACTTTCAATTTGATTCTTTTAAACTTTCAACTCATATTACGTATGTTTCGAAGAAGTCATTTTATCTTCTCTCATAATAATCATTGAGTTGCTTTAAATTTCTGAATTTGAAATAGTTCCAAATGGAATTCAAATCTTTTCAAAACCCTTTTCATTTATTTAAATGGAAGAAGTCGTGTCATCTTCTCTCTAGGGTTTTGTGATGAAATGAATTTGAATTCATGGAGATCATAAATGCAAAAAATGAAAGTTTGGGAAAGTCCTTTTATTCCCTCTCATTTAAGTTTCATAAAGTTTCGAAATTCACTCAATTTCACACAAGCAACCACACCACAATCAAACAATCAAATCAAAACTATTTATTTAATATAACATTCTAGAATTTAGAATGTTGGGATGTTACACCGCCGCGCCCCACACCACACCGAGCTCCTCCATTCGGTGAGCCCCCCTCCTCCTCTCCATGTGTGCATAGATAGATGGATTGATAGATGGATGCATAGTTAGATGGATGGATTGATAGATGGATGCATAGATAGATGGATGGATTTGATAGATGGATGCATAGATGGATGGATGCATAGATGGATGGATGGATTGATAGATGGATGGATGCCATGTAGATACATCTTTTCTTTATCAAAAGAAAAAATGTAGATAATTGTTGATAATGTTGTATGCATGGATGCTATGTGTGGATGTGACCGATGAGATATGTGAGAGAGTGTCGATGAGAGTTGTTCTTGGAGGAAGAAAAATCAACTTTTGAGCGATGACGGTTGATTTGGGTGAGATCCTCATGTTATATCTTGATAACGCACGAGGGGCTCACCCAACTCAACCATCACCAAAAGTTGAAATACCCGTGAGAGAGTGTCCACCATATATACCACCACCATCGAGAGTGTCCACTGTATATACGTGAGAGAGTCTCGATGAGAGTTGTTCTGCGTGAGCTCTTCATGTTATATCTTTGATGTTTGATTCTTATGTTATTTTCCATTGTGTGATGAAAGGTGTTAGCATCGATCTTTTTTTTGGCTATGGCTTCCTCCAACGGTGAAGCTTCCATTACGGTCGACTCCACGGACAAGGAGAAGAGCGCCGACGACCGCTTGGAGGCACTTCTTGAGAAGAACCCACAGCTGATCCTAATGAAGTTTTTGTGGATCTGGCTAAGAAGAATCCCCCAGCTAAGGAGGGCAAGGCTACACCACATAAGGAGCCATTGAGTCCACCGACCATCATTCCCGACGACGCTTGGTCCTCCACTGTGGGGGATGCCCCCACGTGCTCTGACTCGACGATCACTGGTTTCACCGACTACACCTCGGAGTAGTCACCTAGATAGTTTGACGTTGATTCAGTGGTATAGTTATGTAAATAATGATATGGACTTGGATGGCCACTTGCGATGCTTTTGATTATATGAGTGATGAATGCTTATGTTGATTATGTATGATGTGCCTTATTTCTTTTTCTTTTGTAGATGAAGTGGTATGTGGTGTACAGAGGACGGTGTCCAGGAGTCTATGATTCATGGTCGAAATGCTATGAACAAATACTTCGTTATGAAGGAAACTCCTGCGCCTCATTCAACAACAGAGAGATGACAGGGTATCATTACAATCAGTATTTGCTTAAGAAAAGGAGAAAAACAGAATTATGCAATGGTGCAAGCCAGACATGGCTTAGCTGGTTCAGTGGATCGAAGAACTTCATAATTCTCTTTCATTTTGTCATAATTGTGGTGTTGCTTTTTATCATATGATGCATGCATGTAGACCACTTTGTTGTTTAATTAGTAAGTAGGCACTTGTACTAAAGAGCTCCTTTGTGATTTGAAATGAAGCTTGTTTGAACTATTTATGGATTAATGTTTATGTGAGTTTGTTGTTAACCTGTGTGACTTGAAATGCAAGTTTGAGTATTGTATAAATGTTTTTGCTGCAACGACTCGAGCAAAAAACAGTATCAATAGAATTGGGAACAAAACTTTACCGAGGGCGGAACTTGGCAAAAAGGCATGCGCTGGCAGCTGAAGGCACTTGGCTGTTGTAGTTATGCCGAGAGGACACTTGGTACAGAAGTGGTTACCGAGGGTCGACTATCGGCTCTTGGTAGTGGCCACTTTTTCCAAGAGTACTCTCGATAAAGCATCTAACCTAGATCTCTTCCCTTCTTGTGCATTCTCGATAATATGTATTATACTTTTTTTTGTTTTCTTCCATGCTTGGTAAACAACCTTAGCACATCATAATTACCATCTTGTGTTTTATTTTTCAGATGGGCCTCGCCCGGTTTTAGAGACCAACACCCCTCCGGTGGCCCCGACGGTCTAGGGCGTTGTTCGACACCTAGAGGGGGTAGGCCACGGGGAATAACTACTTCTTTGTGTTAGTGCATGTCATCGCGAGATGACAGACCAAATTCTAGGCTCGTTCTATCATGGGATCACCCACCGAAGACTTTGTCTCGGGGACGAACGCAGCCGGTCCTCGATGTTCCCGCTCGTGTGTGTGGTTTGTGAGGCACGTGCCACGTCAAGGAGGTGCATTGCTTATTCAAATAGCACACCACCCCTACATGCATCTGCATGGGCCACACGCATGTAGGGGTGCCCACCCCCCCTCGGGCGGTCTCTAGATCGAGCACCCATCCGGTAGCCCCGGTGGTCTAGGGCGTTGTTCGGCACTGAGAGGGTGTACTCCACCGTGAATAACTACTTCTCCGTGTTAGTGCATGTCATCGCGAGATGATGATACGTCTCCAATGTATCTATAATATTTGATTGTTCCATGCTATTATATTAACCGTTTTGGATGTTTATGGGCTTTACTATACACTTTTATATCTTTTTGGGACTAACCTACTAACCGGAGGCCCAGCCCAAATTGGTGTTTCAAAGAAAAGGAATATCAAACGGAGTCCAAACGGAATGAAACCTGCAGGAGCGATCTTTTTGGAACAAACAAAATCCAGGAGAATTGGAGTGGACGTCAGGAAGCAGCCGAGGCGGCCACGAAGGTGCAAGGCGTGCCCTAGGGGGGTGGGCACGCCCCCCACCCTCGTGGGCCCCTCGTGGCTTCCCTGACCGACCTCCTTCGCCTATATATACCTGCACACCCTGAAAACATCCAGGAGCACCATGAAACCCTATTTCCACCGCCACAGCCTTCTGTACTCGTGAGATCCCATCTTGGGATCTTTTTCGACACTCCGCCGGAGGGGGGATCAATCACGGAGCGCTTCTACATCATCGCCAAGGCCTCTCCGATGAGTTGTGATTAGTTTACCACAGACCTTTGGGTCCATAGTTATTAGCTAGATGGCTTCTTCTCTCTCTTTGAATCTCAATACAAATTTCTCCTCGATCTTCTTGGAGATCTATTCGATATAACTCTTTTTGCGGTGTGCTTGTGGAGATCCGATGAATTGTGGGTTTATGATCAAGTTTATCTATGAGAAATATTTGAATCTCCTCTGAATTCTTTTATGTGTGATTGGTTATATTTGCAAGTCTCTTCGAATTATCACTTTGGTTTGGCCTACTAGATTGATCTTTCTTGCAATGGGAGAAGTGCTTAGCTTTGGGTTCAATCTTGCGGTGTCCTTTTGCAGTGACAGCAGGGGCAGCAAGGCACGTATTGTATTGTTGGCATCGAGGATAAAAAGATGGGGTTTATATAATATTGCTTGAGTTTGTCCCTCTACATCATGTCATCTTGCCTAATGCGTTACTCTGTTCTTATGAACTTAATACTCTAGATGCATGCTGGATAGTAGTCGATGTGTGGAGTAATAGTAGTAGATGCAGGAAGGAGTCCTTCTACTTGTCGCGGATGTGATGCCTATATACATGATCATGCCTAGATAATCTCATAACTATGCACTTTTCTATCAATTGCTCGACAGTAATTTGTTCACCCAACATAATACTTATGCTATCTTGAGAGAATCCACTAGTGAAACCTATGGCCCCTGGGTCTATCTTCCATCATATAAGTTTCCGATCTACTTTATTTTGCAATCTTTACTTTTCAATCTGTATCATAAAAATACCAAAAATATTGATCTTATATTTTTATCTCTATCAGATATCACTTTCGCAAGTGGTGGTTAAGGGATTGACAACCCCTTTATCGTGTTGGTTGCGAGGTTCTTGTTTTTTTGTGTAGGTACGAGGGACTCGTGTGGAGCCTCCTACTTGATTGATACCTTGGTTCTCAAAACTGAGGGAAATACTTACGCTACTTTGCTGCATCACCCTTTCCTCTTCAAGGGAAAACCAACATAGTGCTCAAGAGGTAGCAAGAAGGATTTCTGGCGCCGTTTCCATGGAGGTCTTCGCTCAAGTTAAGACATACCAAGTACCCATCACAAACTCATCTCCCTCGCATTACATTAGCCATTTGCCTCTCGTTTTCCTCTCCCCCACTTCATCCTTGCCTTTTTATTGACCCTCTCTTTCCCGTTCGCCTCTCTCTTTCGCTTGCCTCTTGTGTGCTTGTGTATTGGATTGCTTGTCACGATGGCGCAAGATAATACTAAATTGTGTGACTTTTCCAATACCAACAATAATGATTTCCTTAGCACTCCGATTGCTCCTCTTAATGATGTTGAATCTTGTGAAATCAATGCTGCTTTGTCGAATCTTGTTATGAAAGATCAATTCTCCGGCCTTCCTAGTGAAGATGTCGCTACTCATCTAAACAACTTTGTTGATTTGTGTGATATGCAAAAGAAGAAAGACACGGATAATGATATTGTTAAATTGAAGTTATTTCCGTTTTCCCTTAGAGATCGTGCTAAAACTTGGTTTTCATCTTTGCCTAAAAATAGTATTGATTCTTGGAATAAGTTCAAAGATGCTTTTATCTCTAAGTATTTTCCTCCCGCTAAGATCATCTCCCTTAGGAACGATATTATGAATTTTAAGCAACTTGATCATGAACATGTTGCACAATCTTGGGAGAGGATGAAATTAATGATTCACAATTGCCCTACACATGATTTGAATTTATGGATGATCATACAAAATTTTTATGCCAGACTGAATTTTGCTTCTAGAAATCTTTTAGATTCGGCCGCGGGAGGCACTTTTATCGAAATCACTTCAGGAGAAGCTACTAAACTCCTAGACAATATTATGGTTAAGTATTCTCAATGGCACACCGAAAGTTCTACTAGTAAAAAAGTTCATGCGATAGAAGAGATTAATGTTTTGAGTGGAAAGATGAATGAACTTATGAAATTGTTTGCTAATAAAAGTGCTCCTATTGAGCCTAATGATATGCCTTTGTCTACTTTGATTGAGAATAATAATGAACCTATGGATGTGAATTTTGTTGGTAGGAATAATTTTGGTAACAAGGCGTATAGAGGAAACTTTAATCCTAGGCCGTTCCCTAGTAATTCCTCTAATAATTATGGTAATTCGTACAACAACTCTTATGGAAATTTTAATAATATGCCCTCTGATTTTGAGAATAGTGTTAAGGAATTTATGATCTCTCAAAAGAATTTCAATGCTTTGCTTGAAGAAAATTGCTTAAGGTTGATGAATTGGCTAGGAACATGGATAGAATTTCTCTTGATGTTGATTCTTTGAAACTTAGATCTATTCCACCTAAGCATGATATCAATGAGTCTCTCAAAGCCATGAGAATTTCCATTGATGAGTGCAAAGAAAGAACCGCTAGGATGCGTGCTAACAAAGATTTCTTTGTAAAAGCGTGTTCTTCTAGTTTCCATGATAATAATGATGAAGATCTAAAAGTTATTGATGTGTCACCTATTAAATCTTTGTTTTACAATATGAATCTTGATAATGACAGGACTGGAGATGAGTCAACTTTAGTTAAAAGGCGTCCCAATGATTCGGAGTTTGTAGATCTTGATGCTGAATTTGGTAAAAGTGGGATTGGAGAGGTCAAAACTTTACATAGTAATGAACCCACTAGCTTGGATTTCAAGGAATTTAATTATGATAATTGTTCTTTAATAGATTGTATTTCCTTGTTGCAATCTGTGTTGAATTCTCCTCATGCTTATAGTCAAAATAAAGCTTTTAACAAAAATATTGTTGATGCTGTGATGCAATCTTATGAGGAAAAACTTGAATTGGAAGTTTCTATCCCAAGAAAACTTTATGATGACTGGGAACCTACTATTAAAATTAAGATTAAAGATCATGAATGCTATGCTTTGTGTGACTTGGGTGCTAGTGTTTCCACGATTACAAAAACTTTATGTGATGTGCTAGGTTTCCGAGAATTTGATGATTGCTCTTTAAACTTGCACCTTGCGGATTCCACTATTAAGAAACCTATGGGAAGGATTAATGATGTTCTAATTGTTGCAAATAGGAATTATGTGCCCGTAGATTTTATCGTTCTTGATATAGATTGCAATTTTTCATGTCCTATTATTCTTGGTAGACATTTTCTTAGAACGATTGGTGCAATTATTGATATGAAGAAAGGGAATATTAGATTCCAATTTCCATTAAGGAAAGGCATGGAACACTTTCCTAGAAAGAAAATCAAATTACCTTATGAATCTATTTTCTAGCCACTTATGAATTGAATACCAAAGATGGCAATACCTAGATCTATTCTCGCTTTTATGCCTAGCTAGGGGCGTTAAACGATAGAGCTTGTTGGGAGGCAACCCAATTTTATTTTTGTTCTTTGCCTTTTGCTTCTGTTTAGTAATAAACTAGCGGGTCCACCCGCGCATTTGCGCGGCTAGATGTCTATTATTTATTATTTATATATCTTAGACAACCATTTGTTTTCATTTGATTATTTATTTTTTCTACGTGGTGAAATCAACATGGTATATCATTCAAAGTTGATTAGTTGAGTGGCACTAATTTTTTTTTCAAAACTAATGGAATTTACATTATTTCATGGTAATTAGGAACTTGAAATTTAAATATGATATTATTAAAAGAGCAACTCATTTATATGAAATGATTTAAAGTTGTCCCGAGACATGCATTAACGGCTGCCTCAGTGCAGTTACATATTTTAAATATACGCACAATGTTTTTTCTTTTCTTTGCTCTCTCCGAGCCTCTTTAACCATGAGGCTATGATATTCTCCTAGAGTGGCATGTTTCAATGAGATTCGTCACTTGCTTTTCTTCTGTTTGTCCAATTTTTTCACCTTCAATCGGTGCAACAAACCTGATTTTACGATTTTTGTTTGATTCTCCAAACCCCAACTCTTATGTCACTGAAGTAAGTGCACAGTGACCATAATTCTAATTTAGCCCGACTTAATTAGATTTAGTACTTTATGTGCCAAGCCTATTGCCTGGTCTTCCCGTACGTGCACCTTTTGCATGTGTACGTGACAAAACATGGCATCCGTAAAATCATTTAAATCTCAGCCAATAATATTCTGATCAAGCAATGCAAATAATATTAGCATATGTGGACGAATATAATGGCTTGTTTGACTCTTGTTTTAATAACATAATAATACATAAGCCAAAGAAAAAGGCATCAATATCCTGGTTTAATACTACAATGCCGTACCGTATTGAATACACACCCGAGCCATCAGTAGAGTTCCTCCTGTACGTGCTACAATGATAATGTATTTGAAGCTCAAATGAATGTCATCTTGGTTGAAACAGAATAAATTGTGTTTGTAATGCATGATACCGCCAGCCACCAGGCATAAACCTTCTTTTTCGAAAAACAGTTGTTCAACTCCACCAAATATTCTCTTTGATATGCACGGACACATTTTTGTTAGAATGAATACACAAATAAAAAATTTATATGTTCGCATGTATGAGATTAACCTTGATATACAAATGCAATCCGAGTAGAGGTAGGTATGCCAATGCCGTGTAAGGAAATAAAATGACCAAACGATTAGTAGGATCCTCGATGTTTCGGTGCATGCATGTGCTGTCGAATCTAACTTTATTTCCATAGGCTCATCATCATTACACTAAAGCTATAAGCACATTAATCGAGGATCCATCAATCTGCATCCATTAATTCTAGCTACTAAATTAAGGTACGGCTTGAGAACTGATGTGTCTCAGACCTAGTTCATTGCCGCTGGTCCATGGTTCCATGCATCTGCTCTTGGAGACAGCAGCCCTGAGGGAAATGTATGAGCAAGGGGAAGAAGCAGGGAGAAGGACAAATGAGGGGTCTCTACCTCCATGTCGGTGCGTCTTGTCCTCGATAAATCCAATGTCCCTTGACATCCTAAATCATTGGGCAACTGGACAATTTACATTATGTTCTGAAATCATTGACAATGTGCTTGTAGGCATTTCCTTCGCGAACTGATAACTATTAAAATATCTTCATGATCCTACTTGTTATACAATTGGCCAATCCAAATTTCTGGACTGGAGACATATATCATAGTTCTTTGGGTTACTCATGTACCTTTTACCATGCTGATATGTACATATAGACATTATTAGCTCAAATCAACGTCGTTTTGTTAGAAACAAAATGGATCCTACTAAATTCTATGGCAGTTCAAAAAAAAAATTAAATGGTACAGCTATTTAAGAAAAGTATATGTCATATGATTGGTCAATCATAAAGTTATTCAATTGGTAACTTACCACAGCTACACTCTTCGCATAATTGTTGAGTTCCACCTTTTACGAAAAACATCTTTTGAGTGTCCCTGTACGTGGTACAATAATGCTAATGTATTCTATTTGCAATACATGGTATCATCAGGATGAACCTTCTTTTTGGTAAATAATTGTACAACTCCACCAAATATTTTATTTGATACACACAGATGCATTTTTGTTATAATGAATATGCAAATGATTTTTTATTTTTTTTAAAACGAGTTAACCTTGATATATAAATCCAATTGAAGTGCAACAAAAAAAGTGATGCAAACGATTAGTATAAGGACCCTAAATGTTCGGTGTATGCTTATGTTGTCCGACTCTAAACTTTAAACTAGCGTGTAGTGCGCGGCGGCACGCCGCGCCATATGGATTGATAAATTGATTTTTCTCCGAAGTAGGTAACAACATATGTTGTCACAAAGTATATGAAAATCATTTTGTTGGACCGACGACGGTCATATAAAATCAGCCGAATCACATCATAATTTCTTCTATAAGATTCCATTCCATAAAATGAGCCAAAAGGTGCAAACTTTGCTCCTCTTAGGTGGACTGAATGAACCATATATCCAAGACCATTCGTTCATCCATGAATTCTAGACATAGGAATAAGCTTACCCTGTAAAAACTGGTCCATGAGAATACGAAAACAGAGTCAGATCGCAGCCGCTTCTGACCAAAACATAGCGCAGCCCAGTCTACTTTGGCATCATAGTAACGGTTGTAAATGGAAATAAACTAACATACTAATGGTGTTTTATAAATAGAAATAAAGCAATGCCAAAGTCATAGTTCCACAGGAGTCTAGTGGCATTGTCACAAACTACTCATTTACTCTTAAGTAAAATGACATTGTATCTTTTTACATTAAAAAATCAATTGCTCTGACTACACATAATAAGTGTTCAGCATGCAGCTGCATATATATACTGAGATTATACTACTGATATGAAGATTCCTACACATAATAGCTCACAACCATGAGTGTTGCAGGTCCTGAACATACACTTGCTTTGACTGAAACATACTAAATGAGATACCAAAAGGTCGCAGGCAGAAGAGATGTCTAGATATCCGAGTTACAGATAGCTTGCTCCAATTAACAGGCAGAGATCATGGGCAGTTTGATGCATGCCTAAAAGATTCCTATTTGCTCACCAAATACTACTGATATGAAGGTATTTTCATGCTCAGTGATATTGAATGGCTCAATGTAGTAGATCAGCCCTTCACTGAATTATCTGAAGAACTGTTCCATCCATGATGTTGCCCTACACGTGTGAGTCAAATAGTATGATAGTCAAGGAGGTAATTCGTTACATACAAAGTAAAATGTAGAAAATCAGCAGCAGTAGAACGAACTATCATAGTGGAAAATGTATGTCGATCGTGTCACATGGTAAACATAACATGATTTGAGGTAGACACATGGATGAACTGTGGTGACCATGTCGATAATAATCAAGGAGAAAGAATACAGAGATTATTATGAAACAATCAACAAATTGCTTTGATCTGATGCCATTTCAACATGTAACCAAGAGGGCAAACTTTCCTGAACAACATTGATTTTTTTTCTAGAATGTTTATTTGGCATCTCTGAAGATGTGCACAAAGGGAGCGAACAAACAAATTCTTCATGATCCCTTAATCATCCTAACATCCTAATCTACTAATCTCCTATTTAAGCTGTTATTTGAGGCAGCAGCAGATCCTGAAAGAACAATGAACAAAGAATTGAAATCATACTTAAGGATTAACCCCCCTGCATGGGCACACCCACACGCACCACAGACAACGCAATAGCAGCCCGCGATGCAGCACATGCACAGAGCGCAGGACATGCGGGCAAGAGTCTGAGGGGAAGGCAACCACTTTATACCCTAATAAGCAACCAATTTCTTTTTTCTTTTTTTTTACGGGGAATAACCAACCAATTTCGAAATAACATCCTTAAAGTACTTAATGATCGGTTTTCCTTCTCCAAAAACAGTAAAAATGTCAGCCAAAATACACATGTTATATATATCACGCACATAATTGATGAATTTCCAAAATATCATTGTTGTCTAGATGAAAGCTAGACTATAGATTGGCCTCAAGAACCAAAGGAAAAAATGTCGAAAGGAAGCTAAGTATACAAAAAATCACCTCATTCAGTATTAAAATCTCTCAGAAGGTTGTTAATTAAAATACACTTTCCAAATCGTGACATGAATACATAAAGCATGTCACGTATTATCAATCTTTGAGACTATTACCTTTTTTGTGTAAGAGAATATTGCTAACAATTAGAATGGACATACATGGTTGTACCTTTCAGATTAGAACATGAAGAAACTACATGTACCCAAGATTGAAAATCACAGAACAAACTTTAACAAAGCTTTAAAAAGACACATTTTCTTCATTGACATGTTAACTGTCAACTTATATGTTCTTCACTTCAGTTAGAAAACCAGTCTCTCAAACAAGAAACTTTGCCAGTTGCATATCTTTTAAAGCATGAACAGTATTCTCATCCATGTGGGCTGCTATACCAGTACCTATTCAGTCACAAATATTCAGGAAAATCCTAGATAGTAAAACATTGTAGATCAGAAAGGTCTTTTCTAGGTAAATTCCATGTCCACAAAAGAAACATAATATAAAGTGATCATGAATTTGGAACCATAAAAGTAGCAAGGGAAAAAGAAGAACAATATGAGGAGAACATCGTTGGGTGGTACTCACTGACCCCCTGCAGAAAACGAAGATATGGGAAGTTAAAGCTTCATGGAGAAACTGTACATCAGAAGATTGTGGATCAGTGAGCCCAAACAATCAGTTCATGTACAAAAAAGGGCATTATCCTGCAGCAAAAGTAAATTAAAGAAATCACAAAGGAGAGTAGGATATGTTCAGAACTACAATTAAACATGCGAGAAACCCATGCTCGACTTTCTTTAGCAACAGATCACTTCCACCTGGTTGTACCTCCTTAATGTCCATGAAGGTTTTCTTCTCTGCATACATTATGGGTCAATAGTCAAATGGCGAAAAAGGCGCCGACACCGGTTACTTGGAAATAATAATTCTCTTTTGTAGTTTGTTTACCTTCTTTTGTCTCTGGAGTATACACTGTGTCTCGATACTTCTGTTCCGGAAAGACAGGGAAACTGAAAGTAACAATGAAAGGAAGTGGAATTGATTTTAGTTTCAGTGCAGCGAGGAAATAACCCTAAAGTAGTACCTGAGAGGTTCTGGATAAACCTAATATGCAGTACACCTAGCGAAACCCAACGAAAAAAAGGCAGAGCAGAAGAAAAGGGAGAAAGTGGAGAGGGCGCTCACCGCTGCCTTTCCGGCGCCGTCGTCGATGCTTCCCCTATTCGGAAAGGAGCCTGGTCTGGAAGTTGTCCTTCGGACCCTGTGGCGGTTGCCACCAGGCGGAGTAATAGAAAGCTGGGGCGCCTCCTCGCGTCCACGACGACGACGCAGGGCGGCGCAACGTCGGCGGCCTGGGTGAATTTGTGGACAAGACGCAAGACGGCTTGAGGCGTCGAGCACCAGGCATGCCTAGGCGGGCGCGACCTCGACGGATCTGCGGGTCCTCGGCCGTGGCCTCCGCGCGTCTCTCCTGTAAGCCGTCTCTCGTCGGAGCAGCACCACCTCTGCTGCGTTGAGGGCAGGCTCTGGCAAAGAGGGCAGGCTCTGGCGAGGCATGACCTTGAAGACAGATGCACTAGCTGCACCGGCGAGGTCGGGTTGGCCAGATTGAGAAGCGGACGAGGTAGATATGGAAGGAGGGGGCCCTTTTATAAGGGTGATGGAGCTGCAGCAGGCTGCACATAAGATGGGCGGTGAAGGTTGATCTATTCTCTGCGGGATTCTTCGAGAAGGAGTCAAAGAGGACAGGTGGAGGGAACTGAAAGGAGAGAGACTGGAACCAATCCTAAAACAGAAACACGTCATGCCCCCTCTTTTTTCTAGAAGTACACGCGTCCTACTCCTCAAACTTTTAGTGCCCGACAAATTTGACTGCTAGACAGTCAAAGCGGTGGGGCAAGACGTGGCAAAAGAAGGAAAGAATGCACTTCCATCACACGCGTCATTTTTACAACTGCCGTAAAAAAAGTCCAAAAAAATCAGAAAATTCAAACCCTTACAGGCCTAGTATTCTTAGTATACATAGGCGTGTCATTAATCTAAATCTCTAAGAAAATCAATGAAAAATTCAATAATCTGCATCCATTAATTCTCGCAGCAACTAAATTGAGGTATCCAGAACATGCACAAACCTGAGAACTAATGAGCCAAAGATGAGTCAGAGCTCGATGGAGATGATATGTCACAATGTAGTCGTCATCAATGGTGGCCTGTAGGCAAATGTGTCTCAGACCTAAGTGTTGCTGCTGGTCCATAGTTCCATGCAACCTCGCCTGAAGGCAGCGCCCTGGGAGATACGCCTCAGCAAGGCGAAGCAGCGAAGGATCAAGAAGCAGTCTCTCCCTCTCTGTTGCTACATCCTGCTCTTGGATATCTCACTGTAGTTATGGCCGCCATGTCCTTCCTCCGTCAGATTTGAACCTGCCCTCTCTCCTCATAGGCTACTCCAGCGCTTCAGCCAGCACCTCACCAACAATGGCGAGGGTAGAATCAGAAGTGGCATGCTGCAGCGCCAAGGATTAGAAACCCTAGCAATCAATCTTCTCCATAACTTGCCTGGAAGGGAACACCAAGCCTGCTTGAGATATTCATCAGGAAGGCGAAGAAGCGCACGAAGGATGAAGAAGTCGTCTCTCCTCTGCCTCCCTGTCGGCTCCATCCAGCTCCTCTATATCTATGGCTGTCGCATCCTGCCTCATGGAGTTTAGGACCTGCCCTCCTCTCCTTCTCCGAGCCTGCTTGAGCGCTTCAAAAGGCAAGGGCACGATCGGGAGTGGCACGCTGCAGCGCCAAGGAATTGGAAACTCTGGCAGTCAAGCTTCTATATGACGTGTGTGGTAAGGAACGCCAAGCCTGCTTGAGCACGTGAGGGAAGAGGCCAACTTTGATCCTTTCTCCAATTGCTTTGGTTGGCTTTCAGAAAAATTGAACGGGCAAAATAGGGCTTTCTATCGTAACATAGTCGGAGTACAATTTTGACTGCCTCTCTGTAGGTACGTGATTGAATTTTTTTTCTGGACCATGTACAGATCGTTTGATACTGGAGCATGAAACTGGTAAAAATATGGCAAGTTCCTTTGACTAAAAAAAGGGTGGAAGGTGATGGCTATGAGTTTTTTTTCTTCCTCTTAACAGAATTCAAATCGGAATTGATTAACTGTCAATGTAGACATTTAACAAACGTGAGGTGGCTTCCAAACTTTAAGTTTCCCTTCTCCTATACGTGTTTCTTTTTCTTTACACTGTTTCCATCACCGGTACTTGTACGTGACAGATTTAACTTGTGCAAAATAGTGTGTGTCCAGAATATCTGTATGTAACGTAATATTGTTAAATCTCAGCCGTTAATATTACTAATCAACGATGTATATTATTTTATCTTTTGGATTACAAGGTTCACACGAAGCCGTAAAGAGCGGCGCCTCTCCGCGTCTCCCTCAGCCTCAGTAAGCATTCTCTCTTTCCACCCCAGATCTACTACTAGGGTTTCAGTGTTCAACGGTGTTCTTCGGTTTTCGTCGGTGTTCATTGCTGCATAATAGCTCCTGATTCAAACCTTGATTTTTATCCCGTAGAGCAATATCCGTAGTCCTTCTTTCCATTAATGCATCTCATCTAAGTAGAAGATCTCATCTATATCCTTCAACTGTTCCAGTACCAGAATTTTTAACCCTGAATATTTTTTTCATTTTCTGACACACGGTAGATCCAGATTTGTAATGTCAATTTTTGAATCCTGTTGTTCAACACTTAGTTATTTTCAGATTTGTACCTTCCATACCACTGTAGGAGGTTTAATTTTAAGAAAATTATAACCTGCCAGTTAGCATTAGCCCTCTCTTAAACCTCCGATTTGTCATCTCTATAACCCTGCCAATGTCAGAATCTGGTTTGATATGTGTATATGCCTCAACGTCTTCTCCCTATGACCTTGGGACGCTTTATACTTGTCAGTCACAAACCTTAAACCGGCATTGATCTTTTTCCAGCTTTTCATTGAAATGGCCAAACAATTTTATGCTTGCAGCTGGGTCCCTTCCCGGGTTACGGAAGAACAGCTGACCGGGTGTGTTGCAACTGGCGCTTTAGCGAGTAAAGAGATCATCCACTGGAGGGTCCCCATTCCAGAAAATCCTCCTGAGCCCAAGGATGGAGAGGTGATTGTGTTTGCTGATCATCTGAGTCGAGGGTCTAGCCCTCCCGGATCAAAATTCTTCCGTGACGTGCTTGCTAGCTTCCAAATCCGCCCTCAAGATATTGGACCAAACTCCGTGTCCAATATTTGCAATTTTCAAGTATTTTGCGAGGCTTATCTGCAAGAAGAACCTACTGTTGAGTTATTCCGGGACTTCTTTTACATAAACCGCCGTACTGAATTTATGGACGGGCCCAACACTAAACTTGGCGGCGTTTCAATTCAGAAGAGGAAAGATGTAAATTTCCCTCACGTCAAGCATCATAGCCACCCCAAAGACTGGAATCAGACTTGGTTTTATTGCCGAAACACAGCTCCAGATAACGAAAATCCTCTGTCGGGTTATCGTGCTCACCGGTTACCAATAAACATCCAGTTCCCCAACGATTCACTGCAAAGGAATGAGCTAAATATGCACCCCAGCTTTCAAAGCTCCGAGCCTTTATGGCAAATGGTTTAACTGGCATCAACTTTGTCCGCTGCTGGGTCTCTTGGAGTATCTTGCCCTTAAGCCGTCGCCCCGGTTTAATGTGCGAGTACACAGGAGATCTCAAAGATCCTCAACGGCATATTGATATTCAGCTAACTGACGAGGAAATTACTGAATCTGTCAAGAAGATGCTGGATGAACCTGTATCTGAGTGCAGCAAGACAGGGCTCAGTCCTTTATGTGTCTCCAATAAACCGCCAGCTGAGAATTGCGTCATTCTTGTCTTAATCTGTCCCCTCATAAATATTTCTTTATAACTTGTTGTCCATCCTTGCAGGGTGATGATTCGTTCTGGAAGAGGAAAATGCAGGATAAACCGGCGAAGCCGCAGGATAAACCGGTGAAAGCGCCTCACATTAAGACCAAAGTCACAAAGAAACCTGCGAAGAAGAAAACCGCCGAGTCCCCTGACCTGCCCAATGATGAAGAGCTTGATGATCTGGAATCAGAGGTAGAACTTGACTCTCTTGGTTCTTTTTTCATACACCTCATTGACAATGATCATTATCAGGATGACGCGGAAGCTAGCCGTGCTAGTGATGTAGAGGTAACTATTATTTCTTCCAACTCAGATCTTGTGCCCACACCAAAAACCCGTCAAGCAGTCTGGAAAGTAAAATTTTCACACCCTCTTGCTTATTTGGATCCGCACTTTCTTTTGAAGACACAACAGCATGAAGCTCGCCGCACAACCCGGCATAGCGGCCAATTGGTCATATCCTCCAGTTTACCGAACTCTCTGGTTCGTAAATGCCGCCAAGAGGTCTCTTGTACTTTTGATACACCTTATCCTAGGGCGGGTTATTTCAAATATCTTCTTAATCCGTCTAACTCAAATTACCAGGGGACCACCCATTCATCTTCTGGCGAATCAACATCGACGAAGCTTCCAACCCTTAAAACGGTTCCTGGGTGAGCAGATTTTGCTAATCCGTCATACCTTTATATTTTTGATCCTTGCACTATTCTGACGCATACTTATTATTTTGCAGGGCCAAAGCCAGAACCAGCAAGAAGGCCAAAGTGACGAAACTGGCTGAAGACCCCAATCGGGATGAAACGGAACAAACTCCTGAACCGTCTCATCCAAATGCTGATAATATTCCTAATTGCCCGTCATTGCCGGATCAAACAACTGAAGCTGAGAACATGGATATTGATCCATCGGCTCATGCTGATGATCCGCCAAGCCCGGCTAAAGGTGCTGATGACAATGTTGTCGTTACTGGCACTGGTTTCACCTCCCCTGGCAATCCTATCGCTTTATCAAAGCATAGTGCCAAGGAAGAATTTTCTGCTATGGACTAGGGAAAGTGGAAAACAGATTTATCAAGCTCTTCCCACCTCAACGCCCAAGACATTCATTCTAGATTTTTAAACCGCCTGTACACAAGCCGCGACTATGCAGCCAGTTTAGTGGGCCTGATGAAGGAACGGTATGAGGTAAATATCACTCATCTTGCATAAGTTGTCTTTTCTTTACGACCGATTTAGACTATCACTTGTCATAGCCCCCAAGGGCCGGTTCATAATATTGATGTGAACCGGGACTTATAGTAGAACAATATTTAATTTTGCTTGCATAGTCCCCAGGGACCGGTTTATACCTTTAGGATGAACCGGTACATCTCTGTCATGAAGCTTCTAGAATTCTTGATAATCATCCTTGTACTCCAATTGAAGAGGAAAAATCCATAACCTTGTGAGGGAGTACTGGACTAGGGGGTGTCCAGATAGCCGGACTATCATCATCGGCCGGACTCCAAGACTATGAAGATATAAGATTGAAGACTTCGTCCCGTGGTAGGATGGGACTTTCCTTGGCGTGGAAGGCAAGCTTGGCAATACGGATATGTAGATCTCCTACCTTTGTAACCGACTCTGTGTAACCCTAGCCCTCTCCGGTGTCTATATAAACTGGAGGGTTTTAGTCCGTAGGACAACAATCATACCATAGGCTAGGTTCTAGGGTTTAGCCTCCTTGATCTCGTGGTAGATCCACTTTCGTACTACCCATATCATCAATATCAATCAAGCAGGAGTAGGGTTTTACCTCCATCGAGAGGGCCCGAAGCTGGGTAAAAACATCGTGTCCCTTGTCTCCTGTTACCATCCGCCTAGACGCACAGTTCGGGACCCCCTACCCGAGATCCGCCGGTTTTGACACTGACATTGGTGCTTTCATTGAGAGTTCCTCTGTGTCGTCACCGATAGGCTTGATGGCTCCTTCGATCATCAACAATGACGCAGTCCAGGGTGAGACTTTTCTCCCCGGACAGATCTTCGTATTCGGCGGCTTTGCACTGCGGGCCAATTCGCTTGGCCATCTGGAGCAGATCGAAAGCTATGCCCCTGGCCATCAGGTCAGATTTGGAAGTCTAAACTTCACGGCTGACATCCTCGGAGACTTGATCTTCGATGGATTCGAGTCACAGCCGAGCGTGCCGCACTGTCTCGGTGGGCATGATTTACCTCTGCTGCCAGACAGTGCCCTGGAGGCTGCACATGAGTCCGCTCCGATCATTAATTCGGAGCCGACTGCGCAGATCGAGGATGGGTGGTTAGACACCGCCTCGGGGGCTGCAACCTCTACGGTGATGGAACCGAATACTGACTTTGTCCCTTGTGAGGCTCGTGACTCCGAGGTGCCGGACTCCTTTCCGGACTCCGAACCTCCCGCGCCCCTCCAATCGAATCCGATTGGGTGCCGGTCATGGAGTTCACTGCTGCGGACATATTTCAACACTCACCTTTTGGTGACATCCTGAATTCGCTAAAGTTCTCTCACTATCAGGAGAGCCCTGGCTGAATTGCGGTCAGGATGGTTGGGATGCGGACGATGAAGCACTTGTAGAAAAAGGGTCAAACGTGCAGCACATTAATGCCGGTTTGTATTAGAGCCGGCACTAATGTATACATTAGTGCCGGTTCGAACGGATTTGCATTAATGCCGGTTCATGTTGAACCTTTAGTACCGGTTCGTGGCACGAACCGGTACTAAAGGGGTGGTGGCAGGCTGGCGTCAGGCCGGGGCCCCACGATCACCTTTAGTACCGGTTCGTGGCACGAACCGGTACTAAAGGTTAGACCTTTAGTACCGGTTCGTGCCACGAACCGGTACTAAAGGGGTCTGACCTATAGTGCCGGTTCGTGCCACAAACCGGCATTATAGGGCAATTTTCGCATCCGATGGGAAAATGTAAAACGGCTATAACTTTTGCATACGATGTCGGAAAAAAATGTATAATATATCAAAAAATTCAGCACGAAAATCCGCATCCGATGGAGACAGCCTACGGCCGATTTGGAATTATTTAGAATCCTCAAATTCCAAAAGGAAAAAAGATATGATTAAATAATTTCATTTTTTTTAAAAAAAATTGGTTAAATCTGGTCAAACTACTTATTCAAGAAGTATTAATGTTACTACATAATTATTCAAGAATATTAGTGTTACTAAATAATTATTTCAATTTTTTGAATTTTGGTCAAATCTGGTCAAACTATGGTTAAACTGTGGTCAAGCTATGGTCAAACTTATTCAAGAAATATTAGCGTTACTAAATAATTACTGTTTTTTAGAATAATAGTTTCAAACTCAAACGGTGAAATGTGTGACTTCATGCTCAAGCTAAACTCCTGAGGGTTAATAGGATTAACATCTTACTATTGTCAGGAAAACAACAAGTGCAGACTCGGAAACGAAGGAGAATAGAACCCGAAAGTTAAGCGTGCTCGGGCTAGAGTAGTGAGAGGGATGGGTGACCGGTCGGGAAGTTAGATGATTTGGAATGAGTGATCCACACTTGAGTAATTAAGAGAGGTGATTAGAGACTAAATCATTAAATAATTCAGAAAAATTAAAAATCGAAAAAAAATTCAAATTTTTTTCCAAAATTTTCAAAAAAAAATTCAAAAAAAAACCTTTAGTGCCGGTTCGTAACACGAACCGGTACTAAAGGTCCCCCATACCGGGGCGCGAGCTCACGCCACGTGGTGGCACTTTAGCGCCGGTTCGTGCCGAACCGGTACTAAAGGGGGGGGGGGGCTTTAGTGTCGACAAATTAGTGCCGGTTATGTAACCGACACTAAAGGCCCTTACGAACCGGCGCTAAAGCTCCGTTTTCTACTAGTGAAGAAATTCAAAGCCCACCCACCACCCACTTTGTAGCCACTGTCGACGATCTAACCGACATGCTAGACTACGACTCTGAAGACATAGACGGTATGGACGACGATGCCGGAGACGACCAAGAGCCAGCGCCTACGGGGCACTGGAAGACCATCTCGTCATACGACATATACATGGTGGACATCCCAAAGGATGGGAATGGCGAAGAAGCAGCGGAGGAAGACTCCTCCAAGAAACAGCCCAAGCACCGGCGTCAGCGGCGCCGCTCTAAATCCCGCCACAGCAAGAATGGAGATTCCGGCACCGGAGATAATAACACCCCAGAGAGTGCCGAAGACAACCCCCTCCAGCAAGATTCAGCACAGGAGGACGGAGAAGCCAGCCCTCACGAGAGAGCGGCAGGCGAAGAGGTAGAGGATGATAATTACATGCCTCCCTCCGGAGACGAGGCAAGCCTCGACGACGACGAATTCGTCGTGCCCGAGGATCCCGTCGAACAAGAGCGTTTCAAACGCAGGCTTATGGCCACGGCGAACAGCCTAAAGAATAAGAAACAACAGCTTAGAGCTAATCAAGACCTGCTAGCCGATAGATGGACTGAAGTCCTCGCGGCCGAAGAGTATGAACTCGAACGCCCCTCCAAAAGCTACCCCAAACGCAAGTTGCTCCCCCGATTAGAGGGGGAGGCATATAAACCTACGTCACCAGAGCACAATACGGCTGACCGACCACCTCGTGGCCACGACAGAGAGGCCTTTAGGCCCCCCATTAGAACCGTACCCCGACATCGCTCGAAAAGCACAAGGCCATAGGGGAACGCTCCGGACTTGCGAGATATATTGGAGGATAAGGCAAGACAATCAAGATTGATCTACGGATCGCGTGGGTGCCCCATGGCACGCGACGACAACCGTCGCGCCTGACACAGCAAGTCCGGCCGGGCCGAACATAGTAGACAAAGCTCGTTTGAGCTACGTCGTGATATAGCCCAATATAGAGGCGCCGCACACCCACTATGCTTCACAGATGAAGTAATGGATCATCAAATCCTCGAAGGGTTTAAACCCGTGAACATCGAATCCTACGACGGCACAACAGACCCCGCGGTTTGGATCGAAGACTATCTCCTTCATATCCACATGGCCCGCGGTGACGATCTTCACGCCATCAAATGTCTCCCACTAAAGCTTAAAGGACTAGCTCGGCATTGGCTTAACAGCTTGCCAGCAGAATCAATTGGGTGTTGGGAAGACCTGGAAGCCGCATTCCTTGACAACTTCCAGGGCACATATGTGCGACCACCAGACGCCGATGACCTAAGCCACATAATTCAGCAGCCAGACGAATCGGCCAGACAGTTCTGGACACGGTTCTTAACAAAGAAAAATCAAATCGTCGACTGTCCGGATGCAGAGGCCCTTGCAGCCTTCAAACATAACATCCGCGACGAGTGGCTGGCCCGGCACCTATGACAGGAAAAGCCGAAATCCATGGCAGCCCTCACATCACTCATGACCCGCTTCTGCGCGGGAGAGGACAGCTGGCTAGCCTGCAGTAACAACCTCAGCAAAAATTCTGGCAGTCCAGATACCAAGGACCGCAATGGCAGGTCGCGTCGAAAGAAAAACAAACACCGCGTTAACGGCGATAACACTAAGGATACGGCAGTCAACGCCGGATTCAGAGGCTCTAAACCTGGTCAGCGGAAAAAGCCATTCAAAAGAACTACTCCGGGTCCGTCCAATTTGGACCGAATACTCGACCGCTCTTGCCAGATACATGGCACCCTCGAAAAGCCAGCTAATCACACCAACAGGGATTGTTGGGTATTCAAGTGGGCAGGCAAGTTAATTGCCGAAAACAATGACAAGGGGCTGCATAGCGATGACGAGGAAGAGACCCGGCCACCAGACAATAAAGGACAGAAGGGTTTCCCCCCACAAGTGCGGACGGTGAACATGATATACGCAACTCACATACCCAAGAGGGAGCAGAAGCGTGCACTCAGTGATGTATATGCGATGGAGCCAGTCACCCCAAAGTTCAACCCATGGTCCTCCTGCCTGATCACGTTTGATCGAAGGGACCACCCCACCAGTATCCGCCACGACGTATTCGTCGCATTGGTTTTAGACCCAATCGTCGATGGATTTCACCTCACTAGAGTCCTGATCGACGGCGGCAGCAGCCTGAGCCTGCTTTATCAGGATACAGTGCACAAGATGGGCATAGACCCCTCAAGGATTAAACCCACAAAGACGACCTTCAAAGGCGTCATACCAGGTGTAGAGGCCAATTGTACAGGCTCAGTTACACTGGAAGTGGTCTTCGGATCCCCGGATAACTTCCGAAGTGAGCAGTTAATCTTCGATATAGTCCCGTTCCGCAGCGGCTACTATGCTCTGCTCGGACGAACCGCGTTTGCAAAATTCAACGCGGTGCCACACTACGCATACCTCAAGCTCAAGATGCCAGGCCCGCGAGGAGTCATTACGGTCAACGGAAACACTGAACGCTCCCTCCGAACGGAGGAACACACAGCGGCTCTCGCGGCAGAAGTACAGAGCAGCCTCTTAAGGCAATTTTCGAGTCCGGCCGTTAAGCGACCGGACACGGCCAAACGCGCCCGGAGTAACCTACAACAAGACCACTTGGCCCGTTCTGAGCACGCGTAGCAATGCGGCCCCAACCCCAGCCTTTGCAAAATTGCAAGACTGGTCCTTCGCGTACATCATTACGCTCTGGAGATACCATGGGCATAGGGGGAGGGGCACGACCACCACAGGCCCAGAATGCGGCTTAACCGCACCAGGGGCTCCCAAGTGTGTCACTCTTTTTCTTTTCTTTCTTTTTTTCTTACCCACAGGACTCCGTTCACCAGAGGTCCTGTCCGGCAGTAGACCCGCCGAACTCACGATGCAACAGCCAGGGGAGGAGAAAGGCTACGACGAGTATCCAGGTGGTCTCCATTATGAGCATTAAATCCGTTTTATACACCATTCCGCAGCCTACCCCTGGAGGGGGACATGTCTAATAGTCCTATCCCTTGCTTACCGCACTATTTGTATCGTTCTGCATTCATGGCAGTATTTCTTGAATAAACAATGCATCACTTTTTGCTTATAACCGCATTTCTTTCTTATATATATGTTCATTTATGACATGTTGCATCCGTACATTTCGGTACGGCTAAATACACCAGGGGCTTAAGTTCCCCACATTATGGTGTGATAAGCCCGAACACTTTCACAAGTGCGGCACCCCAAACTTATAGCATTATATGCATCGACTCTGAATCATGTCTTGGGTCAATAGTTGGGTTTGCCCGGCTCCCATGTTTTGGTACCTTACGTTCCGTTGTATCGGTTAAGATAGCACTGGGAGAACCACTGCGATTGCGCCCCGGTTGAGCTGGGCGAGCGCCTCAGTGGAGAAAGCTAAAACTGACCGTCATGATAAGGCGAGAGCTGGTCGCTATTCGAGAGGTCTTTTCGAGTCCCTAAAGACTTATGCCGCTTAGAGCGAGGAACCGACTTTTGTCCGGCCCAGGCGTGGATAGCGCCCCGAACTCGGTCTTCCGAGCACTAGGGGCTTTGCCGAAATTTAAAATTATAGAATTCTATGGCTAAGTGAGAGTGTTCAAGGATTATAAGTCCGGTTGCCTCTTTCGCTGTGTTGAGCGCCTCCCTAGATGGACCCAAAAATGGGAACAAGAGCGCTCAAGTTTATCCCGAACACCCCAGCACTCGTGGCATGGGGGCTGAAGCCGACGACTTGCCATCTCTAAGATTTGATAAACGGCCGCACAGAAGGTAATATTTTAAATTAACAAGCGTTGCTTAGCGCATATGAACAAAGTCTTCAGCGCACAGGATAACAAAATGCGAGTCTACTCAAATATTACATCTTTAGAGCACTCACCCGCAATCAATCGGGCACCCTTCAGGACACTCTTATAATACATTTCGGGCGTACGATACTCCTTGCCCGCCGGCGGCGCGTCCGTCAGAAGCTTCTCAGCGTCCATCCTGCCCCAGTGCACTTTTGCACGGGCAAGGGCCCGACGGGCACCTTCAATGCAGGCGGACTGCTTGACAACCTCAACCCAGGGACACGCGTCCACCAGCCGCCGCACCAGGACGAAGTAGCTCCCAGGCACGGCCTCCTTGGGCCACAGCCAAACTATGAGGCCCTTCATGGCCTGTTCGGCTACCTTGTGGAGCTCGACCAACTGCTTCAGCTGGTCGCTAAGGGGCACCGGATGTCCGGCTTCAGCATACTGAGACCAGAAGACCTTCTCCGTCGAGCTCCCCTCCTCGGCCCGGTAGAAAGCGGCGGCATCGGACACGCTGCAGGGCAGATCTGCGAACACTCCTGGAGAGCTCCGAATTCGGGTAAGTAACAGGTAATTCACATTCACATGCTTGCTTTGCATGAAAAATGCCTTACCCGCCGCTATCTTGTTCAACGCCTCGATTTCCTCGATGGCCTTGTGGGCTTCAGCCTTAGCGGCTTTGGCACTCTCAAGAGCCGATGCAAGCTCGGACTCTCGAGTCTTTGAGTCGCGCTCCAAACCCTCATGTTTTTCCATGAGAGCCTGGAGCTCTTGCCGCACCTCCGCCACCCGCGCCTCCTGCTTTTCTCGCTCGGCTCGCTCCGCGGCCGCATTGCGTTCGGCCGCGGACTCCGCCTCCTTCAGGGCCGCCACTTCGTTCGTGGCCCCTGTAGTACCCACGTTATCCTTGTTATTTTTCTTGCAACCAAATCCTTTTCTGTAAGGTGAAAATTTAACCCGGTGTTACTCACCTTGTCCTCGAGCTGCTTCTTGGCACGGCCTAGCTCGCTCTCGGACCGCTCGAGGCTCTGCTTCAAAGCACCGACCTCCGCAGTCAGTGCGGCAGAGGTCAGCAGCGTAGCCTGCAATCCCATATTGACATATTTTTTAGAACTCTTGCGTATATCTTTTTAGATCCTCAGTCCGGTTTTTGTTTCCGAACACCGAACCGAGCATCAGGGGCTACTATCTATGCGGTATTATATTACATATCTTGAAAATCTTACCTCAAAGCCTGTTAGAAGGCTGCTGCAGGCTTCGGTCAGCCCACTCTTAGCAAGCTGAACCTTCTGAATCACCACACTCATGATAGTGCGGTGTTCTTCTTCGATGGAAGAGCCTTTGAGCGCCTCCAGCAAGTTATCCGGCGCCTCCGGTTGGACAGAGGCTGCCGGTGTCACAGTCTTGCCCTTATTACAAAGTGGCCGCTCGCCGGACTCCGGAACCACTACAGGTTCCGGTGCAGAGTCCGGGAGGTTGCCTTGCGGCACCTCCGGGGCCTCCTCCTCCTGGCGGGTCCCTTCCTGGGATCCCACCTCGGCGTCGTCAGCGTCACGGGGGGTTGAGGCAGTCGGGAGAGAATCCATATCCGACGTGTCCAAGGACCCGCTCGACGAAGCGGGAAGATCGTCCTTGGCCGGACTACAGGTTGTATGCGGCATTAGAAAGACACCGTGTGGCAAAATGAAAAATCATAAACTATCCAGGAGTCCGGATACTTACGATCTCGCCAGGGGCTTGGACCTTGAAGGCCACTCCTCGTTGCCGTCCCCAACGCTGGCGGAACAGTCCGGGGGAAGGGTCCTTCCCTTCTTGGACCCTTCGGCCTCCCTCGCTGGGGAGGCCTTCCTCTTCTTCTCTCCCCCCGCTGGGGGAGAGGCTTCTTTCTTCTCCTCCTCATCCTCAGGGGAGGAGTCCACCTCGGAGTCATCGGACGATGAGTCCGATACCACCTGGCGCCGGGAACTCCTTCGGTTCCCGTGGCCTTCTTCTCCGACACAACGTAGAGTGCCGGTACCAGCAGCCCCGTAAAACGGGTGTCTGCTAGGTCTTCTGGAAGGGGAGCCAGAGAGTTAACCTGTCCGGATGTCTTCTGCCAGTCCTGTTAAAGGTATTGCGAGTTTAGATCCCACATAGAGTCAAACTATGAGAAAAAATGAGTGTCCCATAAAGGATAACATAGCTTACCTCGCTGGCCGGGCGCTGCGTGCTGAATCCGCGATCTTCGGTTGCGGATGCGGGAGCTTCGGCGCCCTTGAACAGCACCCTCCAGGCAGCTTCGTACGTCGTATCGAAGAGCCCGCTCAAGGTCCGGTGCTGCGCCGAATTGAACTCCCACAAATTGATGGCCCGTTGCTGGCAGGGGAGAATCCGGCGGACGAGCATGACCTGGATCACGTTGACAAGCTTAAGCTTCTTGTTCACTAGGGTCTGGAGACAGGACTGGAGTCCGGTCAGCTCTTCCGAACTACCCCATAGCAAGCCCTTCTCTTTCCAAGAGGTGAGCTACATGGGGATGCCCAGATCTGAATTCAGGGGCCGCTGCCCATTTAGGGTCACGCGGCTCGGTGATGTAGAACCATCCCGATTGCCACCCTTTGATGGATTCCACGAAGGCACCCTCGAGCCAAGTGACGTTGGGCATTTTGCCCACCATGGCGCCTCCGCACTCCGCTTGGCTTCCCTTCACAACCTTCGGCTTGACATTGAAGGTCTTTAGCCACAAGCCGAAGTGGGGCTGGATGCAGAGGAAGGCCTCGCACACGACGATAAACGCCGAGATATTGAGGATGAAGTTTGGGGCCAGATCGTGGAAATCCAGGCCGAGTACATGAGCCCCCGGACTAAAGGGTGAAGTGGGAAGCCCAGTCCACGGAGGAAGTGGGGAAGGAATACGACCCTCTCATGGGGCCTGGGGGTGGGGATGAGCTGCCCCTCGTCGTGCAGCCGGTGCGCGATGTCACTGGACAGATATCCGGCGCTGCGCAGCTTCTCGATGTGCCCCTCCGTAACGGAGGAGGCCATCCACTTGCCTCCCGCTCCGGACATGGCTGGAGAAGGTTGAGGTGAGATGTGCGGACCTGGGCGCTGGAGCTCGAGTGCGCGGAGATTGATAAGCAAAGGAGGAAGAAGGCATAGGTAAAAGAGGTGGATCCTTATCCCCTTATATATGGGCGGACGAAAACTATGCGTCCCCACCGGCCTGGTAAAACTCGCTTATCTCCCAAGCGCCACAATCAATGGCGCGGTTGGGTTACCCACGTCTGTATTGATGGGAATCCCGGAATAAGGGGAACACGATCTCTGCTTCGACAAGACGTGCCAAGGAAACCGCTTCGCTAAACGCGCTGAGGTGGTATTATAAAAATGATTCAAGTAACGGCTTGGTAGTGGTGTGACGTCACGCCACAAAATACGTTAGCAAATTGAACTTGTGTAAATATTATTCTCTCTACGGTGGTATGTGGAATTTATTTTGCAGAGCCGGACACTATCCTGGTGTTCGCAATCTTCTATGAATTATTCGGAGGAGGAACCCGCCTTGCAATGCCGAAGACAATATGCGCGCCGGACTCATCATCATTGAAGCCTGGTTCAGGGGCTACTGAGGGAGCCCTGGACTAGGGGGTGTCTGGATAGCCGGACTATCAGCATCGGCCGGACTCCAAGACTATGAAGATACAAGATTGAAGACTTCGTCCCGTGTCCGGATGGGACTTTCCTTGGCGTGGAAGGCAAGCTTGGCAATACGGATATGTAGATCTCCTACCTTTGTAACCGACTCTGTGTAACCCTAGCCTTCTCCGATGTCTATATAAACCGGAGGTTTTAGTCCGTAGGACAACAATCACAACAACAATCATACCATAGGCTAGCTTCTAGGGTTTAGCCTCCTTGATCTCGTGGTAGATCCACTATTGTACTACCCATATCATCAATATCAATCAAGCAGGAGTAGGGTTTTACCTCCATCGAGAGGGCCCGAACCTGGGTAAAAACATCGTGTCCCTTGTCTCCTGTTACCATCCGCCTAGACGCACAGTTCGGGACCCCCTACCCGAGATCCGCCGGTTTTGACACCGACACCTTGTCTTGAGAAAATATGCATTAACCCCCAAGTGCCAAGTGTATAACTTCTTGTAACGTCCCAAATTTTCAATTTGGAATGTTATACATTAGATCATTATGCATTACATATTTTCTTGCATTTGTCGATCCTAGAAATTTCACGCAACTCAAGGACCCACGGAGAGAGTTGGAGATTTTGAAATTTTCGTATTTGAGTTCTCACAAATTATGAAAAGAGGATCATTTGATTTTATTTATTTTAACTTCAAATATTTTTTCCAATATCAAAAATAAGAGAGGGAATAATATGACTTTCTCAAAATTTAGGAAAAATGAGGATTTAATAAATAAATCAAATTTGGGATTTTCTCGGAGTTTATTTGCCTAGGGAAAAATGCGTGTTTTCAAAAATTGCATTTTGGGCCCGAGTAAAAGTTCATTTTGTTCGACTCATTTTTAGGAGTCAGGGAAAATTTACTTTATAATTTTTAGAGTTCGTTTAGATTTTATTTTATTCGTTCTTCTGCGCGAGATATTTATATATAAAAAAAACTGCAGCGCTCTGCCTGGGCCAAGGCCCAGCTGGCCGAGCCGGCCCAGCCGCCCTCGCGCGCGCGCGCCCAGCGCCGCCGTCGTGCCGCCTGCCGCCGCCCGTCGCCGAGTCCGATTCGGACTCTGTTTCTTGCCCCCTCCCCCAAGCAGCACCCCCCCTATATATACCCAAGCCC
>LT934124.1:697622780-697693807 GCA_900231445.1 Triticum turgidum subsp. durum | reverse complement strand
CCGCCGCCGCGTCGCCGTCGTCTGCCGCCGCCGCCGCGTCGCCGTCGCCCCGCAGCAACGCCGCCCCGCCGGAGCTCCTAGCCGCCGAGGTAGCCGCGCCGCGCCACCCTCCCCTCTATTCGGTTTTTTTATAAAAAAAACCGTTCCGGTTTTATTTTTCATTGGTTCGGTTTTTTTCCGAAACCCTAGATCGGTTTTTATTTCCGGTTTTGCTGTTTAGCGAGCGTTCGCCGGACCGTTTGTCTTAACGAACATGATCACCGGTTATTCCCGGTTAACGAGCGTCCGTTCGTTTAACCGTTCGTTGTTTTTTTAGTCGGATTTATTCCGCTATTTTCTGATCATGATTTCTGATCCGATCTTCTTTCTAGTTTATCTTCTCGCTTGTTTATCGGAATCAGGTGATTCAAGCGCCTGGAGTTTCGTTTCGAAACCGCCGTTCCGACTAATCAACTTGAACAAAGTTTTGCTACTGTAAAATTTGACCTAGTTTCAACTTGCTAGAACCGAGTTGTTTTCTCTCGCTGTTTGACTTTCGTTGCTTTATTCGATTTGATTCTTTTGCCACCAGGGTTCTTAAGTTGAACTTTCTGGTTAGATCTTTTATTCGAGATTTACCTGTGCATTAGATGAGTACTTATTGTATGCTTGTTGTTTGTCTGCGATAGATCACCCGGAGTGCGCCGCTTGTTACTTCGAATCTCTAGGTTTCGCTGATCATCAGCAAGGCAAGTAACACTTGATCATACCTTTTCTACTACCCAGTTTTATGCATTAGATCAACCCTCACACATTGCATGTTTAGGATCAAATTAAATTGTGGGGATGGGAAGTAGATGAGGTAGTACCTATTACCTGTTTTACTGATGAAACCTTTGGGAGTTACTTCTACGTTTGCTTATTATGCCATGCTATGCTAGTAGACGTGGATTGGGTGAGTGAATATCCATGACAGATGTGAGATTGTTAATTAATGGTTTATCTAAGGTGGCAACTTAAATACACATCTGGGTGGATTGAGGCACCTGGGGTTACTAGGACTTGCCTGTTTTTTTTTTGGAAATCCCGGGGGTACCGTGTGATTTTCCTATGGGCCGCCACCCTGGCTCAAAGGTATCATAAGATAATTCATACTAGTAACTTACGTGTGCAGCCACAAGCCATTATGGGCTCTGGCATAGTTGACTAAGTCGTGCGAACTCTTATAGTGGTGGACTAGCAGATGTAGGGGATGTAGGTATACCGGTCTACCCATCGTAAGGTGCTAGCGCTTCTGAAAGACTATGTCTCGGTCATCCGTTTCTCAAACACCATGTAGTGCGAGAAACCAAACGGAGGCGATCGAGTCTTGTGGGGAAAAGTGCGCAAACCTCTGCAGAGTGTACAAACTAATCATGATTAGCCGTGTCCCCGGTTATGGACATCTTGAGTATCTAGTACTTGAATATTCTGTGTATCTCAACATGTTACTCTAATCTAATATTGATGGGTTTGTTAATGAGTACTTTTAAATTGGGATTGAGGATGCTATCAACCATTCTCAATGTTTAACAACCACCATGATAGTTAAATAAATTTATTCCATTGCAGTAGGGAAAAGCTGGCTTTATGCAAAAACTGTAACCATAGAGCTTTTCCACCAGCCATATATGCATGTAGTATAGGCTTATCATTCATCATTCTCTATGTGTTACATTGCCAGCATATTCCATGTGCTGACCAGTTTTCGGGCTCCAACTTTCATGTTGCAGACTTTTCAGACGACGAGTAAGGTCCTTTTAGGTCGTGGTTCTATACTCAGTGATGCCGTTGGAGTTGATGGACTCACTTATCTTCCAAGTCTTCCGCTGTTATCGTTATTAGATGGCCTTAAGCCATATTTATTGTAATAAGTCCTCTTTTGGACAAACAATGTAATAAGTGTGTGATTGTTACTCTGTTATAAATCCTTCGAAGTATTGTGTGGTGTCAGCATTACTGATCCAGGGATGACACCTGAGCACAGAGACTTGACCATCTGAGGTCGGGTCGCTACACTTGTTATGTGCTTGGGACTTAAAATGATAGTTTGATAAAAAAGCAATATGCATTAGCCCCCAAGTGCCAAGTGTATAACCTGTTATGTGCTTGGGACTTTAAATATGCACTACCAACTTATTAAATATCTCTTCCAGGCTGATCTGAATAAAAGGGAATCTCAAATCACCGACCTTCAAGAAAATATCAAGTCCCAGCAAGCAGAAACTTCCAAGGCTAAAGAAGAGCTGACCAGCGCTTTAACAGCCATGGAACAACTGAAGGACAGCTTTAAAAGCGAACGGGCAGGATGGGATGCTGAAAAACAACTCTGGTAAAGCGGGCGGAGGACGCTGAGGCAGCCCTTAATCCACTAGCAGAAGAACTGATTGGCTTGAAGCGGTAAATCAATGCTATGACCACTGCTGTCTTCAGTAAATAACCTCTTCATAAGCTTTAAATAAGTAACATTCATGATACTACTGGTTTAATAATACTTTGACCATTGCAGCTAGCCGTGTTACTCATCTTGGCTCGGATATGCGCAAAAAACTAAAGGCTGCCTATACACTGATAGAGCAATTATATACCGGCGTTCAACGGGTCATCTACACAGCTTCACATAATAAATCGCCCCCAACTTTAATCAAGGAAACGTTGGAAGAATTATCTATGATGCCTGCCTGGCTTGAGGAGTTGAAGAAATCAGCTGCTAGGGCCGGTGCTCTTACTGCATTGACTCAAGCCAAGGCATGGATATCTGACCTTGATCCGGAATATATTGGAAACGGCTATCCAGGCCAAAAAGAGGACGGGTCAGATTTTGATAATGACGACCTCAGGGCCATAACGAGGGAAATACATCTCACTTGTCCTTTTACCAGACGATTTATGATGCCAACAACAAACGGGTTAACGCACCGACTTACGACGTGCAAAATCTTATCCCGCCAATCCGTAAGCATACCTGATAAGTGATGAAGCTGTCTTACGAGCTGTCTTACGAGCCTTAACTGGGAAGCTGTTAAGTGATGAAGCAGTCTTACGAGCCTTAACTGGGATTGACTGGGCAACTATTGACTTCCAGCCACTAGTTGGAGAGAAGGAGGATGAACCGCCACAGGATGATCCACAGCCTTCAGGTCAGCCTGGTGAAGAATCATGATCCGGAGGCCGGTTTAGCTTCTGCACACTGCCATCCGTGTGATAAACAATTATCCTTTTGGGCCATCAAAGCGCCTTGTAATAGGCTATTTTAAACACTTGGTCTGCTATGCCATCGTGCATATTCACTTTGCCTAATACTGTTAATCCATCATGATTATGTTGTGTCTGCTTATGATCCTTAGCAGCTTTATTCAGTCCTGTTTCTGCATACAATAAGCTTAAAGTATCCTAGCGGTTTACCGCCGGACGGGTCATAACACCTAACATAAAACCAGGTTTTATAACCAAGGCTCTATTTTTAAGAAAAATATGAAATATATCATACCTGTGATATTGAATCACATCGTTGGTTTACCAACTTATTGTAGTAAGGGTGATAACCCAAATCTCGAGTACTGATAACTCCCATCATGTTTTGCCAGCTTATAATGAAGCCGTACCGGGTTATAATAAACACCGGATTATCCATATATCATACTGGCGACCTGTAGTCAAAGCCAAACCGGGTTAACGAACGCCAGTTTTAATATAAACCTCATCAAAATAAACATCGAAAAGAAAGATTTGCGAAGAAAACATGCAAAAAGGCGAGGCTTTTCATGGGCTGCCAGGCCACTGAGTTAAACCATTTTACAAAGCTTTATAAGATGGACCTCACATTAACCAATCGTCAATTTAACTATGACAAGTTCAGGGTCTTTATAAGATTGACTATCAAACGTTCGACGGGTCTTAACAGGATTACCTGGACGGAGTGACTTACTTAAAAAGGTAGTTTAACCTGGGGTTTTAGGTGAATACACCTGGCTTCCATGCCTGGCTCTTATAGCCTATTGCAAGGTTATGGACTCTTTGTTCTTGTAGAAGCAAAGAGCCCCCAGGCAATATTTTGTGCTCAGTAGGCACCTATGTTTGAGTTGTGCTTTGCAACAAACTCTCATTTTCTCCTTATGATTTTGGGTATGAAGACCCCAAGCTCTTTTTTTGTAGCTTTATAAGTCGGATTAATGGACAATCAGAACTCCGTTTTATAAACAGAAGCCCCCGTGTAACAAAGAAAACTTTAAGGAAGATCGGTAGAGGCCCCGCTATAGCAAGGATGCCGGTTTATTATATTGATCATACTATATACATTGTCGAGAATATGTACATAATAGGACCCTATGGCTCAGGTGTAGTAACGCCGAAGATGAGCAGTATTCCACAACCGGCAGGTCTCCTCCTCCGATTTGCGTGAGTCTTTGTGCTCTCGAACATCGATAAGGCAGTATGACCCGTTGTTCAGATTCTTGCTGAACACAAAGGGTCCTTCCCAAGGTGGGGATAACTTGTGCATATCGGTCTGATCTTGGACAAGCCGGAGCACTAAGTCGCCTTCTTGGAAGGCTCTGGTTTTAACCCAGCGGTTGTGATAACGCCGCAGATCTTGCTGATAAATCGCCGAACGAGCCACCGCTATGTCCCGTTTTTCATCTAGCAGGTCCGATGCGTCTTGGCGTGCTTGTTCGTTGTCCGCTTCAACGTAAGCTGCCACCCGAGGCGAGTCATGGCGAATATCATTGGGGAGAACTGCTTCTGCTCCATAAACTATGAAGAAGGGTGTATAACCCGTAGATCTATTGGGGGTGGTATTAATGCTCCACAATACGGAAGGATGCTCTGTAAAGGAACCATAAGCCTTGGCTTGATGCCTTTCAGGATTTCTTGATTAGCTCTCTCAGCTTGACCATTAGACTTGGGGTGAGCCACTGATGACACATCAAGCCGGATGTGCTCACGTTGACAAAAGTCTTCCATAGCGCCCTTGGAGAGATTCGTGCCATTATCTGTTATGATGCTGCATGGAAAACCAAAATGGAAAATCACCTTCTTCATGAATTGAACCGCTGTGGCTGCATCCACTTGCTGACTGGCTCCGCTTCTACCCACTTAGTGAACTTATCAACCGCGACTAGTAGGTGGGTCTTCTTATCCTTGGACCTCTTAAAGGGCCCAACCATATCCAGCCCCCAAGTGGCAAACGGACAAGTGATTGGAATCATCCTCAACTCCTGAGCCAGAACATGGGCTCGACGTGCAAACTTCTGATAACCGTCACACCTCCTGACCAAATCCTCAGCATCAGCATGAGCCCTTAGCCAGTAGAAACCATGTCGGAAAGCTTTAGACACAAGGGATTTTGAACCGGCATGATGACCACAATCCCCTTCGTGGATTTCACGCAAAATCTCACAGCCTTCTTGATAAACCACAAGTGTAGGGGATCGCAACAGTTTTCGATAAGTAAGAGTGTCGAACCCAACGAGGAGCTAAAGGTAGAATAAATATTCCCACAAGTTCTATCGACCACCGATACAACTCTACGCACGCCTGACGTTCGCTTTACCTAGAACAAGTATGAAACTAGAAGTACTTTGTAGGTGTGATAGGATAGGTTTGCAAGATAATAAAGAACACGTAAATAAAAGCTAGGGGCTGTTTAGATAAAGAAGCAATAAAGTAAATATAACGAGTGTGGAAAAGTGGTGGTAGGAGTTGTGGAATTGTTCCTAAGCAATTGACTACATTACTAGACCGGTAATCACTATTGCAATTCTATTTGAGGGAGAGACATAATCTAACATACTTTCTCTACTTGGATCATATGCACTTATGATTGGAACTCTAGCAAGCATCCGCAAATACTAAAGTTTCATTAAGGTAAAACCCAACCATAGCATTAAACTATCAAGTCCCCTTTATCCCATACGCAACAATCCCCTTACTCGGGTTTGTGTTTCAGTCACTCACGCAACCCACTATAAGCGAATCATGAACGAATTGCAACACCCTACAGCAGGAATCCCTCACGCTTGCGTGACACGGAGGGCACAATAGGACAGCACCAATAATAAAACATGCAACTCAAACCAATCATAGCAATTCATCAATCACTGATAGGACAATGAAAATCTACTCAGACATCATAGGATGGCAACATATCATTGGAAAATAATATGAAGCATAAAGCACAATGTTCAAGTAGAGGATACAGCGGGTTGCGGGAGAGTGGACCGCTGGATATAGATGGGGGAAGGTGATGGAGACGTTGGTGAAGATGACGGCGGTGTTGGTGAAGATCGTGGTGATGATGATGGCCCACAGCGGCGTTCCGGCGCCACCGGAAGCAAGGGGGAGAGAGCCCCCCTTCTTCTTCTTCTTCTTCCTTGACCTTCTCCCTAGATGAGAGAAGGGTTTCCCCTCTGGTCCTTGGCTCCCATGGCGTGGGAGGGGCGAGAGCCCCTCCGAGATTGGATCTATCTCTCTGTTTCTGCGTTCTCAGATTCTACCCCTTCACCGTTTCTTAAATATCTGGAGATTCGTAACTCTGATTGGGGTGAATCTTTCGCCCAGATCTTTCTCATAAAATTAGCTTTTTTGCGCCAAAAGAAGAGCGTCAACCACCTTACGGGTGGCCCACGAGAGTCCAGGGCGCGCCCAAGGGGGGAGGGGCGCCCCCTGTCTCGTGGCCACCCCGGACACCGTTCCGCGTTGATTTTACTTCCCAAAAATCATAAATATTCCAAAAAAAATCTCCGTCCATTTTTATCCCGTTTGGACTCTGTTTGATATTGGGTTTCTGCGAAACAAAAAACATGCAACAGACAGGAACTGGCACTGGGCACTGGATCAATATGTTAGTCCCAAAAATAGTATAAAAAGTTGCCAAAAGTATATGAAAGTTGAATAATATTGGCATGGAACAATCAAAAATTATAGAGACGACGGAGACGTATCAGCATCCCCAAGCTTAATTCCTGCTCGTCCTCGAGTAGGTAAATGATAAAAAAGATAATTTTTGATGTGGAATGCTACCTAGCATAATCTTGATCATATGTCTAATCATGGCATGAATATTAAGACACGAGTGATTCAAAGCAATAGTCTATCATTTGACATAAAAATAATAATACTTCGAGCATACCAATAAAGCAATCATGTCTTTTCAAAACAACAAGGCCAAAGCAAGCTTATCCCTACAAAATCATAGAGTTTGGCCATGCTTCATTTTCGTCACACAAAATGCCCCCATCATGCACAACCCCGATGACAAGCCGAGCAATTGGTTCATACTTTTTAACGCACTTCAGCTTTTTCAACCCTCACGCAATACATGAGCGCAAGCCATGGATATAGCACTATAGGTGGAATAGAAAATAATGATGGGGGTTATGTGAAGACAAAAAAGGAGAAAGTCTCACATCGACGCGACTAATCAACGGGCTATGGAGATGCCCATCAATTGATGTCAATGCGAGGAGTAGGGATTGCCATGCAATGGATGCACTAAGAGCTATGAGTGTATGAAAGCTCAACAAAAGAAACTAAGTGGATGTGCATCCAACTTGCTTGCTCATGAAGACCTAGGGCATATTAGGAAGCCCATTGTTGGAATATACAAGCCAAGTTCTATAATGAAAATTCCCACTAGTATATGAGAGTGACAACACAGGAGACAATCTATATGAAGAACATGGTGCTACTTTGAAGCACAAGATATGAGACTCACTACATGAAGAACATGGTGCTACTTTGAAGCACAAGTGTGGAAAAAGAGATAGTAACATTGCCCCTTTTTATTTATTTTCTTTTTTTTCTCTCTTTTTTTCTTTTTTTCCTTTTTCTTTTTTTTCTTTGTCCTTTCTTTTTTCTTCTTTTTGGCCTTTCTTTTTTTTCTTTTTTGGGGACAATGCTCTAATAATGATGATCATCACATTTTTATTTACTTACAACTCGATACTGGAACAAAGATATGACTCTATATGAATGCTTCCAGCGGTGTACCGGGATGTGCATTGATCTAGCATAGCAATGACATCAAAAAATGGACAAGCCATGAAAAAAACATGCTAGCTATCTTACGATCATGCAAAGCAATATGACAATGAATGCTCAAGTCATGAATATGATGATGACGGAAGTTGCATGGCAATATATCTCGGAATGGCTATGGAAATGCCATGATAGGTAGGTATGGTGGCTGTTTTGAGGAAGATATAATGAGGCTTATGTGTGATAGAGCATATCGTATCACGGGGTTGGATGCACCGGCGAAGTTTGCACCAACTCTCGAGGTGAGAAAGAGCAATGCACGGTACCGAAGAGGCTAGCAATGATGGAAAGGTAAAAGTGCGTATAATCCATGGACTCACATTAGTCATAAAGAACTCATATAATTATTGCAAAAGTTTATTAGCCCTCTAAGCAAAGTACTACTACGCATGCCCCTAGGGGGATAGATTGGTAGGAAAAGACCATCGCTCGTCCCCGACCACCACTCATAAGGAAGACAATCAAAGAAACACCCCATGCTTCAAATTTGTCACACAACGGTTACCATACGTGCATGCCACGGGACTTGCAAACCTCAACACAAGTGTCTCTACAATCCACAACCACCCACTAGCTTGACTCTAATATCACCATCTTTATATCGCAAAACTATTGCAAGGAATCAATCATATCATATTCAGCGATCTATAAGTTTATGTAGGATTTTATGACTAACCATGTGATTGACCAATTCTTGTCATCTCTCTAAATAGATATAAGTGAAGCAAGAGAGTTTAATTCTTTCTACAAAAGATATGCCCACGCTCTAACAAGTATAAGTGAAGCAAAAGAGCATTCTACAAATGGCGGTTTTCTATGTGAAGAGAAACAGGCAATCCAAACTTCAAATGATATAAGTGAAGCACATGAAGCATTCTATAAAGCCACACTCAAAAGATTTAAGTGAAGTGCAATGAGTATTCTATAAAACAACCAAGGACTATCTCATACCAGCATGGTTCATAAAAGAAAAGTGAAAACTAAATGCAA
This sequence comes from Triticum turgidum subsp. durum, assembly GCA_900231445.1. Lineage (NCBI taxonomy): Eukaryota > Viridiplantae > Streptophyta > Magnoliopsida > Poales > Poaceae > Triticum > Triticum turgidum. The sequence goes on along the minus strand of LT934124.1, from coordinate 697,684,762 downwards.
AGGATGCTCCAAGACTTGCACATAATGCATAAACGAAACGAATACGAAAACATACCGATATTTGTTGAAGAAAGAGGGGATGCCTTCCGGGAAATCCCCAAGCTTAGACGCTTGAGTCTCCTTGAATATTTACTTGGGGTGCCTCGGGCATCCCCAAGTTTGAGCTCTTGCCTCTCTTCCTTTTCCTCATATCGAGACCTCCTTGTTTAGACACTTCATCCACACAAAACATCAACAGAAAACTTGGTAAGATCCGTTAGTATAATAATGCAAATCACCACTCTAAGTACTGTAGAAAACCAATTCAAATTTTGTTTTTGCATTGTGTCTACTGTAATGTAGCTTTTCCATGGCTTAATCCACTGATATAAATTGATAGATTCATCAAAACAAGCAAACTATGCATCAAAAACAGAATCTTTCAAAAACAGAACAGTCTGTAGCAATCTGAACATCCACCATACTTCTGTTACCCCAAAAATTCTACCAAAATTAGGAAAGATAAACAAGTTGTAAAGGAAGACATTGCAAAAGGAATCAGAACCAATTGACATTCCAGTTAAAAATGTAGAATCGCGCACTACAGCCAAACTTTCTGTCCTGCACCGTACAAACCAACAAGCATTGTAAACATCCTAAAGGCAAACCTTGGCACATTATTTTTATAATACAATGGAATTGCACAAGGGGATAATTATTTTTGATGAAAATTTTCTGTAATCAGGATTCACAAAGTTTCCGTGAGCATGAACAAAGTTCAAGGAGCTCTCCCACTTCAACAATGCTTGTCTTTCTCACTTTCACTTTCCTTTTTGAAAAGTTTTAGGTTTCCCCTCTTTATTTTTTTGTTTTTAAACTATATGAAAGCACTCAACAGAAATAAATGACTCTCTAAAACTTTCGGGTTGTCTCCCTGGCAGCGCTTTCTTTAAAGCCATTAAGCTAGGCATTTAGTGCTCAAGTAATGGATCCACCCGGATCCCAATGTATATCAAAGCCAATTTTAATTAACAATGATTTGTAATTTAGTAGTGAGCACAAAGTAACATATATCATGCAACAACAAAGTCTAACTCTCTTCCTATGCATCGGCATGTCATAAAAGAACAATTCATGCACACAAAGTAAAGGCCAATGCATAGTATAAGCAGTTTCTTGCAATTCTATCGTGTTGGAAACATAAAGAGGCGGAGATGTAGTTCCTCTCTCATAATAATTGCAAGTAGGAGCAGCAAGCACATGCATATTACATTCATAAAAATCATCATGTGCAATGGTAAAAGTCAACCCATCAATATAATCCTTAATAAGCACAAACTTCTCCGATTAGTGTAGTTTGGAGAATTCAAAAAGATAGTAGGACTATCATGCGTGGCTGCAATAGCAACAATTTCAGGTTTAACGTAAGGAACTATAGCAAGTTCATCTCCATAAGCATAATTCATATTGGCATCTTGGCCACAAGCATAGCAAGCATCAATAAATAGGTATATTTCAAACAAATTCATGGGATCATAACAACCATCATAGCAATCATCCTTCGGTAAGCACGAAGGGGAATTAAATAATGTATGAGTTGGAGGGTTACTCTCATTAGAAGTTGGGCACGGGTAGCTAATCCGCTCTAACTCCTTTTGTTCTTCGCTCTCCTCATCATCTTTTTCATCCAATGAGCTCACTGTTTCATCAATTTCTTCTTCCATAGCTTCCTGCAAAATATTAGTCTCTTCTTGGACAGCGGAGACTTTCTCAATAAATGCATTAATATAGTAATTTTATTCATAATTTTCTTAGCAATATCTAAGTATAGCAAGATTTTCAGGCCTATAAGCATCATCATCTAAAGCTTCATACTTTTCAAACAAAGATTCAATTTCATAAGCTGCCTTAAAAGCAAAAAATTCTTCTATTTGTTCCACATCATAGTAATCATATATACCATTACCATAAGAAGCTAAGGTTTCATTATCATTAAATTTGCATGAAAAGGGAAGGTGTGGAGCCCTCATCCTAGAGCAACAAGTAATATCATATCTCAAGCATAGATTCCAGGTATACCAACGCAACATAATAAATTGATCCCATAATAGTTTCCCTTTTTGTGTTGAGCGATAATCCCTAAAGTATTCACGTTGATCCAACGTGTCTCCCATTATAAAGTTGAATGGGATTTTCTCAGGATTATCAAAGTAGTATATAATATCTCTCGCATAATGAGAATCGAGGGTTTTAGGAGCTACCCATCTACATGAGTAGCAAGTACATCTAATTTTTTTTTGGTTTTTTGTGTTCCATATCCATAACTAAAGATAGAGAACAACTTAGAACAACAAATAAAAATTACTTAGTGATAAAGCAAACAAGCACACACGAGAATATTCACCCCACGCTATGACTCCCCGGCAATGGCGCCAGAAAAAGATCTTGATAACCCACAAGTGTAGGGGATCACAACAGTTTTCGATAAGTAAGAGTGTCGAACACAACGAGGAGCTAAAGGTAGAATAAATATTCCCTCAAGTTCTATCGACCACCGATACAACTAGACGCACGCTTGACGTTCGCTTTACCTAGAACAAGTATGAAACTAGAAGTACTTTGTAAGTGTGATAGGATAGGTTTGCATGATAACAAAGAACACATAAATAAAAGCTAGGGGCTGTTTAGATAAAGAAGCAATAAAGTAAATATAACGAGTGTGGAAAAGTGGTGGTAGGAGTTGTGGAATTGTCCCCAAGCAATTGACTAAGTTACTAGAATCACTATTGCAATTCTATTTCAGGGAGAGGCATAAGCTAACATACTTTCTCTACTTGGATCATATGCACTTATGATTGGAATGTTGGGTAACGTAGCAGAAATTCAAAATTTTCCTACGTGTCACCAAGATCTACCTATGGAGAAACCAGGAACGAGGGGAAGGAGAGTGCATCTACATACCCTTGTAGATCGCTAATCCGAAGCGTTCAAGAGAACGGGGTTGAAGGAGTCGTTCTCATCGTGATACAAATCACCGGAGATCCTAGTGCTGAATGGATGACACCTCCGCGTTCAACACACGTACATCCCGGTGACGTCTCCCATGCCTTGATCCAGCAAGGAGAGAGGGAGAGGTTGAGGAAGACTCCGTCCAGCAGCAGCACAATGGCGTGGTGGTGGTGGAGGAGTGTGGCAATCCTGCAGGGCTTCACAAAGCACCGCAAGAGAGGAGAAGGGAGAGAGGTAGGGCTGCGCCAGGGAGAGGTCAAAACTCATGTGTTGGCAGCCCTCAAGATCTCAACTATATATAGGGGAGAGGGAGGGGGGTGCGCCCCCTTTAGGGTTTCCACCCCAAGGGGTGCGGCAGCCCCAATCCCATCTAAGGGTGGCGGCAAGGGGGGAAGAGGGGAAACTTGCCCCCCAAGTTAGGTGGAAGCACCCCCTCCCCCAAACACTAGGCGCCTTGGGCCCTTGTGGGGGGGGTGCACCAGCCCACCTGGGGCTGGTCCCCTCCCACACTTGGCCCATGTAGCCCTCCGGGGTTGGTGGCCCCACTTGGTGGACCCCCGGGACCCTCCCGGTGGTCCTGGTATGTTACCGATAAAACCCAAAACTTTTCCGGTGACCAAAACAGGACTTCCCATATATAAATATTTACCTCCGGACCATTCCGGAACTCCTCGTGATGTCCGGGATCTCATCCGGGACTCCGAACAACATTCGGTAACCACATACAAACTTCCTTTATAACCCTAGCGTCATCGAACCTTAAGTGTGTAAACCCTACGGGTTCGGGAGACATGTAGACATGACGGAGATGTTCTCCGGTCAATAACCAACAGCGGGATTCTGATACCCATGTTGGATCCCACATGTTCCACGATGATCTCATCGGATGAACCACGATGTCAAGGACTCAATCGATCCCGTATACAATTCCCTTTGTCTAACGGTATTGTACTTGCCCGAGATTCGATCGTCGGTATCCCGACACCTTGTTCAATCTCGTTACCGGCAAGTCTCTTTACTCATTCCATAACACATCATCCCGTGATCAACCCCTTGGTCACATTGTGCACATTATGATGATGTCCTACCGAGTGGGCCCAAAGATACCTCTCTGTCACACGGAGTGACAAATCCCAGTCTCGATTCGTGCCAACCCAACAGATATTTTCGGAGATACCTGTAGTGCACCTTTATAGCCATCCAGTTACGTTGTGACGTTTGGTACACCCAAAGCATTCATATGGTATTCGGGAGTTGCACAATCTCATGGTCTAAGGAAATGATACTTGACATTAGAAAAGCTTTAGCATACGAACTACGATCTTTGTGCTAGGCTTAGCATTGGGTCTTGTCCATCACATCATTCTGCTAATGATGTGATCCCGTTATCAACGACATGTAATGTCCATGGTCAGGAAACCGTAACCATCTGTTGATCAACGAGCTAGTCAACTAGAGGCTTACTAGGGACATGGTGTTGTCTATGTACCCACACATGTATCTGAGTTTCCTATCAATAAAATTATAGCATGGATAATAAATGATTATCATGAACAAGGAAATATAATAATAACTAATTTATTATTGTCTCTAGGGCATATTTCCAACAGTCTCCCACTTGCACTAGAGTCAATAATCTAGTTCACATCGTCATGTGATTAACATTCACATGTCACATCGCCATGTGACCAACATCCAAAGAGTTTACTAGTGTCATTAAACTAGTTCACATCATCATGTGATTAAGACTCAATGAGTTCTGGGGTTTGATCATGTTTTGCTTGTGAGAGAGGTTTTAGTCAACGGTTCTATACTTCGCAAATCTCTAGGTCATTCTGTAAATGCTGCTTCCACGCTCCACTTGGAGCTATTCCAAATGGCCGCTCCACTATACGTATCCGGTTTGCTACTCAGAGTCACTCAGATAGGTGTTAAAGCTTGCATCGACGTAACCCTTTACGCCGAACTCTTTATCACCTCCATAATCAAGGAAACATGTCCTTATTTACTCCAAGGACAATTTTTGACCGCTGTCCGGTGATCTACTCCTTGATCACCTTTGTACCCGCTTGCCAGACATGTGGCAAGGCACACATCAGGTGCGGTACTCAGCATGGCATACCGTATAGAGCCTATGACAAAAGCATAGGGAAGGACCTTCGTCCTTCCTCTTTCTTCTGCCGTGGTCGAGCTTTAAGTCATAACTTCATACCTTACAACTCAGGCAAGAACTCCTTCTTTGACTGATCCATCTTGAACACCTTCAAGATCATGTCAAGGTACATGCTCATTTGAAAGTACCATTAAGCGTTTTGATCTATCCTTATAAATCTTGATGCTCAATGTTCAAGCAGCTTAATCCAAGTTTTCTATTGAAAAACACTTTTCAAATAACCCTATATGCTTTCCAGAAATTCTACATCATTTCTGATCAACAATATGTCAATAACATATACTCATCAGAAATTCTATAGTGCTCCCACTCACTTCTTTGAAAATACAAGTTTCTCATAAACTTTGTATAAATCCAAAATCTTTGATCATCTCATCAAAGCGTACATTCCAACTCCGAGATGCTTGCTCCAGTCCTTAGAAGGATCGCTGGAGCTAGCATACCTTTTAGCATCCTTAGGATCGACAAAACCTTTCTGATTGTATCACATACAACCTTTCCTTACAAAAACTGGTAAGGAAACTCGTTTTGACATCCATCTGCCAGATTTCATAAATGCAGCTAATGCTAACATGATTCCGACGGACTTAAGCATCGCTACGGATGAGAAAATCTCATCGTAGTCAACTCCTTGAACTTGTGAAAAACTCTTCGCCACAAGTCGAGCTTCATAGACGGTGACATTACCGTCCACGTCCGTCTTATTCTTAAAGATCCATTTATCTCAATGGCTTGTCGATCATCAGGCAAGTCCACCAAATTTCATGCTTTGTTCTGATACGTGGATCCTATCTCAGATTTCATGGCTTAAAACCATTTGTCGGAATATGGGCCCACCATCGCTTCTCCATAGTTCGTAGGTTCATTATTGTCTAGCAACATGACCTTCAAGACAGGATTACTGTACCACTCTGAAGTAGTACGCATCCTTGTCACTCTACGAGGTACGGTAGTGACTTGATCCGAAACTTCATGATCACTATCATAAGCTTCTACTTCAATTGGTGTAGGCGCCACAGGAACAACTTCATGTGCCCTTCTACACACTAGTTGAAGTGACGGTTCAATAACCTCATCAAGTCTCCACCATGCTCCCACTCAACTTTCTGAGACAAACTTTTCTCGAGAAAGGACCCGATTCAAGAAACAATCCCTATTGCTTTCGGATCTGAATTAGGAGGTATACCCAACTGTTTTGGGTGTCCTATGAAGATGCATTTTATCCGCTTTGGGTTCGAGCTTATCAACCTGAAACTTTTTCACATAAGCGTCGCATCCCCAAACCTTCAAGAAATGACAGCTTAGGTTTCTCTAAACCATAGTTCATACGGTGTCATCTCAACGGAATTACGTGGTGCCCTATTTAAAGTGAATGTGGTTGTCTCTAATGCCTAACCCATAAACGATAGTGGTAATTCGATAAGAGACATCATGGTATGCACCATATCCAATAGGGTGCAACTATGATGTTCGGACACACCATCAAACTATGGTGTTCCAGGCGGTATTAATTGTGAAACAATTTCCACAATGTCTTAATTGCGTGCCAAAGCTTGTAACTCAGATACTCATCTCTATGATCATATCATAGACATTTTATCCTCTTGTCACAATGATCTTCAACTTCACTCTGAAATTACTTGAAGCATTGAATAATTCAGACTTGTGTTTCATCAAGTAAATATACTCAACATCTACTCGAATCATCTGTGAAGTAAGAACATAACGATATTCACTACATGCCTCAGCACTCATTGGACTGCACACATCAAAATGTGTTACTTCCAACAAGTTGCTATCTTGTTCCATCTTACTGAAAACGAGGCTTCTCAGTCATCTTGCCCATGTGGTATGATTTGCATATCTCAAGTGATTCAAAATAAAGTGAGTCCAAACGATCCATCTGCATGGATTTTCTTCATGCGTATACACCAATAGACGTGGTTCGCATGTCTCAAACTTTTCAAAATGAGTGAGTCCAAAGATCCATCAACATGGAGCTTCTTCATGCGTTTTATACCAATATGACTTACATGGCAGTGCCACAAGTAAGTGGTACTATAATTACTATCTTATATCTTTTGGCAGGAGAATGTGTATCACTACGATCGAGATTCAATAAACCATTCCTTTAGGTGCAAGACCATTGAAGGTATTATTCAAATAAATAGAGTAACCATTATTCTCCTTAAATGAATAACCGTATTGCGATAGACATAATCCAATCATGTCTGTGCTCAACGCAAACACCAAATGACAATTATTCAGGTTTAATACTAATCTTGATGGTAGAGGGAGCGTGCGATGTTTGATCACATCAAACTTGGAAACACTTCAACACATATCGTGAGCTACCCTTTAGCTAGTCTCCGTTTATTCCGTAGCTCTTTTATTTCGAGTTACTAACACTTAGCAACCGAACCGGTATCTTAATACCCTGGTGCTACTAGGAGTACTAGTAAAGTACACATTAGCATAATGTATATCTAATATACTTCTATTGACCTTGCCAGCCTTCTCATCTACCAAGTATCCAGGGTAATTCTGCTCCAGTGGTTGTTCCCCTTATTACAGAAGCACTTAGTCTTGGGTTTGGGTTCAACCTTGGGTTTCTTCACTAGAGCAGCAGCTGATTTGCCGTTTCATGAAGTATCCCTTCTTGCCCTTGCCCTTCTTGAAACTAGTGGTTTCTCCAACCATCAACAATTGATGCTCCTTCTTGATTTCTACTTTCATGGTGTCAAACATCGCGAATACCTCAAGGATCATCATATCTATCCCTAATATGTTATAGTTCATCACGAAGCTCTAGCAGCTTGGTGGCAATGACTTTGGAGAAACATCACTATCTCATCTGGAAGATCAACTCCCACTCGATTCAAGTGATTGTTGCACTCAGAAAATCTGAGCACAAGCTCAACGATTGAGCTTTTCTCCCTTAGTTTGCAGGCTAAGAAAATTGTCGGAGGTCTTATACCTCTTGACGTGGGCACGAGCCTGAAATCTCAATTTCAGCCCTCGAAACATCTCATATGTCGACGTTTCGAAAAACGTCTTTGGTGCCTGTCGGTGTCAAAACCGGCGGATCTCGGGTAGGGGGTCCCGAACTATGCGTCTAGGCGGATGGTAACAGGAGACGAGGGACACGATGTTTTTACCCAGGTTCGGGCCCTCTCGATGGAGGTAAAACCCTACGTCCTGCTTGATTAATATTGATGATATGGGTAGTACAAGAGTAGATCTACCACGAGATCAAGGAGGCTAAACCCTAGAAGCTAGCCTATGGTATGATTGTTGTAATGTATGTTGTCCTACGGACTAAATCCCTCCGGTTTATATAGACACCGGAGGAGGCTAGGGTTACACAGAGTCGGTTACAATGGTAGGAGATCTACATATCCGTATTGCCAAGCTTGCCTTCCATGCCAAGGAAAGTACCATCCGGACACGAGCCGGAGTCTTCAATCTTCTATCTTCGTAGTCTTGGAGTCCGGCGGATAATGATAGTCCGGCTGTCCGGACACCCCCTAGTCCAGGACTCCCTCAGTAGCCCCTGAACCAGTCTTCAATGACGATAAGTCCGGCGTGCATAATGTTCGGCATTGCAAGGCGGGTTCCTCCCTTGAATAATCCAGAGAAGATCATGAACACCAGGATAGTGTCCGGCTCTGCAAAAATAATTTCCACATTCCACCGTAGAGAGAATAAAATATACACTAGATCAATCTGCTGACGTATTATGCGGCGTGACATCACACCGCCACCAAGCCTTTGTTTGAATTGTTTTTACTATACCACCTCAGCACGTTTAGCGAAGCGGTTTCCTTGGCACGTCTTGTCGAAGCAGAGATCGTGCTCCCCTTATTCCGGGATTCTCATCAATACGGACGTGGGTAACCCAACCGCGCCATTGATGGTGGCGCTTGGGAGATAAGCGAGTTTTATCAGGCCGGTGGGGAACGCATAGTTTTGTCTGCATATATATAAGGGATAAGGATTCACCTTCTCACCTACGCCTTCTTCCTCCTTTGCTTATCCATCCCCGCGCACTCAAGCTCCAACGCCCAAGCTTGCGCATCTCGCCTCGACCTTCTCCGAATATGTCCGGAGCGGGAGGTAAATGGTTAGCGTCCACCGCCAAGGAGGAGGACATCACCAAGCTGCGCGACGCCGGATACCTTTCCAGCGATATCGCGCATCGGCTGCCCGACGAGGGGCAGCTCATCCCTACCCCTGAGCCTCATGAGAGGGTCGTCTTCCTTCCCCACTTCCTCCGCGGACTGGGCTTTCCGCTCCATCCATTTGTCCGGGGGCTCATGTTTTACTACGGCCTGGATTTCCACGATCTGGCGCCAAACTTCATCCTCAACATCTCGGCGTTTATCGTCGTGTGTGAGGCCTTCCTCTGCATCCGGCCCCACTTCAGCCTGTGGCTCAAGACCTTCAACGTCAAGCTGAAGGTTGTGAAGGGCACGCAAGCGGAATGCGGAGGCGCCATGTTGGGCAAGTTGCCCAACGTCCCATGGCTCGAGGGGACCTTTGTGGATTCCGTCAAGGGGTGGCAATCGGGGTGGTTCTACATCACCGAGCCACGCAAGCCCACATGGGCGGCGGCCCCCGAGTTTAGATCTGGCATCCCCACGCAGCTCACCTCCTGGAAAGAGAAGGGCTTGCAATGGGGTAATCCGGTGGAGGTGACAGGACTCCGAGCCTGCATCAAGAAGATGGTGAGCAATAGGCTCCGGCTTGTTGACGTGGTCCAAGTCATGCTCATCCGGCGGATTTTCCCATGCCAAGAACGGGCATTCAATTTGTGGGAGTTTAATCCGGAACAGCACCAGGCGCTAAGCGGGCTCTTCGATACAACATACGAAGGCGCCTGGAGGGTGCTGTTCAAGGGCGCCGAAGCCCCCGCATCCGCGACGGAAGATCGCGGATTCAGCTCGCAGTATCCAACTGACGAGGTAAGTGATTCAACCCCATTACGGGACACTTGTGATAATTAAATTAACTTTTAGTGGGATTTCATTCTGCCACTTCCTTTGTCAGGAATGGATGGAGAAGGCCAAGCTGCTTATCAGCCCGGCTCCCATGCCAGAAGACCCAGTGAACGCCCGCTTAACAGGGCTACTGGTTCCGGCACCGCACGTGGTGCCGGAGAAGAAGGCCAAGAAGGTGGCCACGGGGACTCGAAAGAGTTCCCGCAATCAGGCATCTGACAACGACGAGGACTCCTCCCCTGAAGACGAGGAGGAGGAGTATTCTCTCCCGAAGGAGGGAGAGAAGAAGAGGAAGGCTTCCCCAATCGGGGAGGCCGAAGGGTCCAAGAGGGGAAGAACTATTCCCCCGGACAGTTTCGCAAACACCAGCATTGGCGAGGATGTGTGGCCTCCAAGGGCTAGGCGTCCGGCACGATTATAAGTATTCGGATCATTCATATGCCATATATTTTATGTCATGTAGTATCCTTCTAACACCGCATTCTGCCCGTAGTCCGGCCGATGACGATCTCCCCGACTCAACGAGCGGGTCATTGGCCTCGTCGGATGTGAATTCCATCCCGACTGCCTCTACCCCACGCGCCGACGAGGACGCCGAGGTGGGATCCCAGAGAGGGACCCATCAGGAGGAGGCTCCGGAGGCGCCATCAGGCAGCCTCCCGGACTTCGTGCCGGACTCTACATCGGAACCCGCAGTGGTTCCAGAGTCCGGCAAGCGGCCCCTTCGAAAGAAGGGTAGGACCGTGACGCCGGCGGCCTCCGTCCAACCGAAGGTGCCGGATAACCTGTTGGAGGCGCTTAAAGGCGCTTCCATCGAAGAAGAACACCGCACTATCATGAGTGCGGTGATTGAGAAGGTTCAGCTCGCTAAGAGCGGGCTGACCGAAGCCTGCAGCAGCCTTCTAACAGGCTGTGAGGAAAGAAGTTAAATTTATGTAATGTAATACCGCATAGACAGTAGCCCCTGATGCTTAGTTCGGTGTTCGGAAAGAAAAGCCGGACTGAGGATCTAACAAGATATACGCAGGGTTGCCTAAAATATGTCAATATGGGTTTGCAGGCTGCGCTGCTGACCTCTGCCGCATTAACGGCGGAGGTCGAGGTGCTGAAGAAGGATCTCGAGCGGTCCGAGCAAAAGCTCGGCCATGCCAAGAGGCAGCTCGAGGAAAAAGAAGGTGAGTAACACCACTTTGAACAAGTTCCTTACAGAAAAGGATTTTGGTTGCAAATAAAATTAACAAGGATAATATGTGTGTTGCAGGGGCCACTAACAAGGTGGCAGCCCTGAAGGATGCTGTGTCCGCGACCGAACGCAGTGCGGCCGCGGAACGGGCTGAGCGAGAAAAGCAAGAGGCACGGGTGGCGGAAGTTCGGCAAGAGCTCCAGGCTCTCATGGAAAAGCATGAGAGTTTGGAGCGTGACTCCAAGACTCGAGAGTCCGAGCTTGCCTCGGCTCTCGAAAGTGCCAAGTCCGCCAAGGCCGAGGCCCATAAGGCCCTTCAGGAAGTTGAGGACATAAAGAAGATAGCGGCGGGTAAGGCATTTTTCATGCAAAGCAGGCATGTTAATGTGAACTACCTGACACTTACCCGAATTCAGAGCTCTCCAGGGGCATTTGCAGATCTGCCGCGTAGTGCGTCTGATGCCGCCGTATTCTATCGTGGCGAGGAGGGGAGCTCGACGGAGAATGTCTTCTGGTCTCAGTTTCTAAGGCCGGCCATCTGGTGCCCCCAAGCGACCAGCTGAAGCAGCTGGTCGAACTCCACAAGGTAGCTGAGGAGGCCATGAAGGGTCTCATAATCCGGCTGTGGCCTGGACAGGCCATGCCTGGGAGCTACTTTGGCCTCGTGCGGCGGCTGGTGGATGCATGCCCCAGGCTGGATGTAGTCAAGCGCTCCGCCTGTATCGAAGGCGCTCGTCGGGCCCTTGCCCGCATAAAGGTGCAATGGGGCAAACTGGATGCGGAGAAGCTTCTCACGGACCCACTGCCGCCGGGCAAGGAGCATCGCACGCCGGAGCGGTATTATAAAGTTGTCCTGAAGGGAGCCTGCGATATTGCAGATGAGTGCTCCCGAAATGTAATCTTTGAGTGAACTCGCTGTGTATTTATCCTGTGCGCTGAAAACTTCGTTCATATGCGCCATGAGCAACGCTTGTTTAATTTAAAATATTACCTTCTGTGCGGCCGTTTATAAAATCTGAGAGATGGCAAGTCGTTGGCTTCATCCCCCGAGCCACAAGTGCTGGGGTGTTCGGGATAAACTTGAGCACTCTTGTTCCCATTTTTGGGTCCATCTAGGGAGGCGCTCAACACGACGAACAAGGCCACCGGACTTATAATGCTTGAACACTCTCACTTAGCCATAGAATTCTATAATTTTAAATTTCGGCGAAGCCCCTGGTATTCGGAAGACCGAATCCGGGGCGCTATCCACGCCTTCATCGGACATTATCCGGAACTTCGCTCGAAGCGGCGTGAGTCTTTAAGGACCCGAAAAAACCTCTCGAACAGCGACCAGTCTCTCGCCTTATCATGTCAGTCACTTTTAGCTTTCTCCACTGAGGCGTTAGCCCGGCTCAACCGGGGCGCAATCGCAGTGGTTCTCCCAGTGCCACCTTAGCCGACGGAACGGAACGTAAGGCACCAAAACATGGGAGCCGGGCAAACCCAACTATTGACCCAAGACATGATTCGGAGCCGATTCATATAATGCTATAAGTTCGGGGTGCCGCACTTGTGAAAGTGTTCGGACTTATCACACCATAGAGTGGGGAACAAAAGCCCCTGGCGTATTCGGCCGTACCAAAATATACGGGTGCAAGATGTCATATAATGAACATATATATAAAAGATAACACAATTGCAATAAAAAGGTGCTGCATTATTTATGAAAGAAAGTCTGCTAGTAGAGCGGACCGATACAAATAGTGCGGTAAGCAAGGGATTTGGACTCAATAAACATGTCCCCCTCCAGGGATGAGCTGCAGACTTGGTGTATATAATCGAATTTAATGGTCGTAATTGAGACCACCTGAATGTTTGTCGCGGCCTTCTTTAATCCCTGACTGTTGCATCATGAGTTCGGCAGGTTCGCCACCGGACAGGGCTTCTGGTTAACAGAGTCCTGTGTACATAAAAGAAGAAAAAAAAGAAGGGGGTGGCACACTTGTGAGCCCCTGGTGTGGTCGAGCCGCACTCTGGGTCCATTGTGATCGTGCCCCTTTCCCTGCGCCCATGGTATCTCCAAAGCGTAATGATGTACGCGGAGTGTTATTCTTGCGATCATGTGCGGGCGAGGGTTGGGGCCGCATTGCTACGCGTGCTCTGATCGCGCCAGGTGGTCTTGGTTGGCATTGCTCCGGGCGCGCTTTGCTGTGTCCGGCCTTTTAACTGCCGGACTTGAGAATTGCCTTAGAAGGCTGCTCTGTACTTCTGCCGCGAGAACCGTTGTATGTTCCTCCGTTCGGAGGGAGCGTTCCGTATTACCATTGACCGTGATGACTCCACGAGGGCCTGGCATCTTGAGCTTTAGGTATGCATAATGCGGCACCGCGTTGAATTTTGCAAACGCGGTTCGTCCGAGCAGAGCGTGATAGCCGCTGCGAAACGGGACTATGTCGAAGATTAACTCTTCGCTCCAGAAATTATCCGGGGATCCGAAGACCACTTCCAGTGTGAATGAGCCTGTACAGTTGGCCTCCACTCCTGGGATGACACCTTTAAAGGTTGTCTTTGTAGGTTTAATCCTTGATGGGTCTATGCCCATTTTGCGCACTATATCCTGATAAAGCAGGTTCAGGCTACTGCCGCCGTCCATCTGGACTCTCGTGAGGTGAAATCCATCGACGATTGGGTCTAAAACCAATGGCACGAATCCGCCATGGCGTATGCTGGTCGGATGGTCTCTTCGATCGAAAGTGATCGGACAAGAGGACCATGGATTGAACTTTGGGGCGACTGGCTCCATCGCATAGACGTCCCTTAGTGCGCGTTTCCTCTCCCTCTTGGGTATGTGGGTCGCATATATCATATTCACCGTCCGTACTTTTGGAGCGATGCCGGGGTACGGTCTTGGCTGGGGGCCTGGATGCCTCTCTGTCATGACCACGGGGTGGTCGGTCAGCCATATGGTGCGCTGGTGATGAAGGTATGTATGCTTCCTCCTTTATTCGGGGGAGCAGTTTGCGTCTTGGGTAACTTTTGGAGGGGCGTTCGAGTTTATACTCTTCGGCCGCGAGGACCTCGGTCCCTCGATCGGCCAGCAGGTCTTGATCAGCTTGTAGCTGTTGCTGCTTTTTCTTTAGGCTATTTGCTGTGGCGATAAGCCTGCGCTTGAAGCGCTATTGTTCGACGGGATCCTCAGGTACGACAAATTCATCATCGTTGAGGCTTGCTTCGTCTTCGGAGGGAGGCATATAGTTATCATCCTCAACCCCTTCGTCTGCCGCCCTCTCGTGAGGGCTTGCTTCTGCATCCTCCTGCGCTGAATTTTGCTGGAGGGGATCGTCTTTTGCACTCTCTGGGTATTATTGTCACCTGTGCCGGAATCTCCATTCTTGTTGTGACGGGATTTAGAGCGGCGCCGCTGACGTTGGCGTTTGGGCTGCTTCTTTAGAGAATCTGCCTCCGCTGCTTCTTCGCCATCCCCGTTTTTTGGGGTGTCCACCATGTATATGTCGTATGACGAGGTGGTCTTCCAGTGCCCTGTAGGCGCTGGCTCCTGTTCGTCTCCGGCATCGTCGTCCATGGCGTCGATGTCGTCGGAGTCGAAGTCTAGCATGTTGGTTAAATCATCGACAGTGGCTACAAAGTGGGTGGTGGGTGGGCTCTGAATTTCTTCGTACCCCAACCATCCTGGCCATAGTCCGGCCAGGACTCTCCTGATAACGAGAGATGCTTTAGTGAATTCAGGATATCGCCAAAAGGCGAGTGTTGGAAAATGTCCGCGGCGGTGAATTCCATAACCGGCGCCCAATCCGGATCGATAGGTAGGGACGCGGGAGGTTCGGAGTCCGGCGAGGAGTCCGGCGCCTCGGAATCACGGGTTTCGCAGGGGACAAGATCAGTGTTCGGCTCCATCGCCGTGGATGTTGAAGCCCCCGGGGCGGCGTCTATCCACCGACCCTCGATCTGAGCGATCGGTTCCGGGCTAATGGCCGAAGCAGATCCGGGTGTGGCCACCAAGGCACTGTTCGGCGGCAGAGCTAGATCGTGCCCATCGTCACAGTGCGGCGCGCTTGGCTGTGGCTCGAGTCAGTCGAAGATAAAGTCTCCGCGGACATCGGCCGTGAAGTTTAAGCTTCCGAATCTGACCTGACGGCCAGGGGCGTAGCTATCGATCTGCTCCAGATGGCCAAGTGAATTGGCCCGCAGTGCGAAGCCGCCGAATACGAAGATCTGTCCGGGGAGAAAAGTCTCACCCTGGACAGCGTTGTTGGTTGAAGATGCCATCAAGCCTATTGGTGACGACACAGAGGAACTCTCAATGAAAGCACCAATGTAGGTGTCAAAACCGGCGGATCTCGGGTAGGGGGTCCCGAACTGTGCGTCTAGGCGGATGGTAACAGGAGACGAGGGACACGATGTTTTTACCCAGGTTCGGGCCCTCTCGATGGAGGTAAAACCCTACGTCCTGCTTGATTAATATTGATGATATGGGTAGTACAAGAGTAGATCTACCACGAGATCAAGGAGGCTAAACCCTAGAAGCTAGCCTATGGTATGATTGTTGTAATGTATGTTGTCCTACGGACTAAAGCCCTCCGGTTTATAAAGACACCGGAGGAGGCTAGGGTTACACAGAGTTGGTTACAATGGTAGGAGATCTACATATCCGTATTGCCAAGCTTGCCTTCCACGCCAAGGAAAGTACCATCCGGACACGAGCCGGAGTCTTCAATCTTCTATCTTCGTAGTCTTGGAGTCCGGCGGATAATGATAGTCCGGCTGTCCGGCACCCCCTAGTCCAGGACTCCCTCAGTGCCTCAACTCTAAACCGTTTAACTGAACTATCACGTAGTTATCAAAATGTGTATGTCTGATGTTCGCAACATCCACAAACGACGTTTGGGGTTCAGCACACTGAGCGGTGCATTAAGGACATAAGCTTTCTACTGTCCGCATAATCGCTACTGTCAACTTTCAACTATATTTTCTCTAGGAACATATCTAAACAGTGGAACTAAAGCGCGAGCTTACGACATAATTTGCAAAGATCTTTTGACTATGTTCAGGATAATTAAGTTCATCTCATGAACTCCCACTCATATAGACATCCCTCTAGTCATCTAAGTGATTACATGATCCGAGTCAACTAGGCCGTGTCCGATCATCACGTGAGACGGACTAGTCATCATCGGTGAACATCTTCATGTTGATTGTATCTACTATACGACTCATGCTTGACCTTTCGGTCTCTTGTGTTCCGAGGCCATGTCTGTACATGCTAGGCTCGTCAAGTCAACCTAAGTGTTTCGCGTGTGTAAATCTGGCTTACACCCGTTGTATGTGAACGTAAGAATCTATCACACCCGATCATCACGTGGTGCTTCGAAACGACGAACTTTCGCAACGGTGCACTGTTAGGGGGAACACTTTCTTGAAATTTTAATGAGGGGTCATCTTATTTACTACCATCGTTCTAAGCAAATAAGTTGCATAAACATGATAAACATCACATGCAATCAAAAAGTGACATGATATGGCCAATATCATTTTGCTCCTTTTGATCTCCATCTTCGGGGCTCCATGATCATCATCGTCACCGGCATGACACCATGATCTCCATCATCATGATCTCCATCATCGTGTCTCCATGAAGTTGTCTCGCCAACTTATTACTTCTACTACTATGGCTACCGGTTAGCAATAAAGTAAAGTAATTACATGGCGTTGTTAAATGACACGCAGGTCATACAATAAATAAAGACAACTCCTATGGCTCCTGCCGGTTGTCATACTCATCGACATGCAAGTCGTGATTCCTATTACAAGAACATGATCAATCTCATACATCACACATCATTCATCACATTCTTCTTGGCCATATCACATCACATAGCATACCCTGCAAAAACAAGTTAGACGTCCTCTAATTGTTGTTTGCATGTTTTACGTGGCTGCTATGGGTTTCTAGCAAGAACGTTTCTTACCTACGCAAAAACCACAACGTGATATGTCAATTGCTATTTACCGTTCATAAGGACCCTTTTCATCGAATCCGATCCGACTAAAGTGGGAGAGACTGGCACCGGCTAGCCACCTTATGCAACAAGTCCATGTCAATCGGTGGAACCTGTCTCACGTAAGAGTACGTGTAAGGTCGGTCCGGGCCGCTTCATCCCACGATGCCGCCGAATCAAGATTGGACTAGTAACGGTAAGCATATTGAACAAAATCAACGCCCACAACTACTTTGTGTTCTACTCGTGCAAAGAATCTACGCAATAGACCTAGCTCATGATGCCACTGTTGGGTAACGTAGTAGAAATTCAAAATTTTCCTACGTGTCACCAAGATCTATCTATGGAGAAACCAGGAACGAGGGGAAGGAGAGTGCATCTACATACCCTTGTAGATCGCTAAGCAGAAGCGTTCAAGAGAACCGGGTTGAAGGAGTCGTTCTCGTCGTGATCCAAATCACCGGAGATCCTAGTGCCGAACGGACGGCACCTCCGCGTTCAACACACGTACAGCCCGGTGACGTCTCCCATGCCTTGATCCAGCAAGGAGAGAGGGAGAGGTTGAGGAAGACTCCGTCCAGCAGCAGCACAACGGCGTGGTGGTGGTGGAGGAGCGTGGCAATCCTGCAGGGCTTCGCCAAGCACCGCAAGAGAGGAGAAGGGAGAGAGGTAGGGCTGCGCCAGGGAGAGGTCAAAATTCATGTGTTGGCAGCCCTCAAGACCTCAACTATATATAGGGGAGAGGGAGGGGGTGCGCCCCATTTAGGGTTTCCACCCCAAGGGGTGCGGCAGCCCCAATCCCATCTAAGGGTGGCGGCCAAGGGGGGGAAGAGGGGAAACTTGCCCCCCAAGTTAGGTGGAAGCACCCCCTCCCCAAACCCTAGGCGCCTTGGGCCCTTGTGGGGGGGCGCACCAGCCCACCTGGGGCTGGTCCCCTCCCACACTTGGCCCATGTAGCCCTCCGGGGCTGGTGGCCCCACTTGGTGGACCCCCGGGACCCTCCCGGTGGTCCCGGTACATTACCGATAAAACCCGAAACTTTTCCGGTGACCAAAACAGGACTTCCCATATATAAATCTTTACCTCCGGACCATTCCGGAACTCCTCGTGACGTCCGGGATCTCATCCGGGACTCCGAACAACATTCGGTAACCACATACAAACTTCCTTTATAACCCTAGTGTCATCGAAGCTTAAGTGTGTAGACCCTACGGGTTCGGGAGACATGTAGACATGACCGAGACGTTCTCCGGTCAATAACCAACAGCGGGATCTGGATACCCATGTTGGCTCCCACATGTTCCACGATGATCTCATCGGATGAACCACGATGTCAAGGACTCAATCGATCCCGTATACAATTCCCTTTGTCTAACGGTATTGTACTTGCCCGAGATTCGATCGTCGGTATCCCGATACCTTGTTCAATCTCGTTACCAGAAAGTCTCTTTACTCGTTCCGTAACACATCATCCCGTGATCAACCCCTTGGTCACATTGTGCACATTATGATGATGTCCTACCGAGTGGGCCCAGAGATACCTCTCCGTCACACGGAGTGACAAATCCCAGTCTCGATTCGTGCCAACCCAACAGATACTTTCGGAGATACCTGTAGTGCACCTTTATAGCCACCCAGTTACGTTGTGACATTTGGTACACCCAAAGCATTCCTACGGTATCCGGGAGTTGCACAATCTCATGGTCTAAGGAAATGATACTTGACATTAGAAAAGCTTTAGCATACGAACTACGATCTTTGTGCTAGGCTTAGGATTGGGTCTTGTCCATCACATCATTCTGCTAATGATGTGATCCCGTTATAAACGACATCTAATGTCCATGGTCAGGAAACCGTAACCATCTGTTGATCAACGAGCTAGTCAACTAGAGGCTTACTAGGGACATGGTGTTGTCTATGTACCCACACATGTATCTGAGTTTCCTATCAATACAATTATATCATGGATAATAAACGATTATCATGAACAAGGAAATATAATAATAACTAATTTATTATTGTCTCTAGGGCATATTGCCAACATGGAGCTCTAGCAAGCATAAGCAAATACTAAAGATTCAGTAAGGTAAAACCCAACCATAGCATTAAAGTATCAAGTCCCCTTTATCCTACGCAACAATCCCCTTACTCGGGTTTGTGTTTCAATCACTCACGCAACCCACTATAAGTGAATCAGGAACGCATTGCAACACCCTACAGCGGGAATCCCTCACGCTTGCGCGACACGGAGGGCACAATAGGACAGCACCAATAATAGAACATGCAACTCAAACCAATCATAGCAATTCATCAATCACCGATAGGACAACGAAAATCTACTCAGACATCATAGGATGGCAACACATCATTGGAAAATAATATGAAGCATAAAGCACCATGTTCAAGTAGAGGGTACAGCGGGTTGCGGGAGAGTGGACCGATGGATATAGCTGGGGGAAGGTGATGGAGACATTGGTGAAGATGACGGCAATGTTAGTGAAGATCGCGGTGATGATGATGGCCCCCGGCGGCGTTCCGGCGCCACCGGTAGCAAGGGGGAGAGAGCCCCCCTTCTTCGTCTTCTTCTTCCTTGACCTTCTCCCTAGATGGGAGAAGGGTTTCCCCTCTGGTCCTTGGCTCCAATGGCGTGGGAGGGGCGAGAGCCCCTCCGAGATTGAATCTATCTCTCTGCTTCTGCGTTCTCAGATTCTACCCCTTCACTGTTTCTTAAATATCCGGAGATCCGTAACTCCGATTGGGGTGAATCTTTCGCCCAGATCTTTCTCATAAAATTAGCTTTCTTGCGCCAAAAGAAGAGTGTCAACCGCCTTACGGGTGGCCCACGAGAGTCCAGGGTGCGGCCCCCTATCTTGTGGCCACCCCGGACACCGTTGCGCGTTGATTTTACTTCCCAAAAATCATAAATATTCCAAAAAAAATCTTCGTCCGTTTTTATCCCGTTTGGACTCCGTTTGATATCGGGTTTCTGCAAAACAAAAAACATGCAACAGACATGAACTGGCACTAGGCACTGGATCAATATGTTAGTCCCAAAATTAATATAAAATGTTGCCAAAAGTATATGAAAGTTGAATAATATTGGCATGGAACAATCAAAAATTATAGATACGACGGAGACGTATCACTTCTTTAGGAGAAATGCAGCGCTGAAACGCCCCTGAGACACTGCAGTGATGTAACACACCATTGACAATATATAGTCATGGACTTGGACCGCCGGATTATCTGTCTGGCTAAAACCTCGTCCTCGGGTAACTCGCCTTGGTCATGTATGCCAGTTATGTAGGAGATATGCCCTAGAGGCAATAATAAATGATATTGTTTATCTCCGAGTTCATAATTATGTTTATGTTCCATGCTATAACTGCAATGATTCTCGAGTCTACAATATCCACGAGGCTCGGAGGAAGACTCATATGCACGTGTGGAATAATAAATGGTAAGAAGTATTCCTAGTTTGGCCTCTAAGACTAGCTCAAGTGTTGCATGATGGTTCCGTTTTCCTGATCATGGGCATGTCTATGCCAGCAATTTTGAGGGCACAATGTTAAGAAAACATTTGTGTTGAATCGACCCGGTTTGATGTTATGCTATGAGATTCATTCGTCACAAGTTAATGGTAAATAACACAGAGATGGTTAACGTTTGCATGATTCCTTACACCATGAGAGTATCGAGTTTCTTCATGCTTGCTTCATGAACTTTGGGGTTTGTTAAATGTCATCCGTAAATGGGTGGCTATTACGGCGGCTTACGGGATCATGGAAAAGTGTGTCAAGTAACTTGATAGCTCGGGATTGGGATTTTCTCCTCCGACGATGGATAGATATTCTCGGGCCCTCTCGGTGTTACGTTATCCATCATCGTCTGGCCAGCCACAGTGTGATTTAATCACAGGGATGCCGGAACACGGAAATGAGAAAAGAGAACAAAACCTGTAACGACGTAACTAGCATAGTGGACAAGTTGTTGATCCACGGGTATGCAAGTAAATCTCACCTCGGGTCTTTGTAACATATCGCGAAGCAACAGGAATAGCACACGGCAACTGGAGGTTCACTCGGATATTCATTCGTGTGGGTATAGGGGTCAATATGGGTGTCCACGGCTCCGATGTTGATCAGTGATCGGAAGGGGTTCTGGGTCATGTCTATACTTCACCGAACCTATAGGGTCACACGCGTAAGGATCATCTATCTGCTAAATACTAGACAGGGAGTGTGGGAGAAAATCACCGAAAAAAGTTTCAGACACCGGAATGGTTTCGGACAGCGGAATCGTACCGCAGAGAGAGGTCATCGGATAAGTTTCGATGATACCGAAAAGTTGTTTCGGGATATACCATTAAGTCAAATTGGTTTCGGCACATGCCTGATAATTCTAGGAGGGTGCCGGAATCATTCTGGAAGCTTTTTGGAATTTTCTTATATGAAAACCGGAAATGTTCCGGAGCTGCCGGAACCGCTTCAGATGCTTTTCGCAGATAAAAATCACTAAACTGGAATTGTTCCAGAACGCGTTGAAAATAATTATGGTGGGTACTAGAAATGTTCTAAGCCCACATGAATATTTTCAGTTCGAACGGACGCCGAGAAATGTCGTCATGAATAGTGAAAGTGCTTTTTGGGTTACTTTTTGGAAAGCCATTATTTTGGGCTTTGTCCCAAGATCTTTTGGGATGACATGGATCCCAAGAGGGCTGCCAATTTCGTTGGTGGCATTGGGGGCCCCCCCATGAGGCTTCCTTCCACAATTTGGTGCTCCACTTGCCTCCCCATTTTGCCCTTATGTATGACATAAAGCATGGGCACTTTGGGTATTTGTGGAGGCACACTACCCCTTGGTTTTCCTATAAATAGGAGGTGAGGGGCTGCCCAAACCTTCATCCCTTCTCACATACAAGTGCCATGCAATGATCTGACTTCTTCTCTCCCTCCCACAAAAAGAGTTTCGTAGAGCCGTAAAGCTGTCTGGGTTCCGGCAGGAACTAGTTCTGGACGGCGAAGCCCTGCTGGATAGATGACACCTTATGTGTGCAACTCTGTAGAGAGATCGTAGTTTCGGTCTTAGTTCGTGAGTGCCTCCCGAAGGGCTGTCCGTGTGACCGTCCGAGTTTTGAAGGTCCTCCCAAAGGGTTGTCCGAGTGACCTTTCGAGTTTCGAAGGTCCTCCCGAAGGGCTGTCCGTGACACCGTCCGTGGGGCTGTTCGACCGCCTCTCGGAGGGGTGTTTGAGGAGCAGATGGGGGTATACATCCTCGCGGGTGATGGGTTGTAAATCCTAGCTGTGGGGATCTGCACCGCCGTTCGTCATCGACTCTACTTCCCGCTGCGCTACAAGTCAATAACGAAAAAGATCAAACCATGTATGCAGTCTCCATAGTGGTCCTGGGCTGGTGCGTAGGTCGGAAAACTTTTGTTTTCTGCTGCGTTAACCTATAGTGGCATCATGAGCCGTGCTATGTGTAGATGCAGGTTGCGATCTAGAATACATGGAGATGTATGGGTATTGCATAATATAATTTTAGAGTAGATGAGATCTATTGCTGAAAATTATTTATGCGGGTGACAGATGAAATCTGTTACCCGACGTTCTTCTTGCTTCCCTAGAATTTGCATTTGCTCAATCTCGAGACAGCATGGTGGAATTTAACAAAGTTCTGACAATCTGTGATCCTGATTGATCAAGGAAGTGCTATCAGTTCTTTGGGTTCTATCGTAGTCAAAAGAAAGATGAAATTAGCAGATGAAAGGGCATTGCAGATATGATCTGCACGGGGGTCATGCATATGACGAAGTTTAGTATGGGGTTCAAGATTTTATTATCTCGTGCTTCATACATCCCGAGATGTTAATCTAGCGACTTGAATAATCATACTTGATGATAAAACGTTGGTAGCTGCGGTTTAAGTCAAAACCTTAGAAGCCACGAAAAACCAGTTTTTGCATGAACCGATTGGAGGCGTCTAACTTGGTTTTGCAGGATGGTTTGCAAGTGATGTGGTATAGCAGTGCTCATAATAATCTGATTATGTATGAGATGTCTATATGATGTAAATTGATTAAACATGACCTGCCTGTCATAATTTGGCATGATGGCTGGAGCCATATGATTGCACTTCAAATGACCTACGTGTCAACCTTGTGTAATGCATTATTTTATTAGCTATAGAGATAGCAATATTATGTGGTGCATCGACAAGGTGGTGTCAATCTTCGCGAAGGCGAACACCGACGCAAATGCCGAAGACGAAGAAATGAAAGACTTCTCCGTCAGAAAGGGCTATACCATATCATGCTATTATGAATTGCCTGAGATGTTTATCCCTTTGATGCACCCTTCTTGATTGCGCCGTTGTCGCTTTTTATTAGGGTGATCTCTCACAAAAATATCAAGTAGTTAGTGTTCTCCCAAGTGTAGCACCGTCACGGCACCTAACTTTTTGGGGTGCGCCATGTCCACATGGGTAAGAACGATTAGGGATGTGTGAGGCGGGTGAGTTCAGACCTCGCAGCATGATCACTTGGTTGTCTTGACGTTCTAGCTTGATCGTCCTGAGCTTGGAACACAAGCATCGAAAGATGTACAAGAGTCACATAGAGATGTGATCGGCAGGTTTGCCCACCAATTGAAATTCTCGTCATCAGTGATGTCCACATCAATGGCGTTGAATTGAAATGTGGATCTTGAATCACTCACAATCAATTATGAGAGATATTGATTTGAGTGGGAGCGCACTCTATAATTAAATTGTTTAATTCTTAGTGCAATTAATTATGAACACTGTCTAAGTGTTTCTTGCAAAATAGTTGTAGAATAATGGCTCGCGTTGCCACCTTCCTTGTTAAAATTGAATAGCTGTTAAATATCTTGTTAAAACTTTATGATTGGTAACGTAATGTGAGGATTGTCCTCAAGAGTGCTGAGAAGGACTTTGTCCTATCGCATACTTTCGGTATTCTCCCGCTAATGCTATGGATCATGTGACTCTCGTCCTTCGATCCAAAAGCTAGAATTCCATTTTCAGTCAAGTGCAATATGTTTGCTTCCATGAGACCCGAACTTCGAAAGTTTGGATAGTTATGTGATATTCATGGAATCTGAAAATCATTTTCAGACACAAACAAAGGATAACAGATATGTGATATCCAAAGCAATGTTTGGATTGCAAACTGTTAGTAAAAGTGTTTACTATGCATTTGACTGTTGGGAAAGGGATCCGGAAGAACGCCTGTCATATGATGAAAGGTGAATAAAACAACAACTTCAAGAGAAAGGAAGTGTCCAAAGGGTGTTAGTGTGACTTACACGCCTAGGAAGTCCGGGGCTAACGCCACTCTTAAGTTGGGTGCTTCTTTTGCGAGTTGGAGAAATACTAGAAGTTAAACTATTAGAAGTATAAAGGCAAAAGGAATGAAGACTGGAATACACAACTCATATGTATGAATGTCATATGAGTTATTGATGTATAGAAGGCTGGTCAAAGATATAGTTCTTGGGAATTATGGTTATACATGTTAATCACTAATTCTTGGGTATTGTGAGTTAATCACAAAGATACCCGCTTGATTGCATTCTGTTGCGAATCAATGTAAGAGCTACTGTGGCCTAAAAAGACTAGCCAGAAATGAGGTTAAGGTATACACAGGGAACATAGTAAATGTTACTATACCTTCCATCGGTGTATTGCCGTCTATATTTATTTTCATAATTCATTTAGAGTTTTACAAACTCTAGCCCATTGCATCAGGTATCTTGCAAGAAGGTTGTTCATAAGAGAACTTTTTATGTTCGATGTTATGAATAACACAAGGGCCATACTTTCATTATGAATGAGGTGTATGTTATGAATATTGATAATAATAAAATACCTCTGGGTTTACTTTCATAATTCATTTTAGAGTTTCATACACTCTAGCCCATTGCACAATGTTTGTTGCAAACAAGTTGTTCATAAAACCAACAATTGTTGTTAAGTATTATGAATAACATGAAGGGCCATGCTTCCATCCTAGATGGGATGTATGTTATGAATATTGATGGTAATATGATACATCCATAAACGCTGACGCTAAATGTCGCGAGACTATGAGAATACCACACATGTGTGGCACTACATTTGGTCACATTGGAGAAACCCGCATGAAAAAATTCCATTATGATGGATTTTGGAAGTCATTTGATTTTGAATCATCTGACACTTGCAACTTTCCTCCGAAAAGTGAAGTGACTGAAATACCGTTCACGGGCCATAAGGAACGAGCAACAAACTTATTGGTGATCATACATTTTGATGTGTGTAGTTCAATAAATGTTGTTGCAAGTAGTGGATTTATATATCTTCATAAATGACTCAAGTAGATATAAGGATATTTGCTAGATGAGACGTAAGTCTGGATCTTTTGAAATCATTCAAAAGGTTTTCAAAAATGAAGTAGAAGTTATTGTAACAAGAAAATTACGTTTCTACAATTTGATTGCAGAAAGGAAAATTTGAGTTACAAGTTTAGCGAATGTCTGATGAGTTGTGAAAGGAGTTTCATAACTTACACCTCCCGGAACACCACTGCAAGTGAAAAGTCCGTGGAGATGTAATTGAACCATTTATGACATGGTAAGATCAAAGATGACATAAATAAAATTGCCATTATCCCTTTTAAAGAGTGATGCTTTAGAGACTGCGGCTTTTACACTGAAAAGAGCTCCGTCGGGTCTGTTGAAATGACACCATGGTATGGTACGCCCAACCATGTTATATCTTTTCTTAACATTTGGAATATTCGGGCTTGTGTAAAAGGTTACAAACCTATTCCAAATCAGACAAGTGCTACTTTGTAGGTTATCCCAAGTCATTGGGTATTCCCCCCCACCACTATACCGAGGCAAAGGTTTTTGCCACAAATCAGTATGCTTTTAAAGAGAATAGTTCTTTCAAAAAGGTGAGTGGGAGAATAGTGCAACTCGACGAGATAACAGTATCTTCATCATCAAGTCAAAGGAAAGGAACATTGGAAGGAATTGCAGAGTTTCCTACTGCGACTGATACGGAAGTCTCTACAATAAAATGTATGGACTTCGGTCGAACTTGCAGCTGAACCACGTAGGCAAGGCTCGTGCAAACCTCTCAGGTGCGCGGACGAGATATTGTTGTTGAACAACAGTATACCTATGATACACAAGAAAGCGTTGATGGGCCCTGACTCCAGAATTGGCTAAATGCCAATACAAACCGAGTTAGTTTCCATATAAGTGATTCAAGATTAAAAGCTTGATACACCTTTCGGAAGACTTAGAGTCTAACGAATATTTATGGAACTTAAAACTGATACGAATAAAAATGTTTATCCATAAAGCTCGACTTGTTGAAATAACAAGTTCAAGAGTTGACTACGATGAGGTTGTTTTCATCGTAGCGATGCTTAAAGTCAGTTCGGGTTGAACTAGCAATTAATACATATTTCAATCATGAGATATGAAACATGGATGACAATAGGATTTCCATCTGATGGAAATGAAACCAAGGACTTGGATGTGTTACAGTCCAAGGCGTTTTGTCTGTACAGAGGATGCTAGTAAGGGTGCAAACTTCAGAGTTCCAGCGATGGACAGAAGAGAGCAAAATGGAGTTGGAATCTTCGTGCTTTGATGAAATGATCAAAAGGGGTTTTGACTTCATAAATGGGTAACGAAGATGCTTGTAATTCAAGAAAGTAAGTGGGAGCGTAATAATATTTCTAAAACCTTGTGTGCTTGACACATTGTTAATTGGAAATAAATTTCTTGACACAAATTAGGACTTCATTTGAAAATAGTTTTTTGACGAAGTGCTTAGGCTAAATAGCCTCAATATTAGGCATGATGATCTATGGAGATAGATTTACCTAATAGGGCTAAGAAATAAATACATATTGAGAAGATGCTAAAACCGTTTAGCACTAAGAACGACAAGGAGTGATTCTTGCCGAAGTCACATGGAAAGAGTTTTTGCAAGAATCAGTGTCCCAAAACACTGATGAGCAAAATACATGATGCAGATTCCACACACTTTTGTGTTTGGATTAATCATGTATTCCATGGTACGTAAAACAACCAGATATGTCCAATACTCCCAAGATGTTGCGAGTATGGATACTAAAGTGATCAAAGTACTGATCATGGGACAACAGTGAAAGATATCATTGAGTACTAGAGTAAGTACTGATGATATATTTTCTCGCAAGCGGAGATCCTGAAGAGTTCGTTGTAAAATGTTACATTGATACGGTCTTCATCTTTTCTCCATGCGATTTTCGATTTAAGTTAAGGGTTTTGTGTAATACACAATATGGTGGCATGGTAGTTGGAAATTGTTACCAACAGGATATTGTGGTGAATTCTATAACAAATGACTAAGTATGTTGATGCTTGCGACAAACAAGATGTTGAATCATCTAGTTCATTCATGAACTTAGTATGGTTCCAAGATGGCTTTTGTCAATGGGACACTACTGCAGGTAGTTTCTCCATAACTCAGTCTGGGGAATCCAGGTTCAACCTGTGATTCACATTTATACAAAGCCAAGTCCGCACAAAATATGAATTTTGTGAAAGCGTAAAAACGCGAGGATATGCAGAGATAGACACGGAGCTGAAGTTGTCAGATCTGATGGACATCAGGCTATACCACATGCGAAGTATTTTTTACACCCGCATGCCATAGGTGTAAAGTGCATTAGCATTAACTAGATTATTGACTCTAGTGCAGGTGGGAGTCTATAGGAGATATGCCCTAGAGGCAATAATAAATGATATTATTTATCTCCGAGTTCATAATTATGTCTATGTTCCATGCTATAACTGCAATGATTCTCGACTCTACAATATCCACGAGGCTCGGAGGAAGACTAATATGCACGTGTGGAATAATAAACGGTAAGAAGTATTCCTAGTTTGGCCTCTAAGACTAGCTCAAGTGTTGCATGATGGTTCCGTTTTCCTGATGATGGGCATATCTATGCCAGCAACTTTGAGGGCACAATGTTAAATGTGTTGAATTGACCCGGTTGGATGTTATGCTATGAGATTCATTCGTCACAAGTTAATGGTAAATAACACAGAGATGGTTAACGTTTGCATGATACCTTAGACCATGAGAGTATCGAGTTTCTTCATGCTTGTTTCATGAACATTGGGGTTTGTTAAATGTCATCCGTAAATGGGTGCCTATTACGGCGGCTTACGGGTTCATGGAAAAGTGTGTAAAGTAACTTGATAGCTCGAGATTGGGATTTGCTCCTCCGACGATGGAGAGATATTCTCGGGCCCTCTCGGTGTTACGGTATCCATCATCGTCTGGCCAGACACAGTGTGATTTGATCACAGGGATGCCGGAACACGGAAATGAGAAAAGAGAACAAGACCAGTAACGAGGTAACTAGCATAGTGGACAAGTTGTTGATCCACGGGGATGCAAGTAAATCTCACCTCGGGTGTTTGTAACATATTGCGAAGCAACAGGAATAGCACACGGCAACAGGAGGTTCACTCGGATATTCATTCGTGTGGGTATAGGGGTCAATATGGGTGTCCACGGCTCCGATGTTGATCATTGATCGGAAGGGGTTCCGGGTCATGTCTATACTTCACCGAACCTATAGGGTCACACGCTTAAGGGTCATCTATCTACTGAATACTAGACAGGGAGTCTGAGAGAAAATCACCGAAAAAAGTTTTGGACACCGGAATGGTTTCGGACAGCGGAATCGTACCGCAGAGAGAGGTCCTCGGATAAGTTTCGATGATACCGAAAAGTTGTTTCGGGATATACCATTAAATCAAATTGGTTTCGGCACATGCCTGATAATTCTTGGAGGGTACCAGAATCATTCTGGAAGCTTTTTGGAATTTTCTGAGACGAAAACCGGAAATGTTCCGGAGCTGCCGGAACCGCTTCAGATGCTTTTCGCAGATGAAAATCAATAAACTGGAATTGTTCCAACACGCGTTGAAAATAATTATGGTGGGTACTAGAAATGTTCTAAGCACACATGAATATTTTCAGTTCGAACGGATGCCGAAAAATGTCGTCGTGAATAGTGAAAGTGTTTTTTGGGTTACTTTTTGGAAAGCCATTATTTTGGGCTTTGTCCCAAGATCTTTTGGGATGACATGGATGGATAGGAAGGTGGTGGAGCCACCCAAGAGGGCTGCCAATTTCGTTGGTGGCATTGGGGGCCCCCCCATGAGGCTTCCTTCCACCATTTGGTGCTCCACTATCCTCCCCATTTTGCCCTTATGTATGACATCAAGCATGGGCACTTTGGGTATTTGTGGACGCACACTACCCCTTAGTTTTCCTATAAATAGGAGGTGAGGGGCTGCCCAAACCTTCATCCCTTCTCACATACAAGTGCCATGCAATGATCTGGCTTCTTCTCTCCCTCCCACGAAAAGAGTTTCGTAGAGCCGTAAGGCTGTCTGGGTTCCGGCAGGAACTAGTTCTGGACGGCGAAGCCCTGCTGGATAGATGACACCTTATGTGTGCAACTCTGTAGAGAGATCGTAGTTTCGGTCTTAGTTCGTGAGTGCCTCCCGAATGGCTGTCCATGTGACCGTCCGAGTTTTGAAGGTCCTCCCAAAGGGCTGTCCGAGTGACCG
The DNA here is from genome assembly GCA_900231445.1 of Triticum turgidum subsp. durum. Classification (NCBI taxonomy): domain Eukaryota; kingdom Viridiplantae; phylum Streptophyta; class Magnoliopsida; order Poales; family Poaceae; genus Triticum; species Triticum turgidum. Next base: position 697,654,763 of record LT934124.1, on the reverse strand, counting down.
TTCGAGTTTCGAAGGTCCTCCTGAAGGGCTGTCGGAGGGGTGTCTGAGGAGCAGATGAGGGTATACATCCTCGCGGTTGGGAGGTTGTAAATCCTAGCTGCGGGGATCTGCACCGCCGTTCGTCATCGACTCTACTTCCCGCTGCGCTACGAGTCGGTAACGAAAAAAATCAAACCATGTATGCAGTCTCCATAGTGGTCCTGGGCTGGTGCGTAGGTCAGAAATTTTTGTTTTCTGCTGCGTTACCCTACAAGTTATGGCACCGTCCAATCCGGGTTATGCAAAACGTCAAGAAAGACATTGGGCGGCACCGGTTTACGCTGAGGCCCTAGCTGGCTTAAAGCGTCCGTCGCTTCATTCTTGCGCCAATCAATGTGCTCGACCTGGTAACCCTTGAAATGACCAGCAATAACATCCACCTCACGCCGATAAGCCGCCATGAGTGGATCCTTAGAATCCCAAGTATTAGAGACTTGTTGGGCCACTAAATTGGAGTCCCCAAAGCATCGCACTCGGATTAAATTCATTTCCTTAGCCACCCGAAGACCGTGGAGCAAGGCCTCATACTCAGCTGCATTGTTAGTACAAGGAAACATCAAGCAGAGAAGGTTACAAAATTTGTCACCTCGAGGGGAAGTAAGAACCACTCCAGCCCCCGAGCCCTCCAATTGTATAGAACCACTCCACCTCGAGGGGAAGTTAATAGTCCAGTATGTGTTATCCGGTTTATCTTCCGGCGTGTGCAACTCTGTCCAGTAATTGATGAAATCCACAAGCTCTTGGGACTTGATAGCCGTACGAGGCATATATTTTAACCCGTGAGGTCCAAGCTCGATAGCCCACTTAGCAACTCGGCCAGTTGCTTCCCTGTTCTGGATGATATCTCCCAAAGAAGAGGAACTGACCACAGTGATGGGATGACCCTGAAAATATTGCTTGAGCTTCCGGCTTGCCATAAAAACTTCATACACAAGCTTCTGCCTATGTGGATATGTCTGCTTCGACTCAAAGCACCTCACTGATAATAATAAACCGGCCGCTGAACTGGATATTCCTTACCTGCCTCCTTGCTCTCCACCACAATAGCCACGCTGACAGCCCCAGCGTTAGCAGCCACATACAACAGCAATGGTTCTTTATCAATGGGGGTAGCAAGAACAGCCGGCTCGGCTAACTGCTTCTTCAGATCCTCAAACGCCGCATTAGCAGCATCACTCCAGACAAAGTTGTCTATCTTTTTCATCATCTGATATAGAGGGATAGCCTTCTCTCCCAACCGGCTGATAAACTGGCTTAGCGTTGCAATGCGACCCGCCAGACGTTGAACATCGTTGATACACCCCGGTTTAGCCAGAGACGTGATAGCTTTGATATTTTTCGGATTAGCTTCAATGCCCCTGTTAGATACCACAAAACCCAAGAGCTTGCCTGCCGGTACCCCAAAAACACACTTGGCCGGATTAAGCATCATCTTATAAACCTGGAGATTATCAAAAGTTTCCTTCAAATCATCTATTAACGTCTCCGCCTTCCTGGACTTCACCACAATATCATCCACATAAGCATGAACATTGCGCCCAATCTGATTATGAAGACAATTCTGCACACAAAGTTGATAAGTCGCCTGGGCACTCTTGAGCCCAAAAGGCATAGATACATAGCAGAAGTCTCCAAAGGGACTTATAAAAGCTGTCTTCTCCTAGTCCTTAACTGCCGTTTTGATCTGATTATAACCTAAATAAGCATCCAGAAAGCTCAAACACTCACAACCCGCCGTAGCATCAATAATTTGATCAATACGAGGGAGAGCAAAGGGATCAGCTGGACAAGCCTTGTTCAAATCTGTGTAATCCACACACATACGCCAAGTGCCGTTCTTCTTAAGTACTAGCACCGGGTTAGCTAACCACTCAGGGTGAAAAACCTCCATAATAAACCCTGCTGCCAAGAGCCAGGCTACCTCCTCACCGATGGCCTTGCATCTTTCTTCATTGAAGCGGCGGAGAAACTGCTTAACCAGTTTAAACTTGGGATCGATATTAAGAGTGTGCTCAGCGAGTTCCCTCGGTACACCTGGCATGTCAGAAGGTTTCCATGCAAAGATGTCCCGGTTCTCACGGATGAACTCAATGAGAGCGCTTTCCTATTTTGGATCCAGGTTAGCGCTGATGCTAAACTGCTTGGACGAATCACCGGGAACAAAATCAACCAGCTTAGTCTCATCAGCCAATTTAAACTTCAAAACCGGATCATGCTCTGTAGTTGGTTTTTTCAAAGAAGTCATATCTGCCGGATCAACATTGTCCTTGTAGAACTTCAACTCCTCTGTTGCACAAACCGACTCAGCATAGGCAGCGTCACCTTCCTCACATTCCAAAGTGATCTTATGGCTTCCATGTACTGTGATGGTCCCCTTATGACCCGGCATCTTGAGCTACAGATAAACATAACAGGGCCTTGCCATGAACTTAGCATAAGCCGGCCGCCCAAACAGGGCATGGTACGGGCTCCTGATTTTCACCACTTAAAAAGTCAACGTATCTGATCTTGAATCATGGTCATCTCCTGTCGGGGGTTGGGTGCGACATCTGCCAAAGGATGGCTTATCATGGTGGGGGCGAGTAGAACGTCGCCGGTGCCTGGAAACGGGAGGAGGCGAAGACATGCACGCCGGCGGATCTTACCCAGCTTCAGGGCTCTCCGAGGAGATAGCACCCCTACTTCTGCTCTGCAGGGTCTCCGCATGGTCACTAAGGCACAGTGAGTACAGGGTTGCTCCTAGAGCTGTTTCTAGAGGTAGGAGAAGACAAGGCTAGCTTTCTTCTCCAAGTATGGTCTGTCTAGTGCTAGATGGATTCGAACCCTTTGCATGGGTGCCCTGGGGGGTTTATATAGGCCTCCCCCCCAGGGGTACAATGGTAAAGCTGGCTGGGTGCGGGTCCCAGCCGTCTGTCTCTCAGGCCGCCGTCTTCTCCGCCGACTCCTGGGGCCCGCCGACTGGTGGGTCCCGCCGACTGGCCTGGTACGAGGGCGTCAGCCCGCGTCCGCCGCGGGCGGGTCTTACCGGCTGCAGATTACTGTAGCCGTGCTTCTAATGACGCGGGCTTGGTCATGGGGTCATGGCAACAGTGCCGCCGCCTGACGGGCGATCACTGTTGCCATTCCCCCGTCGCGTCTGGTTAATGGCGTGTGGGGCCCATGGGAGGGGCCGGCCGACTCCTGGGGGCCGACTCCCAACGGGTCCGACTCGTGGCGCTCTCGCCGTCTTCAGTGCTCCCGTTGACTGGTAGGCCCCGCCGTCTTCGGGCCGTACAGACAGGCCGTCGTGGGTACAGGGCCTCGCCCCAAGGGCTGATGTCAGGGCTGGCATGGCAACAGTGTTGCGCCGGGCGGAGGTCTCCGTGGGTATGGCACACTGTGGCCATGCCTGCCTTTAATTATCGGGGTGGTTGGATTCGCGGGCCGACTTCCCATACTTGGCTTCTTTGGAGTCGCCTCTGGGACTCGGCTTAACTGAGAGTCGCCTCTGGGACTCGGCTTGACTGGGAGTCGCCTCTGGGACTCGGCTTAACTTGGAGTCGCCTCTGGAACTCGGCTTGACTGGGAGTCGCCTCTGGGACTCGACTGAACATGGAGTCCCCTCTGGACTCGCGGGGCGCAGCCTACCCCGATGTCTTGAAAGGTTCTGGGACTCGGGTTGGCCTACCCGTGGCCCATTACTCCGACAGTAGTCCCCGAAGCTGGTGAGGCTCCGAGGGTGATACGTCGCGGGCCTCATCAGTTTCTTCCTTCGGTGGTGGGACTTAGGCTTTGCTTGCCGTCTTCCTTCAAGCCGACTGGCTGGAGTCGGATTCACAGGGGGCCGTCTTGCTCCGAACCGACTAGCTGGAGTCGGGTTCACTGAAGGCCGTCTTGCCCCCAAAGAAGTTTGAAAGTCGCAGCGGGAACCAGGCGGCGTGCCAGATACGCTTTCCGCGGTCGCCCGCCACGGCCCCGTCGCGCGGCGCCATGTGGCAGGCGCAGTCTGCCTACCCACGCGCGCGACGGGATAGGCCGTCAAGCGGGGCCCACCACTATCGCGCCTTGGCACGCGGACGGATCCGTTGCGGCCGTGCGGACGGTTGGGTTCTCCACGTCGTTACTGCGCGCAGTAACTTCGTTGGGTAAATCGTGGGGGGCGTGGGGTCTCGCGCGCAGTTAATCCCACGCCGACCCATCGGCTTCTCAGCTTTCGGGCTTATAAGTAGGTGGGGGGAGCGGGACGGCGAAGCACGCGCGCTCATTCCTCCCTGCTCCCCGCTTCCTCCTGCCTCTTCTTCTTCTTGCCCTTGCCGCACCAAGCCTCGCCGCAGCCGCAGTGATGAGCTCCTCCTCCGCCGCCGCGGCTCCTGCCGCGTGCTCCGGCGTGTGGGACGGCTCTACGGTGGATGACAATATCATCAAGCACCTCCGCAAGACGCGCCAGCTCCCCGGCGCGAACCTGGTGCAAGCCCGTGCCGCGCCGGCGGGGGAAATAAGGCCGGCGCCGGAGGAGGGCGAGCGGGTCATATTCCGCTCGCACGTCATGCGCGGCCTGGGCCTGCCGGCGAGCGGCTTCCTCCGCTCCTTCTTGGAGTTCAACGGACTCCAGCCGCACCACCTCACTCCGAACACGGTGGTGCTGCTGGCCGCCTTCGCCACCCTGTGCGAGGGTTTCCTTGGCGTTATCCCCACCATCGAACTATGGGGAGAGTTCTTTCAATCCAAGCTCGGCACGCACGTCGCTGGTGTGACGGCTCAGTGCGGCGCCTTCATCGCGATGTGCAGGTCGACCGCCGACAACCCGTTTCCCTCCATCGCGCTAATCAAGTCGGTGAAGATGTGGCAGCGGTCGTACTTCTATGTGAAGAACGTCGCCACGGAAGGCGACTGGGACAACCTGCCACCCTACGAGGTCGGCGCGCCGGCTGGGAGGCTTCCCAGCTGGTCCCATCGGGCCAAGACGCTGACTCCCGCAGGTGCCGCCGCCGTCGTGCGACTCCGAGTGCTGACGCAGTCGGAAGGCTTGGTCGGGGCCGACTTGCTGGCCGCCTTCGTGGCGTGCCGAGTCCTCCCTCTCCAAGGCCGTCCTCATCTGATTTGTCAGATGAGCGACCGCCGAGACCCGAGTCGGATGTGCACCTGGGAAATGCTCCACGCGGAGGTGGCGAACATGGTGAATCACATCGCGAACTGCGAGCTCACGGAAGATTGGCAGTTCGGCAAGGAGCCGTACTCGCGTGCTAACCCTCCGCCTGTGGTAAGTCGTACATTTTGCTCTTTTGTTTTTCTTTGTAGCCGAATCCGACTTCTGATCTTTTTGGTTTTTCGAGTCAGAACCCCCTCATCCAGCCTGCAGCCGGCGCCACGGGACATCCCCGCGAGTTCACTCCAGATCGAGCGGAGAGCGACGTCGACGACCCCGACTTGGGGGCGGCGGCGATGGAGGCTGACGCCGAAGGCGGAGGAGGAGGAGCAGAAGGCGGCTTCCGGCCCTCGGTGACCTTCGCCGACTGGCCAGAAGACGACGCCGAAGGGGAAGTCGTCCCGCGCCGCCAACCGAAAGCCGGCCATCCAGGCGCGAGTTCCTCCGCCGGCTTGGCCGGTCAAGTCGGCGCGAAGAAGTGTCGGGCCGCGCCGAGTTCGCTCGGCGGTCGGCCGAAGAAGCTCAAGGGGGTGGCCGCCGTGACCAAACGAGAGGAGGCGGTCGCGAAGGCCAACCGCTTCCGTAAGGAAGTGAAGAAGCCGCCGCTAGTCTCTGCGTAAGCGCTTTCTGGTTTTTTCCTTGTTTTCTTTGATGAATCTTTTCCGAGTCTTTTTCATTCCTTCTCTTGCTTCAGGGCCCCTCTTTCTCTTGAGAGGGTTGCCGTCCCCTCTGTTATGGGGTCGGCCGAGACGTCCGCCAATACTCGGCAGATTGATCCCGCTGCCGACCTCCAGGAGGCGACGGAGCGCAATGCGTGGGAGAAGCGCGATGAGGAGGAGGCCGACCGTCTGGAGAAGGCGGAGGCCGAGAAAGCGGCGGCCTCGGCCCAGAAGAAACTGGAGGAAGCCGAAGCCGCCGCCGCAGTAAAACAGCAGGCAGAGGAGACCGCGCACCACCAATCTGCGTTGCTTGTCGTCGCGCTAAGCTCCGCGCCGCCGCCCCCGGAGTTCACGGGACAGACTGGAGAAGTCGGCGGGGAGCACTCCATCGTGGAGAAGGACGGTGGAGAGGCCTCTGCGTCGGGCACGGCCACGCCGCCACCGCCGCCTCCACCGCCGTCTGGGAGCACGCACGGCAAGCAGCCGGCAGGGCCGCCAATGCCGCCGACTGAAGACGAGGCGGGGGCGAGGCTGCTCCTTCAAGTTGCCTCGCCAGCGCGCCGCCGCCTCGAGAAGGCGGTTTCAGCACCGCGCCCCTTGGAGGCCGGCGCCGCCAGCTCAGCCATCCCTGATGCCGAGGCGACAAGCGCCGCACCCACTGGGTGGGTGCGAGGGGGCGGCGACGGTCCGCTAAACCAGGCGCTCCCGGACGTGCAGGCGAAACTGCGAGCTGAGGGCGAAGCCATCCAGTGCTGCACCAAGGCGCATCTGGCGTCGTGAGCATCTATCCGGGTACACTTTCCGCCTTTGACTTTGTTTTTTCTCGTTCTTCTCTGTGGGGGCGCGCTAGCGCACCCACTAGGTGTAGTCCCTGAGTTTCGGGCCGGCTGCAGGAGGCGGCCCGAAACTCCATCTGGCGAGTCCGAATATTCACCTTTGTCTGATACTTATCACAGGAGTATCACAACCTCCGCGTCACTGCCTTCAACCGCAATGTTGAGCAGCTGGGGAAGCGGACGGCCGACTTGTCGGAGAGCCGGAGTAAGTCCTTCTTTTTTTTCGCGGGGTGCGCTGGCACACCCGCGGGCTGTAGTCCCCGAGATTCGGGCCGACTGCTGAGCAGTCGGGCCGGATCTTTCCGGTGACCTTCTTTATTGACGACTTAGCGTCCTTTTGGTCCTTCAGAGGCCAATGCCATTCTTCAGGAACGGTTGGGCAAGGTCAGCACTGCCCTACGCGCCAAGGAGGAGGAGTGCGGCAAGCTCGCCACAGAGCGTGACTTGCTGGCCGCGCAGTTGGCGGAGCAGAAGGAGCTGCTTAAGGCGGCTCGGGACGAGGCGGAGAAGAAAGAGATCGCTCTCCTGGCCGAGTTCGAGAGCGAGCGCTCCTCCTGGACTGACAAGGAGGCGATGCTGACTTTCGGCTTCCACGAGATCAAAGACATTGTCGACGGTGAGTTTCTTTACTTTCTTTCTTCGAGCCACCGACTGTAAGTCAGGCCGACTCCTGATTCTTTCTTTTGCTTCTTTCTGTTTGGGGCAGACTTCTTCCCTGGCCACTCGCAGGCGGTCAACCGAGCCATTGAGGCTGATCGCGAGGCGCGGAGGGCGAATGGCGAGGAGATCGCCGCCAACGCCCCCCTGACCGTCGACGAGCAGCTCCTGAGCATCGAGACTCGTCTGCGGCCGGCCCACCAGCTGCTGCACCGGCTTCAACGCGCTAGTGCTCAGGCGATCGCCGCCCTGTGGCCAGGCATGTCGGTTCTGCGCACTCCCAGTCGGACTGCCGACTGGCTGGAGGTCGCAGCTGGCCGTCTTGAGGCTTGGAAGGGTTCCTCGGCCCGGGCTGGAGCGCGCCGGGCCTTGGAATTCGTCAAGGCTTGGTTTCCAGGGCTAGATCTGGACCGACTGGCCTCGTTCCGGTCAGAGGCCCAGGCGGAGCTGGTGGCTGTGGAAGGCGCCCTTGTCGAGCGTGCGGCGGCGATTGCCGACTACACCGACACCAGCGTCTTTGTTCCTGAGCGGGCCGCGAACGGAGAAGAGGTGCCGCTGGAGTGGTTCGGGATGAACCCGGACTACGACGAGGACTCGGCGGAGGTGATCGGCTCTAGCACCGAGGAGGAAGACGAGGCAGGGGACGGAGACGAGACGGAGGCCCCAGAAGACGGAGCGGACGACCAGCCTCAGCTCGACCGCGCCTCCAGCAACGAGCCGCGTCCGACCGGGCCGGCTGCCGCCGGAGATGATCAAGCCGAGACTGCCCAGCCGGCCGCTCCGGCGCCTGACACCGCCGTCTCCACCGGCCCTCCGAACCCGTCTGCCGCTTCTTAGGCTGCCGTCTTGCCTTTATTTTTCCTGCCTTAGTAGTCTTTGAAAGAACTCGTCAATTCGCACAATTCCACCCGCGGGGTGTATTTTGAACTTGGCCAGAGGCCTATGTTATGTAAATATCTATCCGACTTCTATCTTTCCTTGCTAGTTGCTCTTTTTTGGCTTTTTCCTTTGCCGCCTTCCCACAGTCGCCGCTTTGCCAGACGGACAACCGCTCTGCGGACTGCCGCTGGGTCAAATTCTTGGCTTTCTTAGGGAAGGCAAGTACTTGGCCTTTTTTTAGAGTCTTTTAGCAAGTTGGATAGAAGGCGGCAAGCCAACTATTGAGGAGTCGGCTCTGCGAAAAAGGGCTGGAAGCCGGCTTGTGCTATGCGTGTGCTTTGAGTCCTTAGCCATTTTTCATGTGGGCGCTCATTCTTCCTTACTCTCTGCCCACCAACAGTCGCTCTGTGAGCTGCGGCTTCTGACAGGAGACGGCTTAAGCGCCGCACACTACTTGTCCGACTACAGGAAGCATTTTATAGCACAAGATGGCGAGTCCCTGGGCCGACTTAGTCGGACCCGGTGCCAAGCGGCATAACAAAGAGTAGCATACTCGAAGGCATAATTCTTATCATACAGATAAAAACAAAAGGGGCAGTCCCCGAGCTCGTCTCGGGGGGCCCAAAGTCTCGGTACTTTAATACAAAGGATAGCGTGGTACATACTGCATTAACTGTAAAATCTTCGAAGAAGATTTGTGTTCCATGGCCGTTCCAACTCTTTGCCGGAGTCGTCCCTCTTGCGTGCTCGGGGCTTCTGGGCGTCGATTAGGTAGTAGGAGTCGTTGCCCAGCACTTTGCTGATGATGAAGGGGCCTTCCCAAGGCGCCTACAACTTGTGCTGGCCGGCTGTTCGCTGGATCAGTCGGAGCACAAGGTCGCCCTCTTGGAAAGATCTCGGCCTGACCTTCCTGTTGTAGTATCGGCGCAGACTCTGCTGGTAGATGCTGGACCGACGGAGTGCCAACAGCCGGCCCTCTTCCAGCAGGTCGACGCCGTCTTGACGTGCTTCTTCTGCTTCCTCTTCGGTGTACATGGTGACTCGTGGAGAGTCGAACTCTATGTCCGTTGGGATGACGGCTTCGGCACCGTAGACGAGGAAGAAGGGCGTGAAGCCGGTTGACTTGTTTGGAGTCATGCGCAGACTCCAGAGGACAGCTGGAAGTTCCTCAAGCCAACAGCCGGCCGAACGCTCAAGTGGTTTGACCAGTCGAGGCTTGATGTCGGACAGGATGAGGCCGTTTGCTCGCTCCACCTGGCCGTTCGACTGCGGATGGGCAACGGACGCTATGTCCAGTCGGATGCCCTGCGTCGCTGTCGGAGTAATGGGCCATGGGTAGGCTGACCCAGGACCCAAGATCTTTTAAGACATCGGTAACTGCGCCCACGACCCCACGACGCCCCATGGTTAAAGCCCCACGAAGTTACTGCCCGCGGTAACCGCGTGGGGATGCCAACCGCCCTCGGCCGCAGCGGATCCGCTCGGGAGCCGAGGCGCGGTAGTGGCGGGCCCCACCTGGCGGCCCGTCCCGTCACGCGCGTGGGCAGGCAGGCTATTGCCTCCACGTGGCGTTACGCGATAGGACCGTCTCGCGGATGGCAGGGAAGCATAGCCGATACGCCGCTGGTTTCCCGCCATGACTTACAAGAGGCGGCCTCTAGCAGGACCGGGCCGGCTCCCGCGAGGCGGCCTGAAGACGCGGCAGCCGAATCTCAGAGTCGGCACCGCCGAGCCTGAAACTGCCGAAGCCCTACAAGGCGGCGCCCGCCGGGCTTCGCCAGCTTCGGGGACTACTGTCGGAGTAATGGGCCATGGATAGGCTGACCCAGGACCCAAGATCTTTTAAGACATCGGGGCGGGCCGCGCCCCTCAGCCGAGTCCCAGCAGGGCGACCTTCGAAGAGGCCGAGTCCCAGCAGGGCGACCTTCGAGAGGGCCGGTCCCAGCTGGCGACCTTCGGGAAGGCCGAGTCTCGGCAGGCGACCTTCCAGAAGGCCGAGTCCCAGTTAGCGACCCTCTCGAGGAAGCCGAGCCCCCCGACAGCGACTCTGGACCAAGCCGACTCTGGGCTTGCGACCTCTCAAGGGGCCGACTCTGAGAGTCGGCCCGCGACCTCCCACGAAGACCGATGCAGGGTACAGCCTCATCGTGGCTGTCCCCTCGGACCCACGGGAAAAAGGCATGGCTACAGTGAGCCGCGTCACCAGGAGATCTCCGGTGAGGCGCGTCACTGTTGCCATGCCTCCCTTGACCTCAGCCACAGTGCACAAGGCACTGTGCCCACGACGGCGGCGCGTACGGCCCGAAGATCGCCGGGCCCCCCGTCAGTGAGATGGAAGAAGACGGACGGAGAGTCCGGAGACGGCCCTACGGGAGTCGGCCTCCCCAGAGTCGGCCGCCTCCCGGCCAGGGCCCCACAAGCCATAAACCAGATTGGACGGGGAGTGGCAACAGTGATCACCTGACAGGCGGCGGCACTGTTCCCACGACCCCATGACCAAGCCCACGTCATCAGGAGTGCTGCACAGTGTTCTGCCTGTCCGTGGGGCCCGCCAGTCAGCGGGCCCCAGGAGTCGGCAGAGATGACGGGTGCGAGAGAGACTGACGGCTGGGGGCCACGCCCAATCGGATTACCATTGTACCCCCGGGGGGTAGGCCTATATAAACCCCCCGGGGCACCCATGCAAAGGGTTCGGCCCTGGATAGGTTTTAGACACATAGCAAGAGGGAAGGAGCAAGCATAGCCCCTTCCTGCCTCCACACAGCTCGAGGAGCACCATTGTACTATCACCCCATAGTGATCATGCGGAGACCCCGTAGAGCAGCAGTAGGGGTGTTATCTCCTCGGAGAGCCCCGAAGCTGGGTAAGATTCGCCGGCGAGCATGTCTTCGCCTCATCCCGTTTCCAGGCACCGGCGACGTTCTACTCGCCCCCACCATGATAAGCCACCCGTTGGCATATGTCGCTCCCAACCCCCGACAGTCGCGCAGAAACGGGCCAAGGCACCTTTGGCAAAATTTGTGCCATTGTCGGTGATGATGCTATGCAGTATGCCGTACCGCACCGTAATGTCGGCGATGATAGTCACTGCAGTCGGACTGTTAAACTTCTTGATGGGCTTTGCTTCTATCCACTTGGTGAACTTGTCCACTGCGACGAGTAAGTGAGTCATGCCGCCTCGGACCGTCTTGAATGGTCCCACCATGTCCAGGCCCCAAACTGCAAAGGGCCAGGCGATGGGGATTGTCTTCAGCGCGGAAGCCGGCTGGAGCGGCTTGGAGCGAAACTTCTGGCACCCCTTGCATTTTTGGACTAATTCTTTGGCCTCTTCTAGGGCAGTTGGCCAGAAGAAACCGTGCTGAAAGGCTTTGGCGGCGAGTGCTCTTGAAGCCGCATGGTGGCCGCACTCGCCCTGATGGATGTCTCTGAGAATCGCTTGGCCTTGCTCTGGCTCCACGCAGCGCTGGTAGACACCAGTGACGCTGCGCCTAACTAGCTCTCTGTTGATTATGGTGTAGGCTGCCGCTCGGCGTTGCACTGGCCGAGCCAAGATTTCATCAGTTGGCAGCTCTCTGTTCACTAGAAACTTGAGGATGGGTTGCGCCCATGAGGGTGCTTCTATTTCTTCAACCGCCACCACAGCGACTTGGACGAGGGCAGCTGGGCTGGGAGGCGGCGGGCTGGAGTCTGCGGCCGCTTGCTAGATTGACGAAGTCCCCGGGCCGACTGGCGCAGTCCCCGAGCCGACTGGCGCAGTCCCCGGGCCGGGTTCTGAAGTCTTTGGGCCGCTTGCCGCAGTCCTCGGGCCGGGTTCTGAAGTCCCCGGGCCGGCTTCGACAGCGATTTTCTTGGGGCCGTCCGCTGGGGCTCTTGAGTCGGATCCGACTTCTTCGGGGGGAGCCAGCACAAAGATGGAGTCTGATTCTGGTGAAGGCTTGATAGACGGCTTAAGGAGGCGCTAAAGAGCGACGCTGGACGGTATTGCTTGGCGGGTGGAGCCGACTCGTGCCAATGCGTCTGCTTGGTCGTTGTCATTTCTTGGCACGTGAAGAAACTCGCACCCCTCGAAGTATCCGCTGAGTTGCTGCACCAGGAAGCGGTAGCTCGCCATGTTTGCATCTTTGGCGTCCCAGTCGCCAGATGACTGCTGGACCACCAAATCGGAGTCGGCCAATGCTTGCGAGTTGTTGGCGGTGCGGGGCTGGTAGTAGATGGTGTAGGGGGCCAACTCTATGGCCCATTTGGCTACTCGGCCAGAAGTGTCTCGGCTCCCGATGATCTCGGCCAATGGGGCTGTGCAAACCACAGTGATTGGATGCTCTTGAAAATAAGGCTTCAGCTTCTTGGCGGCAAAGTGCACGCCGTAGCACATCTTCTGCTAGTGAGGGTAGTTCTGCTTGGAGGTCGACAGTACCTCGCTCAGGTAATATACCGGTCTCTGGACAGGGAGCGCCTTGCCTTCCTCTTTGCGTTCGACTACAATGACTGTGCTGACTACTCGGCTTGTGGCGGCGATGTATAGGAGCATGGGCTCTTTAGGAGTCAGAGCTGCCAGCACAGGGGGAGTAGTCAACATCTTCTTCAGCTGGAGAAATGCTTCATCCGCCTTGTTGTTCCACTCAAAAAAGGTGGTCTTCTTCATTAGTTGGTACAAAGGGAGAGCCTTCTCGCCCAGCCGACTGATGAATCGGCTGATGGATGCCAAGCAGCCGGTGAACTTCTGCACATCTAATAGTCGGCTGGGTACCTCCATTCTCTCAATGGCCTTGATCTTCACAGGGTTGCACTCTATGCCGCGTTCAGAGACCAGGAAGCCAAGGAGTTGACCGACTGGCACTCCAAAAACGCACTTTTCAGGGTTGAGCTTGATCTGGAATCGGCTCAGGTTTTCAAAGGTTTCTTTGAGGTCTTCCATCAGTGTCCCACGCTTCTCCGTCTTCACCACTACATCATCCACGTAGACGTGGGCATTTCTGCCGAGTTGCTTGAGGAGGCACTTCCGCATGCAATGCTGAAAGGTGGCGCCGGCATTCCTCAAGCCGAATGTCATGGTCAGGTAGCAGAAGGCTCCGAATGGCGTGATGAAGGCGGTCTTCAGTCTGTCTGCAGGGCTCAACTTGATCTGGTGATACCCTGAGTATGCGTCCAAGAAGCTCAACAGCTCGCATCCGGCTGTGGAGTCTATCACCTGATCAATTCTCGGCAGGGCAAATGGGTCCTTCGGGCATGCTTTGTTGAGGCTTGTGTAGTCGATACACATCCGCCACTGATTTTTCTTCTTCAACACCAGGACCGGGTTTGCCAACCATTCTGGAAAAACTACTTCCATAATGAAGCCGGCGGCTAGGAGCCGGGCTATCTCTTCTCCTATGACTCTTCTCTTCTCTTCTGACAGTCGGCGCAAAGGCTGCCTGGCGGGCTTCACATCAGGTCGGACGTGTAACTTGTGCTCGGCGAATTCCGTCGGTACACCTGGCATGTCTTTAGGGGACCATGCAAAGATGTCTCGATTCTCACGGAGGAAATCGACGAGCTCGCCTTCCTATTTGTTGTCAAGGTTCGGACCTATGACAGCGTACCTCTCTGGGTGCTCCGGGTCCAAGGGTATCTTCTTGGTCTCTTTGGCCGGCTTGAACGAGCCCTCAGCTTCCGACTCCTTGGGGTCGGGCGACATCTGTGGCTGCTTGCCGGCAATCGCCATAACCCGATCAAGAAGCCGCTTCTCAGCTGCGATCACCAGAGACTCGGCCAGCCGACTACTCTCTGCTGCACAGGCGGACGACTTCCTGTAGTCGCCGGCTACGGTCAGCATTCCCTTGGAACTCGGCATCTTCATCTTGAGGTAGGCGTAGTGGGGGACTGCCATGAACTTGGCCAAAGCAGGTCGGCCAAGTAACGCATGGTAGGGGCTTTCGAGGTCCACCACTTCAAACCAGACTGGCTCTCGGCGGAAATGATCTTTGTCTCCGAAGAGGACGTCTATTAGGATCTTGCCGATTGGTGAGCAGGAAAGGCCAGGTACGATGTCGTGGAACACACTCCGGCTGCTCTGCAGCTGTCTTTGCTTGATTCCTATCTTCTCCATGGTGTCCATGTACAGGATGGTGATGCTACTTCCTCAGTCTATCATCACTCGCGAGAAGCGAGCGGCCCGCCTATCAGTGGCCAAGGTGGTACTCAGGACCAGGGCATAGGAGCCTGGATTCGGCATCACCTCTGGGTGATCTGCCCTGCTCCAACTGATAGGCTTCTCGGACAAATGCATAAACTCCGGGGCGTCTGATGCTACCGCGTTTACTTCTTGCTACTGCAACCGCCTGCTGCGTCGATCATCAGCCACACTGGTGCATAGGTTCCATGCTCTTCTGGTTACTCATCTCGTACTGCGCTGACTGGCCTGGCAGCCGGCGGCTGGGGCGGCGGCGGAGGCGGCGGCCCAGCAGGCGGGGAAGGAAGGAGGCCGTCTCCCTTGGCGATTCTTGTATGCCACTGGCACTTTCGGGTGGTATGGTTTGACAGCTTCGCGCCGCTGTGGAACTTGCAGGGACCGTCTAGAGTCTGCTCGTAAGAGAAGGCCGGCAACCAGTTGGACCTGCCGCCTTTCTGTCGCTTGGCCGGAGGCGGCCCCTCTGGCTGTTGATCTTCGACTATTGCAACCTGCCGACTACTGGAAGTCGGCTGTGGGGCCTTGCGCTTATTGTCGTTCTGTTGTTGTCACTGACTGGAGTCTCCAGCTGGGGTTCTGGGAGCCTGAGGGGCCACTTTGCCAGCCGCGTTATCTTGAATTTCCGTCTTCATGGAGGAGTCGGCTGTGGTGTACTTGTCTGCTATGATCAGCAGCTCGTCGAGGGTTTCTGGCTCGTCGGAGAGTAGCCTGTGCTTGAGGAGGGTGCCTTCTCGGCACCCGGTGGTGAAGTACTCGATAGCCTGCACCTCGTGCACGCCCTCGCAGGAGTTCCGGAGCTCGCCCCAGTGCGTGAGGTAGTCGCGTGTCGATTCGTCAGGGCCTTGCACGCACAAGGAAAGCTGGCGCGGCTTGGGAGGTCGCTTGTACGTGCTTGTGAACTTGCGGATGAAGGCCTCGGTGAAGTCGATCCAGCTGTTGATGCTGCGGGGCTTCAGAATGTTCAACCATGTCCGGGCCGTACCCTGGAGCATGAGTGGAACATACTTCTCAACAACCCGCTTGTTGCCGTTCGCTATGTTGACGGCCGTGGAGTAGTCAACTAGCCAATCTTCTGGCTTCACAGAGCCGGTATACTTGGGTGTGTCTCAGGGGAGCGTGAACCCTTTGGGAAAAGGCTCGTCTCAAATGCGGGGCCCAAAGCAAGGCGGACCCAACTCATCTTCTTCTTCCAGCGCCAGGGATCGGTGGAGTCGGTCGATCCGGTGCCGAGCGTCGTTTTCTCCGACTCCCTCTCGGCGGCCAAGGCGGCCACCGAGAGTCGGATGCTCAACAGGCGGCGGGGAAACTCGCCGTTCTCTTCTCGGTGGGGGAGGCAGGTAGTCGCCCTGCCGTTCCACTGCTCTCGGACAGCCATCTTGGTCGCGCTCGATGGTGATGCGAGTCCGACTGAGACTGACAGCCGGCTCTTTGTCTTTTCCTCCGCGGACTCCACCAGTCGGTGTCCGAGACGTCGCGCCTTGATCTCGGCAGGGAGGCAGGTCATCGTCTGGCCGTCGCGGCGCCTCCGTGCGGCCGCCGACTGCATTCTGCGCGGCAAACGCGTCGAGGAGCTGCTGGACTCGCTCCGTCATCATGCGGCGCTCTTCGCCTTCAAAGTACTTCAGGTCGTCAGTCGTCGCTGGGGCGGCGCGGATGTTTTCTGTAGGCGTGGCGTACACGGGGCGATTGGCCCCGAACAAGTCGGCGACGGCCGCGCCGCATTGCCGGACCGCGCCTAGGCGACAAGGCCCAGTCAGAGCTGGCGAGCCGCCCACAGTGCGATCCATTTCGCGCTGGTAGGCTTCTGACAAGCGCCTTATGCTTTCCAGCTTCTTGGCGCCTTCGATGATCTGAAGGCGGCGTGTCTCCAACGTTTCGGCGTCTGCGTCTTCTGGAATAGGCGCAGTCAGGTCTTGCAGAGCCGCGTTGAGTGGGTCATGAGCCCCTTCACCGGAACGCTCGTCGTGACTGATGACGAGCACCTCCATGACGGCGCTTTCGTCGCTCTCCTTGTGAGGGAGCGGCTCGTCGTAGACCACCACATTGGTGGGGAACGCGTCAAGCGACGCGGCGTCGGAGTCGACCAGCATCGGGTCGGTGGAGCCTACGGACTCCAAGTCCAGGGCAGGCTCGCCGGTGACGTGGAGTTGGTCGAGGAGGCCCGCGAGGAGGCTCCCGGGGCCACCCGTGCCTGCGTCGGATGAAGGCTCGTCGGAGAGGCGAACCTCGCCGACAAGTTCGGCGAGGCAGCTAGCTGCGCAAGTGGCCTCAGCGCCGCGCAGCGCATCGGTGCAGACTCCGTCTGGCGAGCCTGGCTGGCTGCGCTCGCCAGGGAGGAAAAGGGTTCCCGTCCAGAACAGATCTCCGGACGACGGTGCACCTGGCCCCATGGTGGGCGCCAAATGTCGGGGGTTGGGTGCGACATATGCCAAAGGATGGCTTATCATGGTGGGGCGAGTAGAACGTCGCCGGTGCCTGGAAACGGGATGAGGCGAAGA
Organism: Triticum turgidum subsp. durum; assembly: GCA_900231445.1. Classification (NCBI taxonomy): domain Eukaryota; kingdom Viridiplantae; phylum Streptophyta; class Magnoliopsida; order Poales; family Poaceae; genus Triticum; species Triticum turgidum. The sequence continues at coordinate 697,637,904 of LT934124.1, read as the reverse complement.
CATGCACGCCGGCGGATCTTACCCAGCTTCAGGGCTCTCTGAAGAGATAACACCCCTACTGCTGCTCTGGAGGGTCTCCGCATGGTAACTAAGGCACAGTGAGTACAGGGTTGCTTCTAGAGCTGTTTCTGGAGGTAGGAGAAGACAAGGCTAGCTTTCTTCTCCCCGTATGGTCTGTCTAGTGCTAGATGGATTCGAACCCTTTGCATGGGTGCCATGGGGGGTTTATATAGGCCTCCCCCCCAGGGGTACAATGGTAAAGCTGGCTGGGTGCGGGTCCCAGCCGTCTGTCTCTCAGGCCGCCGTCTTCTCCGCCGACTCCTGGGGCCCGCCGACTGGTGGGTCCCGCCGACTGGCCTGGTACGAGGGCGTCAGCCCGCGTCCGCCGCGGGCGGGTCTTGCCGGCTGCAGATTACTGTAGCCGTGCTTCTAATGACGCGGGCTTGGTCATGGGGTCATGGCAACAGTGCCGCCGCCTGACGGGTGATCACTGTTTCCGTTCCCCCGTCGCGTCTGGTTAATGGCGTGTGGGGCCCGTGGGAGGGACCGGCCGACTCCTGGGAGCCGACTCCCAACGGGTCCGACTCGTGGCGCTCTCACCGTCTTCAGTGCTCCCGCTGACTGGTAGGCCCCGCCGTCTCCGGGCCGTACAGACAGGCCGTCGTGGGTACAGGGCCCCGCCCCAAGGGCTGATGTCAGGGCTGGCATGGCAACAGTACTGCGCCGGGCGGAGGTCTCCGTGGGTATGGCGCACTGTGGCCATGCCTGCCTTTAATTATCGGGGTGGTTGGAGTCGCGGGCCGACTTCCCATACTCGGCTTCTTTGGAGTAGCCTCTGGGACTCGGCTTAACTGAGAGTCGCCTCTGGGACTCGGCTTCACTGGGAGTCGCCTCTGGGACTCGGCTTAACTTGGAGTCGCCTTTGGAACTCGGCTTGACTGGGAGTCGCCTCTAGAACTCGGCTTAACTTGGAGTCGCCTCTGGACTCGCGGGGTGCAGCCTGCCCCGATGTCTTGAAAGGTTCTGGGACTCGGGTTGGCCTACCCGTGGCCATTACTCTGACATCTCCAAAAGCAACCTCCAGAGTTATCTTACCGACTGGATAAGCCGATTTACCAGGGACCACACCATGGAAAACGGTGTTTGACAGTTTAAGATTCTTATTTGTTAACCCCATGCGACGAAAGGTTTCGTAATACAAGATGTTGATACTGCTCCCTCCATCCATGAGCACCTTTGTGAACTTATAACCTCCAACCTGAGGCGCCACCACCAACGCCAGATGACCCGGATTATCAACCCGGGGCGGATGATCCTCTCAACTCCACACAATAGGTTGTTCAGACCAGCGCAACTAACGGGGCACCGCCGGTTCAACGGAAATTTACATCCCTTTTACGAAGCTTCTGATCGTGCTTGCACAGGCTAGTAGTGAAGACATGATACTGCCCACTATTCAACTGCTTCGGGTGGCTCTTGCAACCTGGCTATTGTTGCTGCTGACTCCCTTGTTGATTATAACTACCCTAGTTGCCCTGATTGCCTTGATTGCCATGTCCGCCCTGATTACCTTGAAATCCTGAGCCAGAATTACCTCCACCATAACCCGGCCCATGAGACCCGGGTCCTGACCCGCCGGGCGGTCCATGATCATATCGGAAAAGATCCGAGTTTTTGAACTCCCGCATAATAAAGCAAACCTTCCAGAGGTGCGTAGCTGGCTTTTCTCGCGCCCTGGGTCGCCGGTCCGGTCACCCTGATTTGCGACATCTCCTCGAGACGCTTGAGCTCGAGCCCCTTCTTCTTGTGTTCTTCCTTCTTCCGCTTCTTGCACTCCTGCTCCTTCAACTACCACGCTGGCGGCGGCCCCCAACCAGCAGCCTCGCTGTCACACACCGCGCTGTGCGCCTTGGCCTGCGCACGCTCGCGCTCATGGCCATGCTCCGCCGCGGGGTTGAGAGGAGGCAGGGGACGCTTGTTCGCGCACCGGTCGGCCTTGAAGCCCATGGCTACCACCTCGACAAAGGAGCACTCGAGGGGCCGCGGGGGGAGGGGGATGAGGAGACGGGCGGAGCGGCCGAAGCGACACGCCTCCGATTTGGTGGCTGGAAAACCTAGCGACGGATCTAGGGTTCCCTTGGGCAGCCAGAGCCACTTATATACCCTCTCCTATGGGCCATGACCTGACGGGTCGGGCTTCCAGCCCTCAGACACTTGGCACCCCAGGCACCGCCGACCCGGGCAGGCCGTCCCCACTTGGGCCGAACCTGAGCCAGTTGTGGGCCGCGCGACCTTATCGGCCCGAAGACCCACCCGACCCCCCTGCTTCGGAATCCCAACCCTAGAGCAAGGAGATCCCGCCGCCACCGGCGCAGCAGCCTTCCCTGGGCTCTGCGAAGCTTCCCGAAGCAGGAGGCTCTCCTCCTCATCCGGGGCCGCAAGAACAGCCCGTCCCTACCGCGGGGACGATGTCCGAGCGACATGACGCGCCTCCCCCGCCTGAGATCCACGCCGACGAGGGCCACGACCTCTAGGCGCAAACGCACGCCGCCGGCCAGCATGGAGCGAGCCTTCAAGCTCCTCCTCCCTGGCCACAAAATCTCCCACCGAGCACAGGGTCGGACCGCACTCCGCCCCCGCACCGTCCTTCTCTTCTTCCACTTCGTCTTCGGAGTCCACCCTTGCCAAAGCCCAGAAACGGCTGCCGGACCAGCCACCGGCGCTCGCTGGAGCGTTCCTCAGCCCCTCCCTGGGTGCAGGACACGCCGGCGCCACACCCTCCTGGACCAGCGACCACTCTAACGCGCTCTGCCAGTTAGGATCGACCACCCCCTCATCGTGCTCGCCATCGCCTCCCTAGTTGCCACTCCGTACAGGAGCCGTTGGAGCCATCCAGTGTGGCAAGACTTTGCCCGCCCAGTCTGGCTATTCAAAAACAGTTTGCCATTTTAGGCATCTCCAACAACGACTAATCCCAAAAACAGACACATGATTTGTCCACGAACAGTTATGCGGGAGCCGGCCATCCAACTGTGTCCGCATCAATTTAAAAAAAAAATTGGACCAACATGACAGAATTCACTAATTTGGACATAATTTACATAAACGGACCAAATTCAAGGAAAAACTAAAAAACAGACTAACTTGTAGCAAATGGTAACCTCATACGCGTGGGCATCCAAGCCGCCGTCACCGTCGTCGGAGTAGTCCTTCCAACGGCGAGAGGGAGCGGGGGCGCGACACACCTGGCCGGCCGCCGCCTGGCGCTCGTGGAGGAGCCGCTCTGCTTCCTCTCGTGTCGTGCCAATGGCAGCCGCAACCAATACCAACCCCGTCCGCGGTGCCCTGGCACTGGCCTTGCCCCTGCCGGCGGAAACGGAGGTGTAGCTTAACGACCACTCCTCGTCGATCTTGGCGAGCTCCCCGTTGAGGCGGTGATAGCGCCGCACTGCCGTCAACGCTGTGGTGAGCGAGCGGAGAAAGTGGGAGTGGCGAAGGTGGGAATGGTGTGGGTGCGGTTCTGGTCGGCATCGGAGCTGGCTTAAATAGGCGCACATAGAGCAGGTGAAGGGCCGGGAAGCCACGAGAAATTGGCTTCAATGCGGCGCGACGGCCAGAGTAGGCTTCTCAGTCTCCATGTTGACATTGAAGCGGCGCCGCCTACTCGTCCGGTCGGTCTGACTAGCATCAATGTCATGGAGTCACATTTGCTCTGGAGCGGCACTAGTCGGCATTTTTATTTTGAAAAGAAGGATTATCCCCAGCCTCTACATCTGAGCGATCCATGCAGTCATTTTATTAATTATTCTCAGAAACCTTACAAAGCATTGCATCAGTAAGCCTGAAGCCACCACCTTGGCGGCACCTGCCGCTACTCCTATCCCCTTGATGCAGGGGTGCCGAATGTCCGAGCGTAATACCGAACAGACATCGCACCAAAACCTAACATCTAATGCCGGATGCCCCATCCCAGCCATATATTGGGTATGGATCACACACTAGTCCAGCGCACTCACCGAGGCTACCGCCACCATCATCCACCTAACCATATTCAGAGCAGGTACCGACGCAAAGATCTTGTCCGGTCAGCTATCGATGGCACCATGGCGCCAGGCAGCGCCACCGCCCTGTGATCGTCCATCCAGCCGCATCTGTTGTTGGCATCCAGCTGCACCATTCCGCCAATACTCGTCGTCATCGACGCGGTAGAAACAACGCCGCACCTCCTGGCAACCTCCACACTGTCGTCGCTGCGAGAGCTACGCGGAGTCCATCACCCACAGCATCTCTCCGCCGAACAGCAGAACCTCCCAAGACGGCGCCTCCATGGAGGGTACGACGCAAAGGACGCCAGCGCCGGCCAATCCAGATTGAATTTTGGAGTTTTGTCCGGGGGGTTCGGAGGTGGATAGGATAGACCTCAACATCGCCTCCACCGAGGGTAACGACATCAAGAGATGTCGCTGATGTCGGACCGCACAAGACGATCAAAGTTTCCTCCGGTCCCCATCCTATACCACCAAACCTCCATCGGCTCCAGATTCGGCAACGGACCACGAACCGAAACCTACAGAGATGAGAGAGGTATGGGGCTCAGCCCACCATCAAGGAGGATCGAGAAGAATCCATCGTAGATCTCCAGGCGTTGAATCCAGTGATCCGGCATGGTCAGCAACGACCACCACCACCCCGCAGCGGTCGACGGCGTTCAAGCCCAAGACCCATAATTGGATCCTATCTGAACCCGGCAGCGCCCGCGACCACCGATCTTTCCCACCACGCAGACGTCACCATGCCGCAAGCAGGCAGCCGCCGCCGCCGCGCCGCGCACGACATCGCCAAGAAACCGCCCTCCACACCGCCCGACCCCACCCTAGCGCGGCGCCGCGCCCGATCTTGCTGCCCCGCGCTAGCCGCGACGGACAAGGGGGAGAGACGCCCCGCCGCCGCCCAGCCGGCCAAGCTTTGCCTGGTGGCGCTTCGGAAGGCGGCAAGGAGAGGTGGAGGCGGAGGAGGGCCGAGAGGACGGTGGCTAGGGTTCTCCCCTGGGTCGCCCGCGGGGGCGACACGAGGGGTACCTGATATGGTCCGCGGGATCAAAGAGGACTATGCAGCCAACAACCACTTCCCGAGGGAGGCGAGTTTTTTGGGTGGGTCCGGGGTGTCGGACGCGTGCATGGCAGTAATTCAGATGCCTGCAAAGCCCCTTTGGCTTGCCTTTGATTTGTTGGAGAAAGTACATCTGGACAGGTCCGCGGTCTGACCTAGCTTTCGAACAAATCTGGCACACACGTCTCTTCTCTGCTTCATCTCTCCTCCCAAAGGAAAAGGCACCTAAGGATCCAGCCTCCCATCAACTGCATTGCCGCTCTGCCTCGTCTCCTCTGGCCTTAGAACCATGTGGGTGCGGTGGATCCTGGCCCTTACCGTACGCTGGCATAGTGTTTCCATCGTGAAGACACTTGATCACCTCAGCAGAATCGGTGATTTTCACCCATCATGGCATGTCGCCGAGTCGGCCATGAAGACACCAAAATCATCGCTACAGACGCTCCTCTGTTCAACATCTTTGCTAGTCTGCCATCCACATGGATTCTGCTACTCCAAGGGAAAATATCAAGTGCTACCAGCACTTAGATAATACCATGATACGGGCTTTTGGGCCATTGGATCGAAGATCCGACAGCTCCTTGAAATCTATTGTACTTATGTGAAATTTGAAGACTTTCGGATGACTTTTTTGCAAAATGTTCAAGAGCTCCTGGGAGCCGTCAGATCACCGTATCAGCTAAGGCCCGGTATCACCTGATATCTTCCCTCACTATCAAGGAACTGTATCATAAAAAAATTCTGGTTTTTTTGCTGCTCACAGAATGTAGTTATCCAACCGGTCATGTCAACACTCAACAAAACATATCAATTGCCGCTCTAATACCCCTACAAAGATTACACGGTACCTTTGTGGGTCGGTGCCACCAGACAAGATTGAGATCGTTCGTTGCTCGCCTGCACGATCACGCTATTCTGCAATAGGAGCAGCTGGCCTTTTCAGCGACCGGGCAGCACAGGACACGCCGCCGAGAGAAGGCAGAGATTGTTAATTTACACGTACATATGCGCTTCTTCATTCATCAGCCATCACGCATGCACGGACGGAAACGCAATTAATTCCTTTGGACTGCCTAGCAAGATCGAGAAGCTACTCTCAAACAACGAAAATCTATCGTTTGTGAGAGAGTTGGATGGTTGAATCAACGGTCGAGCGCCTCACTTCCAGCAACAGCAGCTGACCTTCACTAAATCATTTTCGGCACACAAGCTCTTGCCACCTGCTTCCTCATGGTCTGATATGTCCATATTTCTGAGTGTGTTGGCTGGTTGTGCTTCCAGCAATACTGTTCATCTCCAACTCTGCCACTAATATGGAATTGTCGTTGCTACCTTCACTCTCACCTTGTCCTTCTTCATCATCAATTTCCATCATCGACACTCCATGATAGTGTGCAACTGCAACCCTGATCGATGAAAGAGCGCACGCTTTACTAGTCTGGAATCTTAGTAAATGAAATCAGTGTAGAGGAGTACAACGTCAAAATAACTAAGCAGACAACAACATGGGTAATAGAGAAATTAATAAAACCTGAAAACACAGATTACCTTTCTGACCCCATCAAACATGCGAAGCCACGAACCAGGCTAAAGACCTTAAGCTTTGTCTTCAGCCTGGGAAATATGGAGCACTCACTATTTTAGCATATACAGAGAGGGGCTAACCAGCATTGTTTTTTGAAACGGAGTCAAAAGATTTGCTCCATCAATTAATTTAGCATAAGAGAATTGCCAAGTTAATTAACGGGAAATCCGGAAAAAACCGACACAAACCAACCACATGCGGACTACTCATAGAGCATGCAACCCCGAAAGTGCACGATCAACCCTACAACCATACCCAACACACAACGACCACCAATCCCCACACTACTACACCGCAAGGAAACCCCTACCAAAAGTGCCTGTGCCAAAGACCATGAACACAACCAAATTCACGGAGACAAGCCAGGCCATAAGGATCGCCCAAGAGACTGATGACCATCCATCAAACAGCTACGGACGCCTTTGTTGTGGCGTCCTTGCTTTTCCACCTGAGTGCTTTCTCCACAATCTTCTTGCCAGATCCAGGGATGACCGCCTCCAAACGTGTGAGCAAGCTGCCAAGCTGTATCTCAAAGAGAATGTCATCCTCAGCCATAGGTACCATCGACAAGACGGACTCAGGTGCCTCCGGTTGCTCACTTGGCAGAGGAGAACCCAGAAGTTGTGCCTCAAAATTAGGTGCCAACGCGCCTACCTCGTCAACCTCGTCACCCACCGACCCCAAGTGCTCCATCTCCTTCAGAAGCACCAATGAAAGAGGTGAAGTGGGCTCCCCACAACGCTCCTGCCGCTCAGGCATAATAGACAGCACTAGAGCCAGGACATCGTCGATGACAACACAACCAGAGGCAGTCAATAGCACAAACATCGATGACGGACATGATGTAGCACGAGGGGAGAAATGTCCATAAAGGCTTGCTTCCTCCGCAACAAAAGACCCAATCGGGAGCTCAAGCAGTGAAGGCACAACCGGCACAACCTTTAGTTTGGCGAGAGTGGCCTCCACTCTCTACAAACGCTCCCAACTCGTGCAAGGCAGTCGCGAAGCTCGATGCAAAGCAGCTTGTTCTCCTCCGCCAGGACGGGCTGTAATTGCAAATCAACCGGTGTTGCGACGACCTCCAGTGCAGGCAATGAGGCATCATGACGCGGCTTCGAAGACAGATCGGAGCAGTGCTGAGCACAACAGAAACACACTTTGTGGCCGAAACGAAGGCATTAGGTGCACTGGATTGGGTCCCTACAAGGATGGGCATGATGACCTTTGGAGAGACACTGAAAACATCGATCTCTGAGCCACGCCAGAGGAGCAAGCCGGGCAATGGAAGTGGGCCGAGGGAAGGCCTTTGTAGATGGCGAACGGGGGCGTTCAGCGACGATGTGCCAATCTCCCAACATTTCCCCATGAGCTGCTGGCGCGCAGCACATGGCATCAGTGGGTGTCATCTTCCTGCTAATGCATCCAAGCCAGTCCCCCAACCAGGACACACGGGAATGGCTACCGGGACGGTGCATGACAGACCGGCGGCAATGGGCGGGTTCGTGTACGGTGCAGGCGGCAATTGGAGCGGCGCGAGTGGAGCGGTCGGGACAACCTACATAACGCATCGGGAGGCAACTGCCAGAGCATTGGGAGCCCCGTCCTGCACAGCTACGGACACCACCGCATTGCCCAGACCAAATGGGTCGCAGCCAAGCTGACCAACAGCAGCATGGAGGTTGCCTGGGATGCAAGATCGATGAACAGTGGCGGCTCAGACACATCACAGAGACGATGGCCGGAGCGACCGCCGTCACCGACTAGGGCACAGAGTCAGAGCTCAGCATGGCCGGAACAGCAGGAGTCGACGTGGACGATGAACTAGTGCGCAGCATGGCTGGAGTGGCAGATGCAGCCGCTGCCGACGCCGAGGCAAGCCGGGGGCGCTCACAATGGACGGGCGAAGACGGAGCAGCCGGCACGGTGAGCCTCGCGGATGCGGGAGCAAGCTTGGCCCGGGGCTCCTCCAGCACCTGCATGGACACTCTACCCATCTGGACAGGGTGACCCAGCGCCGGCTGCAGCGGGGCGGACATGAGCTCCTGGTCCGGATCAGACCAAGCAGCGGACGGGGGGACCGGCAGGACGAGGCACGCCCTGCAGCCATCAGGCAGCGAGCTGGCCGGGACGCGGGTCGGCGGCAGGGTGGCTTACGGGGCTGCTGGCGGTGTGGACGGCAAGTGGCGGTTTCAGGAATCATATCATGTGTAGTCAATTTGATGTTGTGTGGTCAGATGTATGAATTTATTAATAATTTGCATGATTTCTGCTTGTCCCATGGCATTTTTCCCAAAAATCTGCGTCGTCAATTAACTACACAGATGAAGTGTGGCTTCGCCACCGAGGACGGGACGGACGGCGCAAGGTTGCGAGGGCTCATGTTTCACTCCTGTTTTTTCTTACGAGAGGGATGGATAGAGATGATGGCGCGGCGGCCAGATCCGGGAGCGATGGTCGCAGGGGTGACCATGGTTGTATGGTCGAGACATGGTGAGACGTGGTTGTATGGTGATTACCTGAAGTCAGTGGAGCTCCACACACGAACAACATCATCATGACAACCTGTAATTAGAACTGGAAGACTGGGATGGGCAAAGACGGAAAAGACTGTAGACTCATGTTCGAGTGTATGAAGACACTCCTTCTGCAAGTCCCATATCTGTTTTGAAAATAAAAAATAAGGCATTGATATATTAGAAATGCTAGATGTATGTTGTATTAATGTACTTTCCAACATAATAGCCGACCTTGGTAGTATTGTCACGAGAGCCACTAATCAAATACTGCTGACCATCACGCTTGAAGAAATCCACGCAAAGCACGCTTTCCGAATGCCCAGAGAGAGTATACTTGGATTTGGGAGAATCAATACTCCAAACCTGAACACCAACCATAAGAGCTTCCAGTCAATCAAACGTGCTCCATCGCCATCATTACATCGAAGTCTACTTGGCAAAGAATAATGGAGGGAGAAAGCAAAACCTTTACTGTACAATCATCTGAAGCACTTGCAAAACTGTTGCTGTCCTCTGGGTTAAATTTTAGTTCACGAATATCATATGAGTGTTCTTCAAATGTCTGTATGCAATTCCAGTCCTGGTCCCAGTCCCAAAGCTTTATTTTCTCACGCCATCCTGACAGCACATACGGCTGGGTCGGATGAACATCTAATGAACACCGTGGCCTCGCAAGAGAATCGTGGGCTTTGAAACTCGTGACCTTTTCCAGTTCCTTTTCATACTTGTACACATGGAGTAAACAATCATCTGACACAACCACAATCCACCGCTTTCGTGCAATAAGTTTAACAAAGGATACTGCAGTGAGGGCAATCGTCTGATTAGCATTTCATTGTACAACTGTACATATGGGGGAAGAAAATCATGTTAAGAAGCTTACCTCCTCTCTCTGAGACCTTAATAGAAGCAACCACTTTCTGCTAGTAAACAAGAATGAGTCATTTGTTGGTCCAACCTAAACAAAAACTTGGTATATTTGCCAACAAAATTGAGCTTTTGGTGATGACCCTTTACATTTAATCATGTATATTTAATTGAAATACTATGAAAGGGAAAAAGTAGGCAAAAACATTTGCAAATATAGTGTGGTGTTTTATTGACTGTGGGCAAAAACTTTAACATTATGGTACAGCTCCCATCGACCATCACCAAGCATGGACTTTTCCCCCTATATTTGGAAATCAACAAAATTTGTATATGTACTTAAGAACTGTAAATGCTTGGGCCACTAGCATCTTTCTGATGCAAAGGGCAAGTGGCCATAATTTTCTTTCTTTATCCAAAATACTGGAAGACGAAGCAATAGAGGTAACTTGCCTGCGTGTCAGACTTCCAAATCTGGACATGACCAAATCGGTGACCGGTGACAATCCTGTATGATAATGAGGTAGTAAAGCAGGATAATCACATCCAACGCACCAACTTGAAAAGGAAGAATAAAGATTAAAATGCCCATATTATCCTACACACTTACAAAGGCTCTGTCTGATGTGCATCCATACAGTGGAACCCATCGACTGCAGCATCTGTAATCTGACCAAACAGCAGTAAAGGTTGGATTGTCTGCTACGTCGCCAATGCATCAAAGACAGACAAAAGGAAGCATCAGTACAATTCAACTCAGTCACTAAAGCAGCATTGTTCCAATGCCACAACGCAATTACACTCATAAATGAATTTAGTTGGGATGTCTTTCTACCTTGATCATCTCGAATCATCTATCTTACATAGTAGAGCATTGTTCCAGATGGCGGCACTGAGCGCCCCGAGGAGGCGAGGACGCCCATTGCTTGTGCGGCATGTCAGCCAAGTTCGTGGACGCTAACAACAAGGCTGCCATAGTGTGGGTGTGGCACAGGAAGACCAAGATGCTCTATGTGGACTGCATGCATGGCAACGCTTGCATGGCCAACATCCTCGTCGCCAACAGCAATGTCGTCATCCCCAGTCCGTAACATCTCCAAGATTATCAGCGGATGGTGTTGGATTATGAATGTCGACCAGCGTGCGCACAGCGCGGGTGGAGCAGGCTGGTGAGCCCTAAAGTTGGCTCCTCGTGCGCTCAACTTGGTGCGAATGGAGCTGGTGGGCTCATGCACATTGCTCGGCTAAATGGCTGAGGCCACTTACAGAACTTGGGGATAAAGCTCCACGCGATAGGTGTCGGAGCTAGCGGCGAAGGGCTCTCAGAGGAAGGCATCATGCTCACAGATACGGGGATAATTAGGTTGTCGGACTAATGGTCGCGTGGGAGTAAAAAAGCAAGAGAAAAGAAAAAAAAGGTTTCCGGACAACAAGCGAAGGTTTCTCAAGAACTCGATCGATCGGGGTGACCAGGACAGGAGCCCAGGATGCAGCAGTGGCGGGCTACACTGACCTCTGCGCGCATGCCAAGTAGCAGCAAGCCGGAGACTGAGCGATGCTACCGACGCCAAGATCGACAAGCTACAACTATATTCTTTATTTTTCCGTAATAATATAAACATAATAAGATTATATTATGGTATCGAAATTATCAGATGGAAAAAATTACTTGATGCAAGATGTTTATTTTAATTATCAAGGAATCAACTTTACAGTAAATAATTATTTGTGTTGAACAAAAATCAAATTGACATAGCTTTGTAAGTCATATAGGGACAGATGACAGACAATTGAACGCTTTCTTTCCGGTGCATTATATGGTAATGTACAGTTTTGATCAAACATGGACGAAAGACCCCTGGTAACCAAAACACTGTTTACTCGAAAGATTAGACCTTTTTTTTGCGATGAAAAAGGAGTTTTATTCTAAATTGATAGACCTATTATGCTGTCGCTGCCCTTTTGGACATTTGTATTAATTAAATTTCTGCCATGCTGTTACTCTTACTTGCACCATTATTCATTACACACAAGTTTCATTTGTACTAGCTAATAATTAACTATTCTTAGTTACCAATCTCACCTGTGTCTCAGGTGGTATATCACGTATTGATGCGCACACACGCACACAACTGGTGGGACGTACTTGTCAACAAACAAAATTCTGACTTCTCAACACTACATGAAAATAAAAAGGAAAAGATGTGCAACCCAACCTAATCTACTAATTATTTTGCAGTACTCTGTATTAAAATAATTTTAAAATATACTCCCTCCGTTCCTAAATATAAGTCTTTTTAAAGATTCCAACAAGTGACTACGTACGGAGCAAAGTGAATGAATCTATACTCTAAAATATGTCTAAATACATCTGTATGTTGTAGTCCATTTAAAATGTCTAAAAATACTTATATTTAGGAACGGAGGGAGTATTTGATCTGGACGTCTTTTATTTTTTGAAGAAAGCGATCTCTCCCCCAATTTCATTCACAAAACCACAAAGTTCAACTACAAAGCGTAAGTAAATATATGTTGACCTGAACGTCTATCAATTTGGCACTCTTTTTTTGCGGGAAGGCACTCTAACTACAATAAAAGATCATTTGCACTGGACATAAATTGAATAGACAAAGCTTTGCATGTTGGTATTCTTGGACAACTCACCCAACTGGTTTCCTCACTTGCTTCTTGTGGCTCACTGACGTAAAAAACCACATCCAAATTCACGTCATCAACCACATTGACCACCTCATTAGTGAACATATTTGTTGTTATATCCTCAACTGCAAGGCAATCATTCACGTTGGTGCTCCACACAACAAGTTCATTGGAACGATGCATATATCCCGGTGCATTGCCCTGCAACTGCAGGGTTATTTCAACATTACACTTGGATCTTGGCGGCATAATGCCTTTCTGTGGTTGTGTGCAGTATGGCAAGGGGCTCGTATTTTCGATGTTGAAGGCAATGTAAGAGTCCATCCCATTGGTTAACTTAAGTGTGCATGACATCTGTTTGTTAAGCTCAAACGGAAAATGTAGTTGGAGTGGCTCAATTCCAAGCATATCATCCTCCGAGTAAGGGCTTATCTACAATAAAGAGCGGGAGAAAGTAAAATGAAAGAATGAAAGAATTGGGGCAAGTAGTCCAAAGCTAACTAATAAGGCCCATGGAGCATTCGAGCTTACCTGTCCAAATGCATGTTCATAGGCATTGCTGAGTTTTCCATTAGCACCTTCAATTTCTCTTATAACATGTATCATATGCCAGATATAAGGCCGTTTGGTTGGCTCGATTTCGTGGCAGAGTAACCCAATTTCAAGGCATTTTGCTACTTGTTGGTAAGCCAGTGGTGTTTCCTTCCCTGTTTTCTTCCATCTATGCCTCCATCTCCTAAGTACCTGTCGTTCCATGAAATGTGACAAAGTAAGTTGAAATGTTTTATAAAAACTGTGAGGACGACGACACATAAACCAGCTTGGACACGTCTCTCTTCTCCACACAAAATTAGACGAGGCAATGCATGCTTTGAATGATGGAAAAAGAAAGAGATGAGAAGGTTTTGGTTCCTAATATAATCAAGAGTATCTCATGTGCTCTGTATGCTTCAAGAGAGAGATGAGAAGGGTTGATATTAGCACAGTCTAGATTTTTACGCGTAGATGTGAATGACAGTATAAATGGATTTTCTGGCTGCATGCACCTAGTGAAGGTGTGCGTACTGGTTCATGCTTCTGAATATTGTTGATTTATATAAAAAATGGTTTCTACTTTTGTAAGTTCTAGTGGTTGTTGAAGTGTTCCATATTTAACGCATGCAAACTATGCTCTTTAACGCTTTTGCAAATATGGCTGTGTTTGTTAGTAGCAAGAGCACAGGTAACTCTGATTCGGGACAGTGTTTTTGGGCTGTGATGGATGCAGCTGGCTAGGCCTTTCCGCTTATTTATAGCTGAAAGGAACTAGTACAGAACCATCTCAGTGGCTTTCTTACAGCCTAAGATTTCTTGACTTGACCCACTGACTTGTAGCCTAAGACACAGACTTGACTCACTAGGTTACTGCCTAAGGAAAACACTTGACTCATTGACTGACTGCAGCAAGGATTATTCTAACAATTCTCCCCCTGATCCTTGCAAATAAGACTTGAATCAATTTGGACAATCCCAATCCTAACACGCAGCTCATGGAATTCACCCGCCCTAGTGTTTTCGTTAGAATGTCAGCGAGTTGGTCTGTGGTGTTGATGTAGTTAGCACAGACACATTGCATGACTAATCTTTCTCTTCGGATATGCAGTATGTAACTAAATATGCCATCCAATACCTCAAACAATGTAACATATATGCAAGGCATAAATCTTGGGTATTTCTAGAAAGAGATTATATGTATGGAGAGATAACACACACTTACATTGTTATTATCACTGCGGATTTCCTTTTCTCCTGTCACTAATTCGATGATTATAATGCCCAAACTGTACATGTCTGATTTGAATGACATCTTTCCCTTATGTAGGTATTCTGGAGCACAGTATCCTCTGCATAAAAGGACGGTATTTTAATTCATTATAGCATCAGAAAATGTGAGTGTAAATGCAAAAGAACAAGTTCCTTTGATGCATAGCTTACATTGATCCATGACGTTCCTCACTCATGGTTTTTGACTTCTCATCAAGTCTCGATAAACCAAAATCTGTGATTTTCGGCACCATATCGTTGTCTAGTAGTATATTGTCGGGTTTCAAATCCATATGATATATTTGCTTTTCCTTGTGCAGATGATGCAAACCTTCACAGATGCCTCTAATTATTTTATAACGTGTATTCCATTCAAGTCCCCTTAATTCATCTGAATAATAGAAAAAGTGGCAGCGAGAATGAAAGTTTCCAACAGTTGATTTATGCAAGTTAAATACTGAACAATAAGTGACATCAACATTTGTGTTCTAGTCTACATCTCCTTGATTATAAATAAAACGCGTCAACATGAAATTAATGGAAAGAGATAAATAAACAAAGATAACAGCTATATATCGGATGCAAC
>LT934124.1:697600587-697621448 GCA_900231445.1 Triticum turgidum subsp. durum | reverse complement strand
ATTTTCTGTGATACTCTTCAAAAGTGTGAATGATAGATTTGTTGGCTTCTCTCTTAAATCAAGTATACGCTGCAGGACCTCAAGATCCATGTATCTGCTGTGCAACCCATTTCAGAATGTGCAGTTTCAACACTAACAAAAAAAGTTTGTTCCTACTAGAGCACCATTCCATGGAGAACTCACGTTTGACTAGATCGCTAGTACCTTTCTATAGCAGCATATGGTAGTTGTCCAAGAAAGTTGTCTGCATTAAATCACTGAAGCGCCAACAAATATTTAGCACGAACCGGAACTGATACACATTGTCCACTGATGTAATAAAACCCTGCATCAAATGCAAAATAAACGAAATTATTGTAAGATTTGTACCAAAGTCGATACACACATGACATAATGCCTGCAAAGTTGAGATAACAAATATGGCTACAGTGTTTAAAAGCCTAATTTGATGTAGTGCTAAAAATGCCCTTCTGCCCTTTTTCCACGGAATTAAAAAAGAATGCACAGCTCAGGAAGACCCCAAAGGAAACACTAGTCTACATAATTTGCAGCATGTGGAAGCTCCCGGGGATTAATTAATTAATCTTGCATATTTTTTGCCTGCCTGTGCAAAATGGCAGACAAGCAGCAGCAGCGGATCTGGATACACCGTCGCCTCCTGAAACGCGCACACACGCACGGGCAGAAGGAAGAAACCGGTTTTGCTGCAGGGCCGGGGCATAGGTTGCTGACGAAGAAAGAAGCAGAGTAGGCCGTGAAGAGGATCAGAAGAAGAAGCAGAGTACACTTGAGTGGTCAGAGCAGATCTTGAGTGGTGAGAGTACACTTGAGATCAGATCTGGAGGGATGGCGTGAGGTGGTGGAGGGAAACGCAAAGCAGGGGAGATTGATGGAAACGCCAGCTCCTGCTCCTGCAGCAGCTTGAGGTTTGGCTTCCGTAAGTTTAAGATCTGGGCGAGACGCTTTACTGCTGTCCGACCGCCTGAGGCTGCATCGATCGAGAAGACAACGGCCATGCCGACGGCGGCGACCCTAGAACGTAGTATCTACTCTGGATCTGGATTTGCAGAGGAAGAGGGAGGCCACCTGACCTTCCTCTCCGGCGAGGGGAGGCGACAAGAGCAGCCAGAGGCCATGGAGTAACAGTACGACCTCTCAGTTTACCAAAGCACCGATCGACAGCTTGAAGATAACAATCAATCAATCAGCTGCATAAAGGGACAGCACTGACCTTGAGACCTTGAGAGAGAGGAGACGTTGATAGATCGATGACGAGAGAAACGAGCTGAATGAATGGTGCTCTCAGTCTCTGGTCTGGTAGGTGAGGGTGAGGTGGGTGGGTAATATACAAAGTTGACATGACTTGACTCGAGGCTGGTAGAGTAATACAAACACATTAGTAGTACTGGTTAATTGAGCTCAGTATGGAATAGTTTAACAAGGTAAACGAGTATTTACAATCGGCGGCCAGTCACCCCCGCTCTCCACGCGCGACACACGTCCTTTGCTTTTTCGCTCCACTTCTTCTTATCCTCAACCCCTCGCTCATACCACTGGACATCTTATGGTGTTCCGTGGTCAGGTACTACTCCAACAATAATCATCTATAGTGCCTGCATAATCTCTCCGACTTGCCTTCGTTTTTCACACAGATAAGTACTGTGCTTCTCTGTCTTTCCTTCTACTCCCTCCGTAAACCAATATAAGAGCACTTAGGTTGCTAGTAGTGATCTAAACGCTCTTATATTAGTTTACAGAGGGAGTACATGTCAGAGGAGCCGGCTTCAAGAGAGCACTAGCAATACTGAGGAATCTTGAGGAACTCCATCCATGTTGCAGTAACTTGGTCATTTAAGAAAAAAGGGTTTCCCCCAGCTTTGTATTACAAAGCAACCAGTAACTTGGTCATTTTCGAGGGTTCCGATTTGGACCAGTCAGCACCAAAAGCTCTTGAAGTTGAGAATTTCTGTTGAGAAGCTCATGCAGGAGGACATTGATTTGTTCGCATTGTTAACTAGGCGAAGTATCAAGTGAAAACTCTTGATCAGTAAAAACTGAAAACTTTCATCCTAGCCCATCGGATCGAGGACGTACAGCAGGGATCGGAGGTGGGAATATGGCCATCCACTTAACAATTGTTTTACACATAACCCCCCTTGCTTACGTTTTGTCTTGTGAAAAATTTAGCGAACAAGAAAAAAAAAGAAAAACGAATCTCGACCCAGGCGAGGGCGAGACTTGGCGGCGGCGACTGGACTGCGACTTGGAGGCCGGCGCCGCTCCCCTAGCGACGGCGACTCGGAGGCCACGATGGAGGCACGACGCGACCGCGATGCCCCAGGCGATCTGGCGCGCGCTGGCGGCGGCACCGACGGTATCCCCACCCAACGGCGACGAGACGGCCACCGAGATGACCCTGGCCACGGCGATGTCCACGACCCAGTGACCTGGCGCTGGCCCAGGCGAGGGAGACCCAGTGGCGGCGGCGCTGCCTCCATGCGACGGCGACCCGGCAACTTGCTTGCCCTCTGAAGCTGTTGTTTTGCTGTACATTAAAATCGTTGGTGTTCTTGCTGTAGCTGACTGAATGGTGATGTATAGATAAGATAAATCTTTGTTGTTTTGCTTCACCTGAAGTGAAAGTGAAAGTGGGTGTTCAAAAAACACGTGAGTCGATCTACATACAGAAACATTTGCTCTTGCTACGGCTGTTGTTTTGCTATGCACGTCGATTTGGATGTACATTCACGTATGAAACTGTTGCTACATACAGAAATATTTGGATGTACAAACAACAGCTTCAAATATACAAGAAATATTTGCTCTTTTGCTACTGCTGTACATACTGAATTTGCAGATATACAGAATGAATGTGAATTGGCTGCAGAAATATTCCCTTGTTAAAAGTGAGGCATGTACTGGTGATTTAACATCTTTTGTCTTGCTAATTTCAGAATTCCGTAAGCCACATGTGCTAAAACCAACAGGATGCAACGTTAACGAATGAACCTCCTGTGCCTTATTATCCTGTCTAAGTCTAACTCTTTTTAGTAAAAGCGAACAGTTGCCAGCCAAAAGATAGCAGCAGGAGGAGTAGGCAGGGGGATCATGGTAAGCTCAATGCCCTCTGTTATCTACAAACCCTTCCCACACTTGACATAACCAGGCGATGATTTCAACATCACTTGTACACAGTAAACTGGAGCAAACAACTTGCCATGCGAAATAATATTCTTGCATCGCGAAACAAAATTCCACTCTGGCCATTTTGATGAATCTTCAGACATAAATATTCAGAAATACAATATTCAGACATAAATATTCAACAGAACTACAATATTTGGAAATAAAATAATAATCTCCTAGGAAATATAATAGGAAAGTTCATGTAAAATCCCTCCAAAACATGAGCTTCAATGCAAACTTGTCGTTTTGAAATGCATCGTGGAGTTGGAACAAGACCTGCAGTTTGACATAAACAGATAAGTTTGTGTCTGTGTATACATTTTTGAAACAAAAATAAATTGTATGGTCATGAAAAGTACCAGTAGTTTTCTTAGTTATTGTTGGGGCAATTACGGCTATCATGGAAACCAACTTGCTTACACTTCTTGCACATTCTAGGCACTTTCTTCTTTTGTCCACCAACATTTTTCTTCCCCTCTCCATCCTTATTTTGCTTCCCTTCTACGTCCTTATTTTGATGCCCACCCTTGTCTAAGTGCCCCTTAATTCTTTTGCATCTCCCTTTTGTATGGACATCTGTTGGTGGATGAATTTCAACTTGATTAGGCATAGTACAACCAATATGCCTCAAACTCATCTTGTCTACTAGGATGATTGGCAACAACCCTTTCAGAAACATTTTTTTCATGTCAATGAGAATGTTTCTTATTGCTTCCAATTCTTCAGGAGAGTGTTCGGCCAACCTAACTGTATCATCCACTGCTTGGTGTATCTCAGAAATCATTTTTCGCTTTGCCAAATCTAAGGAACTACTTTCATTCTCTTCAAGCAAGTTGACGTAGCTATATATAGTACCCTCCTGTTAACCATTTTCTTCCACCTATCTAGAATAAAATGGCTGGTTATCTCATTCATCTTTGCACCTCTCAAAAAAACAATGATATGTCGGCATGGAATTCCACGTGTCTGAAATAGCATGCAAGAGCAATGACCACTCATGGATGCTGTGTTGAATTGAACTTCTCGAGACTTCAAAGAGCGGTCACCACCTATAACCGTGGTTCTCACGTCACCTTCCTGTGATATGCTTTCAATCAAGCAATGATCTCTAGTTGCACGCACCTCCTTCTGAAAAAATTTGAAAACCTCATGGGTGAAGACCAGACTAGCATGCTTCTCAATCTCCCAAGATGTAATCAATGGAGGCATAGAATTGAGGCACTCGTGGTCAGCCTTGAGTTCATTCTGACGTTGTTCTTCTAGGGCTGTACCAATCCTAATCCAAAACTCCACCAAAGCATGTTTGTAGCCAATAAAGTGATTGAAAAACGAGTTAGCACTCTCCGACCTTGAAGTGGTTCTTAGAGTCTCACCCAAAAAAACACCTCTGAAGTAGGCTGGTATCCATGATTCACGGAGTTCGTATCTCCTGGCAAACCATGTGTTTTCCTCAAGCCCAAATTCAGAAATCAATGAAGACCATTTTGCCTCAGATTCAGCTGGGTTTTCAGAGCCCCATACATATGAGTTAATTGTACTATAGAAATGTTCATCCTCTCTCAATGGAGGGCCAACCTTTTCTGGAAGCTTTCTCATTATGTGCCACATGCATAACCTATGGATAGTGTTTGGCATTATATGTTCAATTGCAGCCTTCATGCTTTGGTCTTCATCAGTTACTATAAGCCTTGGTGCTGCCCCATCCATTGCTTTCAAGAACGTTTCAAATACCCATTCATATGACTCTATCTTCTCATCTACAATCAAGGCGGCACCATAAAAAACAGATCCCATGTGGTGGTTTATTCCTGTGAATGGGCAAAAAATCATGTTGTACTGGTTGGTGCTATATGTAAAGTCAAAGGAGACCATTTCTCCAAACAAAGCATAATTCTTTCTACAAAAAGCATCAGCCCAAAATACATGTGTCAGACAGTTCTTATCATCAAGAACATACTCAAAGAAGAACCCCGGGTTGATTTTCTTCCTCTTCCTGAGGTTGTCAATGAACATTTGAGCATCTGAATCCTTGAAAGTACTTCTCATGTCATGATGATAATTTTGCAGGTCTCTTTTTGTGCACCCCACAAACTGAAATCCACCCTCACCAACACGAAGCAACCGAAACGCCCCAGATGTACCAATGCTAGCTGCGTGACATGTGAGTAGTGTGCCCTTGGCCTTTTCACTGACTTTTCCGTTAGACTTGATTAAATGTTGCTTACTAGGTGTGACAAAATCATGGGTGTGTTCTTCATGAAAATCTGATACTGAGTATTTGCCATCCTTTATACGCTTCATGGTTATCATGGCCTCACAACCACATCTAGTGATCTTTCTTGCATGTGTTCTTTTCTTCTCTCCATTCAAATTCGTCCTGGGTTCATCCACCTTCTCTGTTCGGAATCCTGATTTTGAACAAAGGAAACGCCTCCAGACTATCACATTATCTACAGTCTTCTTCTGTCCAATTCGAACTGAAAATCCAACATTGTGTGCATAAGCCTTGTAAAACACCTCGACCGCTTCCACACTATCAAATGTCATTCCTACAGCTGGCTTCAAGTTCTCATCGCATTTGGGTGTACATGATGAACTCTAAAAATTACAACACCCATTAGTCATACAAGTTAGTAATTGTTAAAGGCATTTGAATTAAGTTGTATGACACTCACACAAACTGGGACGTCCGTGGCTCTCTTTCTGGGTGTCCGGAAGCTATCCAAATTGATGGGGGGAGGATGTATTTCTATATCATGGCGTACTCCTTCATCGCAATTATGGTTTTGAAAAAACCAAATCACCACCAAGCTAACAAAAGTAACCATGGCATTAGCATGATCAGTTCGTATCAATGGAGAAAGAAAATAAACCATCAAAAAAAATCATTGCTTACCGCGGAGGCCGGCAGAGGACTCACGCTGCTGGACGACACCGCCAGAGGGTGTGGAATCATGGTTGACGGAATGATCGCGCTGCTGGACGGGGCCAACGGAGGGCGGGGGATCATGGCAGCCAGAGCGCTCGCGCTGCTGGACAGTGCCAACGGAGGACGGGGGATCATGGCCGCTGTAGCACTCGTGCTGCTGGACGGGGCCAACGGAGGACGGGGGATCATGGCCGCCGGAGCGCTCGCGCTACTTGATGGGGCCAGTAATGGGCTGATGACCACGGGCGGCGGAGCGCTCACGCTGCTGGATGGTGCCGACAGAGGACTGGCATTGGTGTACATGGCCGATGGAGGACGAGGAAGAGGGCTCAAGGACTGAGCCGCTGGAGAGCTAGGGCACATGGCGTTCTGCACATGACGAGGCGTTCTGCACATGACGAGGCTTCATGGCGGCCGCCAAGTCGCAGTCCAGGCGCCGCCGCCAAGTCTCGCCCTCGCCTGGGTTGAGATTTGTTTTGCTTTTTTTTTTCTTGTTCGCTAAATTTTTCACAAGACAGAACGTAAGCAGGGGGGTTATGTGTAAAACAATTGTTAAGTGGATGTCCATATTCCCACCTCCGATCCCTGCTGTACTTCCTCGATCCGATGGGCTAGGATGAAAGTTTTCAGTTTTTACTGATCAAGAGTTTTCACTTGATACTTCGCCTGTTAACTAATCTAATGTACATGTTGTGGATACGAAAATTCCTGGAAATGGGGATTATCGTCCGTGATGGTGCGGTGCCATTCCAGCTTCTCAAATATTTGAGAATCACGTGCTTCGCCGCGTGCATAACCTTCATGGAAGGAGCCATTATGCCCAAACTCGAAACGTTCGTTCTGCAAATCCATGAGCATGGGGTGGAATGTCACGGCCCCTCGACCATTGAGGGCATGGAGCACCTGCCGAGGCGTAGGGAAGTCGACATTGAGATTTTCTTTGAGGGAGTTGATACAGACGCATAGAGAAGGGCTGCCGATGCAGAGGCTATCTTGACGGATCTCATCCGCGTCCATCCAGGACACCCAAGCATCAAGATCATACTTTACGGTAACAGAAGCTCTTTTATTCGTGAACTTTCCGGTGGCAGTTCTAGGGGGGACGAAGAGGTGGAGAGGCAACCGAACAATGCAGGTGCCCTCCTAGTCAAACTTCTGCTTACTTGGATTCGTACAACACTTCAGTTTGATTCATCCTTGGAGACCAGTATGTCTGAACGTTCCTTTGTTGGTGCATGCATGCACACCAAAATTAGTTACACCTGAAACTTCCTTCCTCTGTTCTTAAGGTAAAATCTATGTGAACCTGTAAAGCCCAACACAAGCCTAGATCAAACTGCCGAGGCAGCCACGCATGCTCCATCCACCGTTGTTGATGGATGAACAAGGAATTCACGGTAGGGACTGGAGTCGTACGCAGCCAAACCAACATGCATGGAACAGTGCTCAAGCTCTGCACAGATTTCGCACTACACATCCAAGGATTCATTTCAAGTGTCGACCATTTCGATGGTAGGATAGAAATTGATGCTGTGGCGTTTACCTGATGCTCAGCTTCTGTTATGACCAGCGGTGGTGTAGAGGCACGCAAGCACTGACCTGAAGAAACTGAAGAGAAAAACAGATCATCGGGTAACAGAATCGCGTCGGTCTAATATGGTCGTCAACAGAGCATTGGGTAAACGACATTTTTTTTAACACAGTACAAACGCAAGCGCTCATATACACGCGCATACACTCACCCCTATGAACGCACGCACGCACACCCTACCCCTATAAGTACCTCCGAAAGACTGAACCGGCATATCATCTTGAAATTTACGAAATCGCCGTAGGCACCTCGTCGTCGTTGGGAACGTCTCCTCCCACTGAATCCGCATCGCCGGAAATCCTAAAATACTAGGGATATGAAATACTGATGTATGGAGGCGTTTTCGGGGTAGTTTTGAAGACTAGTTCTGGACCCAATACCACTCTAAATTACTACAGGTCTAGTGTGAATAATTGTTCTAACTTTTTTTTACAAGAGTGTTCTGTTTACTACAGTTCTCCCAAGCAGGCCTTATTGGTGCACAACATCATATAGGGTAAATTATTTAAAGGTGTAAAACTTTACAAAAGATTAGGCTGACGCACAGTAGAGACGCTAAGTATGGGCGTGATGTACGTGATGGATGCCTACCTACCTGCAGAAGTTGGGGTCATTTCAAGAATGTCCAATACAAGATCATGTTCAACGGAGCGTGTTTGGCTTGGCTATGGAAGCACTTTGGTTTTTTGACATCCGTCAACTAGCCCAAAAGATTTCCCACCAGCTTCTATGATCAATTCAGGCACCATGCCAATTTGTTTGAGTTCTCTACATTTCTTCTATTTTCTAAAGTTTTCTGGGTGAAAAATGTCCGATAAATGGCAAATAGAGCGCAACTTGCATACGGTGTCAGAATTTGTTCAAACCTGTCATGGATGCCTCATATGTTTGTGCCAGGCTGCTGCAAGAAGGTGAGGTCATTTATCCATAGTCTTGAAAAAACACCAGCTTCTAGGAGTGCTAGACTAGGTCGGGATGGTGCATCCGTGAGCGTGTAGTTTTTTCCAATTTGAAAGCTTCTGTTATTTACAGTTTTCATTATAATCAACAAATATGAACACTTTCTTATATCCTAATCATTTCTCAAAATTTGTCAACAATTTTGTAATTTCAAATTGTGTATGAAAATTTTACAAACTCGAACACTTTTTACAAAATTGTTAAAAAGCCAAAAAAATGATGATGAACACAAATGGAAAAATACATACTTTTAAAAAAATATCAACTTTTTTGAAAGGCAAAAATAACTTAAATTTGTGAACTAAAAAAGGCACATTTTTCAAATCCTAGAACATTTTTTTTAAATCGTAAACAATACTTGAACAAAGAATTTTTTTTTGGCATTCCAAACAATATTTCAAATTTTCAAACAGGTTTCAAATGAATAATAAAGTTAAAGATGAGAAAAATGAATTAACAAAACAAGAAAAAAAAACTTAGGCCATGGCCCAACTAGGCGATCACATTGCTCCTGTCGGGTGCCTGTTGGGCTGGCCCACGGATTTGATAAAAGTTCATCAATTTCGAAAAGAAATGTTCGTGGGTTTGGAAAAAACGCAAGCTTTAAAAACTTTGTAAAAGCTAAAAAGGCTTCATGAATTTGAAAAAAGTTCATGGATTTCAAAAAAAAGTTCACAGATTTGAAAACAAAGTTCATGAATTTAGGAAAATGTTCATGAATTTGAAAAGTTCACATATTTAAGTAAAAGTTCACAATTTAAAAATAGCCATTAATTTTTAAAAATACCAGAAAATGAAAAATATAGAGAAAAAATCGGACAAACAAAAACTAAAGGAAAAAAACCAAACAGGCTCGCGTTGTTTAGTGTTATACTTGAAGAATAAAAAAGAAGATAACTAGACACAATAAGAAGTAGTCCAGTTGGTTATTGCGGTTGTACTAAGCGTACAGGTGCTGGGTTTGAATCTGGTCGGACACTCATTTTTTTATCTCTTTACAGAAGACGGAAAGAAGTGCAAAACAGGCCGGCCCGGTGCGATACGTACAAAGGCGGCGTATCGCGCTCGGAGCGGGCCACGTATTATTGAAAAAGACTATCCTACACTTTATTATGATGCATAAGTGTAAATATAATTCATCGTTGTGTGAGAACTGGCTGGTTGAGCTTCGAGCAATACTCCTCATCTCTAAATCAATTGTCGAAATTTCCGGATCTGGAAATTCATTATGCCGGTGTTAATACATTTCGTAGTCAATTGCCGGTCATCCAACGAGCTCCCGCCCCGCCCCGGGCGGCCGGGCGCGGCGACGCGATGCCACGGGAGTCAAGAATGGGCACGGCCGGGTGCGGCGAGGCGAGGACGGGTACGCGGGCGCAGTTGGGAGCGGCGAGGCAAGCCCGGAGCGAGGCGACGCTGCGGCGAGGCGAGTCGACGACGGGCGGGGCGGAACGAAGCCGCAGCTAGGCGCGACCAACGGCGGCTGGCTAGCACGCACGCGCGCGACCAGCGGCGGCTGGCAGCAGCACCAGCACACATGCTGGGCAGCGGCGGCTAGCTAGCTAGCACGCTCGCGGCGGGCAGCGGCTATCTATCTATCTAGCTAGCTAGCTAGTACGTGCGCGGCCATCCGCCGGTGGTGCGCGTGGTTGTAGGACAGCGACGACGAGCGCTTGGCCGCCGCTGTGCCGGCAGCGGGAGGAGGCGGCGGCTGCTTGTGCTTGGCAACCGGAGGAGGAAACGACGCCTCTCTCGCGACGGAGGCCGAATCAGCCGGCGCCATGCCCGCATCTACATGCCCGATGGCATCGAGAAAGAGAGAAAAGGAGGAGAGCGACGGGGGTGGGATGGGTGGGTGGCCCTCGATGACAGATGGGCCAGGGCTCGCATGTGGCGGAGGGAGGCGGACGAGGAGGTCACAGAAAACGTCCACTTTGTGTCCACCTCCGACCCAAATGTGTTCAAATTTGGGATGAAAATGGGTATAAGCGGACACAAAACGGACAGCGAGCGGACGCTGTGTCCATTTGGGTCGCTTCGTTGGGCTAGCTTTTGTGTCTGGATGATTCAAATGGACAAAATGAGTCGCCTCATTAAAGTTGCTCTCAGCGCCTCGTATTGTTTCGTGTGTGCGCGTGAGTTTCCGGCGAGAGCAATCGATCAAGTATCCACGGTGGTTTGCTATACGTGCATAGCTCGCTAGCTTTGACTTCGTCAAAAGCATCCACCTGCCTGTGTGCTTGGTTGGTAGACTTGTACGTGCCTGTCTCCGTGAAGAAGCCAGCTTGTGTGCACGTGTGATCGACGGCCGAAAGCACAGGTCGCCGCAATCGCATTGTACGAAATACACCGGAAAGTATTCGGCGTACGGGACTGTGCCAACAGGGGTAGTGGTCAAGCTCTCCACAGATTTTGCACAACACATCCGAAGATTCATTTCAAGTGTCGACCATTTGAATGGTAGGATAGAGACTGAGGCTGGGGCGCTTACCTGATGCTCTGCTTCTGTCATGACCAACAGTGACGGAGAGGCACGCGAGCACTGACCTGAAGAAACTGAAGAGGAAAACAGAGTATCCGGCAACAGCACCGCGTCGGTCTAATCTGGTCATTAACAGGGTATTGGGTAAACGGCACTGCTAACGCCAGTTTATCATGGAGATGAAATACCCATGTATGGAGGCGTTTTGGGGGTAGTTTGAAAGGCTAATTCTGGACTCACTACCGCTATAAATTAGTACAGGTCTAGTGTGAAGAATTGTTCTATTTTTTTTACAAGAGTGTAATATTACTGAACTCCCAAGCAGATCTTATTGGTGTACAGCATGATACAGGGTAAATTATTTTCAGGTGTAGAACTTTACAGAAGATTAGGCTGACGCACGGTAGAGACGCTAAGTATGGGCGTGAGGAACATGATGGGTTTACAGGTCAAGAATTTCACTGCAGATTATGCCGATGGACGTGATAGCTGAAGTTTGGGCGAGATCGGCTGAGTTCCAAATTTACTTGTTGTAATTAGGAAGACCATACTACTTGAGATTTAACAACTTGACATTAGGGTGACATGCATGTTATGGCGCAATTATAGGCTAGGTGAGCATTAACCAAAGGGGAAATCTGGAAATACTATCATTTTGCTAGTAGTATTATTTTTAGTTGCGTGCTAATCAACAAACTGTGGAGAGGTAGATGAACAGGGACCAGGCGAAAAAACATGACGTAGAGGGTTTTCTAATCAGGATGGAGGACAAAAACTAGAAAAAGGCGCGTGCTACAAATCATCCGACTTATCTCCGCGAAGGATCAGTCGCCTCGCACGCCGTCGGATGCAACACGCCACAGCCGTTTGATCTCTTCGAGACGCGAGGCCGGGTCGTAACAGCAGAACAGCCCCTGGCAGTGCAGCCTAGCCAATGTCTGCCGGACCGGCGTCCTGTCCAAAGACACCGTGTAGCTCGCCCAGCAATGCTCCAGTATAACCCCGGCGATGCTCCGGGGCTGTTTGGTTCCTAGCCACAGTTTGCCAAGTCAAAATTTGGCAGCCACAGTTTACCAAGCATGTGTTTGGTTTTTGCCATACTTTGGCTTGCCACACTTTATTGCTCATATGGCCCACTTGTTAAAGAGACAATTTTTTTGCCAACTTTTGCCAAAGTTTGGCGTCCAATTTCTTAGCCACACTTGTGTGGCTAGCCACACTTTGGCTTGGCCACACTAGTCTTCATGACACCATCACGCGACCCCCGCCGCCCCGACGATGCTCCAGCGCAACTCCGGGATGCTCCATCACAACATGCGCCACCCCCGCCGGCCCGACGATGCTCCAATGCAACTCCCGCGATGCTCCATCACAACAAGCGCCACCACCGCCGGCCCCGACGATGC
Organism: Triticum turgidum subsp. durum; assembly: GCA_900231445.1. Taxonomy (NCBI): domain Eukaryota; kingdom Viridiplantae; phylum Streptophyta; class Magnoliopsida; order Poales; family Poaceae; genus Triticum; species Triticum turgidum. The sequence goes on along the minus strand of LT934124.1, from coordinate 697,608,894 downwards.
TCCAATGCAACTCCGGCGATGCTCCATCACAACATCGCGGCGGCGGTGCTCCATCGCAGCGCGCGGCGACAGCTGCGGTTGTTGCTATGCAGCGCGCGGGGGCGGCGGCGGTTGCTGTGATGCAGGGGCGTGCGCGACGACGGCCTGTGGCCGGGATGAGCAGTAGCCAGGCCGCATCCCTCGCTGCGTCTGTGGCCGGTGGCGACTTGTTGCTGCTTCGAAACAAGGGCTCTCTCTCGCGATAGGCTAGGCGACCGCTCGCTCTCGCGCCGCTGGCCACGGCGGCCACCGGCTGTCGGCTCTATGCCCCCCTCCTCTCCACCACCCGCCGATGGCGGCATGGATCTGTCCGTCGCATGCTGCGGTGGTGCGCGCACGGCTCGCTCTACGGCCGGAGCGCTGGCCCCGGGTGATGCGGCGCTCCTCTCCCTCGCGTCGGCCGACGACGTCCGCCGAGCGGTACGACTGCGACCGGGCTTCCTCTCGGCCTCAACCCCGGCCATGATGCGCTGGCGTTCGCTCGACAACGACGGGCCGCCATTGATGCGCCCAGGTGACGCTGTACTGCAGTACTGCCTCACCTTCTTCGCATCCACGGTATGTCATCCTCTTGCCCCCGCCTTGTCGGCTGGCTCCCGCGCGAGGGTCTGGATCAAGGTCTTGCTACCCTCGCCGCCCCCGTCGCCGGCAGCGGTATTCTCCTTGCTCAAGACCTGGTTAGGCTCTTCCTTTGAATCTCCTGTGATTACCCAGTTAAGTGCCTGTTTATTCTCGTTTAACGTGGCAAATGACTCGGTGGCTAAGTTCGTAGTCTCGCTTGAAGGCATCAACTTCAAAAACCTTGTCGTTTCTTTCCATGCTAGCTTACTAGCCGCCAAGCTTTCGCAAACTGCTCTCTTCTCTGCCCCTGCCGCCTCGCTGCTAGCTGCTACCACATCCGCCATATTACCTCCCCCTCCACATCCCGCCATTTTTCAAAACCCTCTCGCTGTGACTTCTGCTATGCGTGCTCTGCCCCCGGTGCATGCATGCACCACCTCTGCCTCCCTCTCCATTGGCTCCTGGGACATGGTGACGCACGCCCGTGCCACTCCGTCCTCTGTGCCGGATCCCTCTGCGCCTATCCCCTTGCAGCTCGACATGCAACTCAGGTCCCCACGAGAGAATCCGAAATCCACAAGTCAACTTCGCACGTCCCCCAATGCCGTCTCTCGTCCTCATGCCAAAAAAGCTCGGCCGCGGCCTCTCCTCCTGGACTGTACTGCGCCTGGTCTCCTGCCTCTACCTGACCAGCCGCTACAGTCTCCCTCATGGGACTTGCATTTTCTTCCGCTTAATCTAGGACCCAGCCAACCACCACCCGCTCCTTCCAGGACGTGGGCTAGCCGGAGGCGTAGACCAGCTATGCCTATAGACTGCCAGGCCCCTGGCATTCTGCCGTTGCCCCAGGCCGCTCAAGCTTGGCCATTTCCCCCCGTCCCATCCCATGCGCTACCTGCCACCGCCCCAAACCCCGAGCTCCTATTCACGGATCGTGATTCCGCGCCTCCCGAGAGACCTGTGACACTCTCCCCTCGCCTGCCGCGCTCCCACGCCGGCTGCGTGCCTGGCAAATCTTTTGCCCATGCCCTCCTATCTCCCCCTTATAGCATGCAGAACCCTTGCTCGTCACCCAAGCGTTCCATCAGACCGCCAAAATCTCCAGACTTCACGAGGCGCTGCCATCGCTGCCTAGCGCTTGACCACATGGTAGCTAAATGTAGGGATCCTATCCGTTGCCGTCGGTGCTGGCTCACGGGGCACACCCAGAGGGTTTGCCGCGCTATATTACAGCCCTCAAGCCCTCCCTCCTCTCCCACAATCTCTTCCCCGCCCTCCTCCCCTAGCCACTCCAACCCTAGCTCGCCAATCTCTCCACCACCACCACCACCTCCCCCCCGCTCCCATGGCGGATTTCATCCCGCTAGACCTCAACTCGCCCGCATCCGACCCCGCGCCCAACCAACAACACTCCCCCATGCCAACAAACACTCCCCCATGCCAACCAATACCACCACCCCGCCTGCTAGCGCCTCTCCCGTTCCAGTAGCCAGGCTAGTGGAGGATCCCACGGGGGCGGACGAGGAATCTGAGGAAGACCCGGAGGAAGTTGAGTTCGAGTCTGGGGAGGAATCCTCAGAGTCGGACGCCATCCCGCATCTGTTTCCCCCCTCTCCTCCGCACAACCGCCGTGACTACTCCAATGTTTTCATGCCTTTTGTCCCCATCGAACACTTTCAAAATCTGGCCTATGCCTATGTCAACCCTCCCCACCCATCTCCTCATGCTTGTGTTCGCCGGGCCCTGCAAACTGGCGCTGGCGACCCTCGTGTTACTCTGCGTGCTTCCTCTCTTGGAGCTGGCCTAGTGATCTTCGGGTCCGCCTATGAACGCGAGCTCTCCATTCTCAATGGCCCCTTCAACTGCCCGGTGAACACTGTAGTGCTTATCCGCCATGAGGACACTGATAACCGCTTTCTCTTTCGCCTTGGTACGGTAGCAGCTCTGAACATCGAAGATTTTCCTCTTGAATACTGGTTCGCCCCAAACATCGTTAACTCTGTTGTCCCCTTTGCGAGCCCCATTGAGATCGACCCCGTGTGCCTCACCGGGATTGACTACTCTGCGGTTCTCATCTCTGTCAAAGCCCGGAGTCTCACCGACGTGCCGCACTCGATCCCGGTCCATGGCTTCTCCGGCCTTGGGGCCATCGCCACCGTTCTTGTCATCCGCTCGGAGGAGCTCCCTCCCGACCCTGCTTTCCCCGTCTTCGACTCCGGCGATGAGTTCTTTGGTGGCGGGGGCGACGGTGACGACGGAGACGGCGGTGACGGCGACTTCCCTGCTGGGATGGATCCAGCCCTCGCGCCCCCTCCTCCTCCACCAACTGATGCGGGGCACTACGACAAGGTTGTCCAACTGCCGGGCGGCCTCACCATGATGGCTAACCACAGGCCCATGGTTCGGGCTGTCCCCCTGGACTCTCGCCCGAAGAAGGTTGAGATCAAGCTGTACGCTGGCTTCTACGACGTCCACGTCACCAGCGTGAATGACGAGTGCGGCTTCTACCGCATCCCAATGCGTCCTGCAGGCTCGCCTAAACTCATCATCGCCAACCTTGCCTCCTGCTCCATTGGCTACCTGGATCGGGTGGCCACGGTGGGCGCCTCCCGCATGCCGCTCACCGACGTCTCGGTGTTCTGCCAAGACATCCGCGGCCGCGGCTTCGGAAACGTCCTCACCGGCGCCGACAAGGTCACCGCTGCCATCGACCACTTCGACAGCGGCAGCCTGGACTCCCTGTCGGTGGGCAGTGCTGCGGCGGCTCCTGACGGCCTCGCCCCCTTGGTGCCCTTGCCCCTGCGCGCGGCCTCCCCGCCCTTGCCGCCACGCGCTCCTTCTCCAACCATCGTCTACTCCAGGCGCAGCGCCCGTCTCAAGAAAGTGGAGAACCCTAATCGCTTGACCATGCTGGAGAAGGCAAAGCTGCGAAAGAAACTTCGGCGTGAGGGTCCAGCTCGGCCTCTGACGCGCTGATCCCAGCTGTGGAACTGGTGGAGCTGGCCAAGGACGGTGGGGCCCCGCTGCCTCGCAAGGATGTGCCTCAGTTCGCCGACGCATGCGGGGTCGGCGAGATCGACCTCAACACGGTTGCCCCGAACGTCGATGATGTGTGACATCATGATGGTCACCCGCGGTTCAACCCCCAGATGCTCTCGTCCTCTCGCTAATCATGAACTAGGCTCCCCTCTTAGTTTTAGCCTTATTTTCTTTGGAGGGCCTTCTGCGGGCTACCCGCTCCCCCTAGTTATTTGTTTTCTTGGCGTTATCTTAGATCTCTACTCTATGCGTTCCTCAGGCTTGTGGGCCGCTAGGACCAGCCTGTTCTTGGTGTCTATCCTTGCTTTTTGTCTCGGGATCTCGATCCTTGCTCTGTTGTATCCTTGTGATCCCAATGAATAGACATCTACGTATTTTATCTTGGAATGTGCGTGGGCTAGGACGTCCGAACAAATGCACTGATGTTAAATCTTCCTTGTTGAGCAACCCAGCTTCTATTATTTGTTTGCAAGAGACCAAACTTCAGGACGTTAACACCTTTAAAGCCTCCTCCTTTCTGCCACCTATGTCCAGAAATTTTCACTTTTCCCCCGCCCAGGGAGCCTCGGGTGGGCTGCTCACTTCTTGGGACGACAGCAACTTCATTTGCACTAACACCCATTCCGACATCTACTCCCTAACGTGCTGGTTCGAGTGCCGGGCTACGGATCTCTAATTTGTTGTCACTAATGTGTATGGACCATGCGACCACAGGCTAAAGCCTGATTTTCTTAACTCCCTTACCAATCTCAAGACTATGATCTCCGGCCCCTGGACTATCATCGGCGACTTCAACTTGATTATCCGCCCTTCCGAGAGATCAAACGCCAACTTCAACCGCGCCGAGGCAACTTTGTTTTCCTCCACGATTCACTCGCTGCAGCTGCAAGATCTTCCTCTCGTCGATCGCCTGTACACTTGGTCCAATCAGCAAGACGAACCCATTTTGGTGAAGTTAGACCGGGCTCTTGTCAACGTAGAATGGACCCAGTCTTTCCCGGACTCGTCGATTCTCTCTTGCACTCGGACTACTTCCGACCATGTGCCCATCTGCCTGTCGGCGTCCACATCAATTCCTAAGCCCAAGGTGTTCCGCCTGAACAACAACCTACTTCACCACGCTCAGTTCCTAAACCTGGTTGAAAAGAACTGGTTGAGCATGTCCCACAGCCATCTTGATCCTGCAGGCAAACTTTGCCTCAGAACTAAGAGGACCCGATGCATGGCCAAGCAATGGGCTTTCAACGCTAAATCTCCCAAGATCATTGCTAAAAACTGCTCAACTACCATCAGTTTTCTAGAAAAAATGGAGGAGTCTAGAAGCCTATCCCCGTTAGAGCTCCAGCTTCGCGTGGCGGTCAAACTTTCCCTACACCGTCACAATAAAATTTTGTCCATTTACAGGAATCAGCGTGCTAAAATTAGAGAGTGCACTCTTGGGGACGAAAACTCCGCTTACCTTCACACATGCGCCTCTGTCAGATTCCGCAAAAATCAGATCAAGTCCCTGATGTTCGAAGGGTCAAGCTTCACTTCCCATAATCACAAGGAAAAAATTTTACTTCAGTTCTTCAAAAATTTAGTAGGCACCTTTGCAGCCTCTACCTTCAACTTTGATCTTCAGGGCCTCGTCGCTTCCTCGGCGCTCACTGCCGCTGATGCGGCCAGCCTTATTCGGCCTTTCACACTCTGTGATATTAAAACCACCCTTTGGGGCATGAACGACAACGCCAGCCCTGGCCCGGACGGTTTTGGCCCTGCCTTCTTTAAAAAGAACTGGGATCTGGTCAAGAATGACCTCCTAAATCTGTTACACGGATTCCACAGTTGTTCAGCCGATCTCAAACGGATCAACAAAGCCTTCATTGTTCTAATCCCCAAGAAAATTGGTGCCAATGACCCCGGGAGCTACCGCCCTGTGTCTCTGCAGAATTGTGTTATTAAAATAACCTCCAAGTGCCTCTCTAATCGGACTCAACCTTTCATCAATCATTTGATCCATCATGATCAGTCTGGTTTTGTCAGGAGCAGAGGGATCGCCGACAACTTCACGTACGCTGCGGATATTGTCCAGACGTGTTACAAGCGTAAAAAGGCTGCCATTGTTCTTAAACTAGATTTCCAAAAAGCTTTTGGCTCTGTTGCTTGGGATGCCATAGCTGCCGTTTTGCAGGCGAAAGGTTTCCCCCCTCTCTGGTGCTCTTGGATCGACCAGCTAAATAGGTCAAGCCAATCCTCCGTGCTCCTAAATGGGACCCCTGGGCCATGGTTTCACTGCAAAAAAGGTTTGCGCCAGGGAGACTCCATGTCTCCGTATCTTTTCATCCTCATCGCCGACATTCTTCAGAGACTTATCCTGCACGCCTCGGCATCGGGTCTTCTACATCACCCGCTCGATATCTCTCTACCATGCCCTGTCCTACAGTATGCAGATGATACTCTAATCATTCTTGAGGCTAGCTTGGAGCAATTAACCCATCTTAAGTCCATCCTTCTAGAATTCTCGGCTGCCACCGTTCTGCAGATTAATTTCCACAAGAGCACCTTTGCACCTATCCATGTGGATGCGGCTCTAGCTTCGACTATGGCTGCTGTGCTGGGATGCCCAGTGGCCTCGTTCCCTAAAAGCTACCTAGGTCTACCTCTATCCACTCATAAGCTCAACCTCTCGGCGTTCTTCTTCATCATTGACAAGGTGGATCGACGGTTGGCTGGCTGGAGGGGCCTTCTCCTATCCTTAGCTGGCAGGGCCATTCTAGTGCGTGCGGTCCTTCGTGCCTCCCCCTCTACGCGATGTCTGCTCTCCTCATTCCTCTAGGTACTATTCAGGCCATTGATAGTCGCTGTCGGGCCTTCTTCTGGGCAGGACAAGATACGGTTACTGGGGGACAATGTAAAGTTGCGTGGGATGCGGTTTGTGCTCCTTTCTCTCGTGGGGGTCTTGGGTTTCTGTCGTTGCACCAATTCAATCAGTGTCTTCTCCTCAAACAACTGCTCAAAGTTCACGCCCACGGCCTTACCTCCGAACCGAACCACCTGGCCTCCACCTACGGATGGAACCATTGTCGTGACCTGGGCGACACTTCTAGGCTTGACACTGTTGTCTGGCGCGACATTGCTAAGGGTCTTCCTCTGCTTCGTACCCTCTTCAGGTTATCCCTGGCGATGGCCGCTCCTCAGCGTTCTGGCTAGATGTATGGATACCCAACCACACAACCACCCTAGCGGAACAGTTCCCGGCCATCTTCTCCCACACTCTTAAACCTAATGCTTCTGTTGCGGCTGTTCTAGCGCACCCGCGCCTGAACGCCTCCTTCGCTCCTCGTCTCTCTCATGCTGCCGAAAGCGATCTTCATGTTATCCGCTCTATGCTTGCCTCGTTTTCCTTGAATGAACAGGTACCTGACCGGCGGATCAGCAGACTCGAAGGAAAACCTCTGACCACGTCCTTGGCATACGGGGCACTATGGATGGACAGGCCGATGGACCCGATGGCCCCGGCGATCTGGAAGAACTATGCCCCAAACAAGTGCCGGCTGTTCCTATGGCTAGCACACAAAGACAGGCTCTACACCAACGAACGAAGATGCCGGAGGGGCATTGCGACTACGGACATGTGCCCTTTCTGCAACGACTCCGAGTCCATCAACCACCTGCTTTTCTCGTGTGTTCAAATTCGGCCCATCTGGGCGGAGCTCAACTCCCTCTGCCATACTACGCCAGACTCCATTATCACCTGCTGGGGTTCACTGACGACAGACAAAATTCGATCAACGGTGATCATCGCTATCCTCTGGAATATGTGGAAGAGACGAAATGCCAAAGTCTTCAGAGCTGACACTCAGGACGCGTACAAGCTACTTTGTGCCTGCGCGGACGACCTCATGCTATGGTCTAATAGATGCTCCACTGAGATAAAGAAGTCTCATCTCCAAGAGTGGAGTTCAATGTTGTTGGTTTTAGCTGGGAGAATGTAACTCTCCTTTTCTTTTTCCTCCTACCCTTCCCCTAACCCCCTGTATATCTTCCTCACCTGGCTGTAAGTTCCATGTTGGTTAATATATTCGTTCAGGCCGGCGTAAGCCCGCCGTTGCAGCGTCAAAAAAAAAAAACTTGTTGCTGCTTCGTCTGTGGATGCTGCTACGCAGCGCGTGAAGGTGACAGCGGTGGCTGCTATGCAGCGCACGACGCGACGGCGGACGCGGCGATGAAGAGCGTGGCGGCGCAGGCAGACGCTGCGATGAAGCGAGCGGGCAGCGGCAGCGGATGCTGCTATGATGCGCACGGCGGTGTCGCGCATGCTGCGATGCAGCTCTTGCTACGAACGCCGGTGCCGGGAACGGGAAGCAGGCGTGCCCTGCTCTGTCCCTTGGTACCGCCGGTGGTAGCTGGCTGCTGCTTCAAGAAGAGAATGGGGATACAGGAGAGAGAACAGAGCACGCGGGGATAAACATTGTGTGGCTGTTGAAGAAGATAAGATGAAGAGAGAAAAGCGGTAGGTGGATTCACAAAGGACACGTGGCAGGCGAGAGACGCTACTTACGAGTCCCAGTTATCATCCGGTTGAAAATAGACAATTTCCCGAAAACTATCGTAAAAAGACGGCAGCCCGGGTTTGCCCGCTCGACGTGTTAATTGGATTTACAAGCACCCCGCAAAAAAAAAAAA